>CM065594.1:732818-924193 GCA_033119425.1 Bufotes viridis
TAGGATTGTATGAATCAGATTGTACAGCTAGGATTGTATGAATCAGATTGTACAGATAGGATTGTATGAATCAGATTGTACAGATAGGATTGTATGAATCAGATTGTACAGCTAGGATTGTATGAATCAGATTGTATAGGTAGGATTGTATGAATCAGATTGTACAGGTAGGATTGTATGAATCAGATTGTACAGCTAGGATTGTATGAATCAGATTGTACAGATAGGATTGTATGAATCAGATTGTACAGCTAGGACTGTATGGATCAGATTGTACAGCCAGGACTGTATGGATCAGATTGTACAGCCAGGATTGTATGAATCAGATTGTACAGATAGGATTGTATGAATCAGATTGTACAGATAGGATTGTATGAATCAGATTGTACAGCTAGGATTGTATGAATCAGATTGTACAGATAGGATTGTATGAATCAGATTGTACAGATAGGATTGTATGAATCAGATTGTATAGGTAGGATTGTATGAATCAGATTGTACAGATAGGATTGTATGAATCAGATTGTATAGGTAGGATTGTATGAATCAGATTGTACAGCTAGGATTGTATGAATCAGATTATACAGATAGGATTGTATGAATCAAATTGTACAGCTAGGACTGTTTTAATCAGATTATATAGGTAGGATTGTATGAATCAGATTGTATAGGTAGGATTGTATGAATCAGATTGTACAGATAGGATTGTATGAATCAGATTGTACAGCCAGGATTGTATGAATCAGATTATACAGATAGGATTGTATGAATCAGATTGTACAGATAGGATTGTATGAATCAGATTGTATTGGTAGGATTGTATGAATCAGATTGTATAGGTAGGATTGTATGAATCAGATTGTACAAATAGGATTGTATGAATCAGATTGTACAGCCAGGATTGTATGAATCAGATTGTACAGATAGGATTGTATGAATCAGATTGTACAGATAGGATTGTATGAATCAGATTGTACAGATAGGATTGTATGAATCAGATTGTATAGGTAGGATTGTATGAATCAGATTGTACAGATAGGATTGTATGAATCAGATTGTATAGGTAGGATTGTATGAATCAGATTGTACAGATAGGATTGTATGAATCAGATTGTATAGGTAGGATTGTATGAATCAGATTGTATAGGTAGGATTATATTAGGCCTGCACAATATATCACCATATCGCAATCACCATTTGGTCGACCCAAAAATGCTGCAATTATATTACCGTATTTCGCTTTATAAGACGCACAAAAATAAGTGTGGTGAAAATGGCGGCGCGTCTTTTAAAGCGACGGTTGGCTTTTTACGTGGCTGACCCCTTTTCCTATAGAAAGCAGTGAGGTGTGAACTGCAGCGGCGGCAGGATTAACCCTTTGTGCGCTGTCCTCTCCTTCCAGACCAGAGCCGGGTCCTCGCCATGTCGCTGACTGAGATCGGCCTCCTGCGGTGGCTCCGGGAGGGCCGGCAGTCCAGGAAGCTCATCCTCCTCATCGTCTTCATCGCCCTCCTACTGGATAACATGCTGCTCACTGTGGTGGGTGAGTACCGGGGTCAGCCGTCCAGCAGAGGAGGAGGAGTACTGGTAGTAGTAGTAATACTAATGCTAGTAACAGTAGTGACAATAATAGTAACAGTGATACTAGTAGTGGCAGCAGTGGCACAAAAAATTGTAATCAAAATAGTATTAGTAGTAACAGTAATAGTAGCAGAAGTAATATTAGTAGTAACAGTACTAATAGTTATAGCACTAGTAGTACAAGTAGCAATAATAGAAATAGTAGTAGTAATAGCAGTAATAGTAGCATCGGTTATAATAGTTAAGCTAGTAACAGTGATAGTAGTACTAGTGTTAGTAGCAGTATCCATAGTATTATTAGTAGTAGCAGCAGTATTAGTAATAGTAGTAGTGTTAGTGATAGTAGTAGCAGTATTAGAGTAGACATTGTAGTAGTAATAGTAGCAGCAGTAATAGTAGTAGCTATAGCATTAGTAATAGTAGTAGCAGTAATAGTAGCACTAGCAGTAGTGGGAGAGACAACTATAAATAGGGAAAGTTAAATGACCACAATAGCAACACCTGGAGGTTAGGGGCGTGGCCTCTACCAGAAACAGCGCAGACGCCCAATGATCCACAAGGTAAACATGTCAAACCACGTGTCGCTAGTCTCACCGATCTCCTGCCAGTCTCACCGATCTCCTGCCAGTCTCACCGATCTCCTGCCAGTCTCACCGATCTCCTGCCAGTCTCACTGATCTGCTGCCAGTCTCACCGATCTCCTGCCAGTCTCACCGATCTCCTGCCAGTCTCACCGATCTCCTGCCAGTCTCACCGATCTCCTGCCAGTCTCACCGATCTCCTGCCAGTCTCTCTGATCTCCTGCCAGTCTCTCTGATCTCGTGCCAGTCTCTCTGATCTCCTGCCAGTCTCACCGATCTCCTGCTAGTCTCACCGATCTCCTGCCAGTCTCTCTGATCTCCTGCCAGTCTCACCGATCTCCTTCTAGTCTCACCGATCTGCCAGTCTCACTGATCTGCTGCCAGTCTCACCGATCTCCTGCCAGTCTCACCGATCTCCTGCCAGTCTCACCGATCTCCTGCTAGTCTCACCGATCTCCTGCCAGTCTCACCGATCTCCTGCCAGTCTCACCGATCTCCTGCCAGTCTCACCGATCTCCTGCCAGTCTCACCGATCTCCTGCCAGTCTCACCGATCTCCTGCCAGTCTCACCGATCTCCTGCCAGTCTCACCGATCTCCTGCCAGTCTCACCGATCTCCTGCCAGTCTCACCGATCTCCTGCCAGTCTCACCGATCTCCTGCCAGTCTCACTGATCTCCTGCCAGTCTCACCGATCTCCTGCTAGTCTCACCGATCTCCTGCCAGTCTCACCGATCTCCTGCCAGTCTCACCGATCTCCTGCCAGTCTCACCGATCTCCTGCCAGTCTCACCGATCTCCTGCCAGTCTCACCGATCTCCTGCCAGTCTCACTGATCTCCTGCCAGTCTCACCGATCTCCTGCCCCTCACTGTCGCCCGGACGTCCGTGACAATACCCCGCCCTACTATGGGTGACCTCCGGGCACCCAGGACCAACCTTGTCCGGGTGAGACCTGTGAAAAGCTTTCACTAAACGACTGGCGCTTGCAGTCGTCGGGCGCACACAAGGGGTCCCTTAAAGTACAGGTTTGTCGTGACGCCAGTTGCGATGAAGCAACAAGGGCACAGGGCCTCTTTTAGTGATGTAGTGGTAGATGGTACCCAGGTGCAGGAATGGTCGAGTGGTGAAGGGAAGCCTAAATGTTCTTGTGCAGGTGTCACGGTGCTCCTACCTGGATATCCTGGACCCCAGGCGTTGTCGTCCGAAGCAAAGCAAATAGGGGAATAGTTGAGGGATTCGTAGAGTAAATTGAGTCCAGACCTTGTGCTGAAGTTGAAACATCTTTACTTTGCATAAACGTGTCTCCAAACGATCTACAGGCTTTCTCTTGGTTTCCAGCAGGTTTTAGCATAAACTGGCAGGCAATAACAATCTCGGCTCTGCTATGCTGACAGGCTTAAATAGGACCTTTTCCTTTGATCTATGCTGCAATTTCCTCTGTGTTGTCTGTCTCTAGATTACGTACCAGGGCACTTTTCCTTTGCTGTATGCGGCCTCTATATCCAGCAGAGCTGGAGGGGTTCTGCTGGCTGGTGTTACTTAGCTGGGGTAAGCTAGGACTTTCCCCTAGAAGGGGTAAGCTGAACCCTAACCAATGAGTCTGCTCCTTCCTAGAGAGGGTCAGAATGGAAAGCAGGTTCCACTCTCTTCTAACAGTAGCACTGCCAAGTCTGCTGCCACCTACTGGTGAACCGGGCACATTACATGAAATGCACAATGTGGAGGATCTGGATGAAATACCTAGAATGACACCGAAGCAGCATACACAGATAGGAGCCGGGCGCAGGAGGGGTAATGCCACTCGGGGCGTCACAATAGTAGCGAGGTGCAAAGGTGGTAATGCCACTCGGGCGTTACACATTCACGTCAGACGCCGGTACCCACATCCTCTCCTCTGGTCCATAACCCTTCCAGTGGACAAGATACTGAAGAGATCTATCGAGAACTCGAGAGTCGATTATCTTAGCGATCTGGAATTCTAAACTTCCGTCCACCATGACAGGAGCGGGTGGCAAGGAAGACGGCCGCGATCTTATATGGACCAATAAACCTTGGACCCACCTTCCAAGGAGAAACCTTCAACTTAGGCTACAAGCACACGACCGTATGTGTTTTGCGGTCCGTAAATTGCGGATCCGCAAAAATGGATGACGTTCCATATGGCATCCGCTTTTTGCAGATCCATTGTAATAATGCCTATTCTTGTCTGCAAACTAGAAAAAATAGGACATGCTCTATTTTTTTTTGTGGGGCTTCGGAACGGACATACGGATGCGGATAGTACATGGTATGCTGTCCGCATTTTTGTGGACCCATTGAAATGAATGGGTCCGCATCCTATCAGCAAAAAACGGAACGGACAAGGAAACTAAATACGGTCGTGTGCATGAAGCCTTAATGTTTCTTGTGGACGGCCACACAGAAGCGCCCTCTCAGGTCCGGACCCTTCATACGTTTCCTGTCAGCCATACGTTTATACTTGTTGCCCATATCCATCAAGTTATTTAGAATTTTCCGCCATATAGATGATAATGATGACGAAAACGTTCCTCCTCAGGGATACCAGAAGTATCTGAACCAGAACATGTGTCAAACTGCGGTAAAACCCATATGCCCCAAAAATGGCGACTTCCCAGTGGACTCCTGGCTACGATTATTTAAACTCTGCCAAAGACAAAAACGAGGACCACTCCTCCAGGTTCTGAGAGACAAAACATCTGATTAGTGGCTCCGTCTGTCCGACTGAGGATGAAAAGCCGAAGAAAAGGACAGTTGTACCCCAGCCGAGTACAGAACGCCTTCCAGAATCTGGACACAAACTGAGTCCCACGATCAGAGACCACGTCAGAGGGAATGCCAGGAGTTTCACAAATACCTGTGCAAGTGTCTTATCATTAGGTAGGCGCGGCAATGCTGGAAAGTGCGCCATTTTACTACAGCGATGAACCACCACCAGAATAACTGTCTTTCCTGAAGAGTTAGGTAGATCAGTGATAAAATCCATGGATAAGTCAGTCCATGGTCTGGACGGGATGGGCGATGGAAGTGGAGATCTGGGAGGCCGAGTATGTGTCACCTTAGCGCGTGTACAGGTACTGCAGGCCGACACATAGTCCTCAACACACTTACCCTGGGTTCACACCTGAGCGTTTTACAGCGCGCTCAAACGCGCTGTAAAACGCTCAACAGATTAAAACCAATGCATCCCTATGGGAGTGGTTCACACTTGAGCGTTTTACAGCGCGTTTGAACGCGCTGTAAAACGCCCAACGCATAAACAAGTACTTGAGCTTCTTTGGGGCGTTTGACGCGCTTTGTGATTGACACCACAGTAGTCAATCACAAGAACGCGCGCTTTACGCTGCTTCCTATTTGCAAAAACGCGCTGAAATACGCGCGACAAAAACGCGCGTAAAACGCTCGCTTTTAGAACGCTCAGGTCTAAACCCAGGGTTACAGAACCCCGGCCACCAGAATCCACGAGAGATGAGGTCGGCAGTGGATCTGCTCCTCGAGGGTGTC
Source organism: Bufotes viridis (assembly GCA_033119425.1). NCBI lineage: Eukaryota > Metazoa > Chordata > Amphibia > Anura > Bufonidae > Bufotes > Bufotes viridis. The sequence continues at coordinate 738,502 of CM065594.1, forward strand.
CCGTAAGAACCGTACAGTGATGTTCAGGGTAAAGAGCGGATATCACCACCCCTTCCGACAGTATCGGACTCCTCCAATCACCACCTCCAGGAAAACTTCGTGACCAGGCATCTGCCTTCACGTTCTCAACCCCAGGATGATAGGTGACCGCGAAACGGAATCTGGTGAAGAACAGAGACCATCTGGCCTGCCTCGGGCTCAGTCGCTTGGCCGACTCGGGTAAGCCGGGTTCTTGTGATCTGTGAACACCGTGATCGGATGAATCGCCTCTTCCAACCAATGACGCCATTCCTCAAAAGCTTAATGGCCAGTAACTCTCTGTTCCCCACATCCCAATGTCTCTCTGCAGAAGAGTTTTTTTTTTAGAAAAAGAGTGTTTAGAAGGAAATACGGTGGCTCTCCTGTATGGACAGTACGCAAGGTGCACGTGTCTGAACTGACTCGCCCTAGTCAGAAGAGGCAGGCGTATAGGAAACTCGGAAGACAGGCACTCTCTCAGGTCACCAGCCGATAGCAACAATAGACAGGGATAGTATCGGTATGGTAAAAAGAACTATATTCATTTTAGTACTAGTAATCATAAAAACGTATTTCAATATAGGTCACTCCCAGTCTACAGGGAGAGGGGAGTAGCAGTGGAAAATTGGATGAAAAGGTAAGAATTAAATGGGGACAGGATAAAAGATAAAAAGAGGGGGTTGTGAAAAATGATGGTGTTAAAATGATAATAAAACACCCTGTATTGGGCAATATGTCCAGAGAAAAAAATAATAATAATGATAAAATATGGTAAAACTATAGTCAATGCTCTGGGATGAGTTCAGTGGAAAAACGTACAGCGGCGGCCCTCCAGACCCAATGTATAAGTATATGCAGCTGTGCGAAAGTGATTATCATTTATGCAAAAGTGCTTTTCAGCGAACCAGTGCCTGGTGGCGTCCCACCGAAAATTGCCCAATACAGGGTGTTTTAATATCATTTTAACACCATCATTTTTTCACAACCCCCTCTTTTTTATCTTTTTTCCTGTCCCCATTAAATTCTTACCTTTTTATCCTATTTTCCACTGCTACTCCCCTCTCCCTGTACACTCGGAGTGACCTATATTGGAACACGTTTTTTATCATTACTACTACTAAAATGAATATAGTTCTTGCTGGTGCCTGTCTTCCTAGTTTCCTATACTTTTTAGAGAAAAAGGCACATGGACGCCATTGACCAGGTGACGGGCCCTGTGATAAGACTGCGCCTACCCCCACTTCGGACGCGTCCACTTCCACAATGAAAGGTTGTGATACATCCGTCTGCACCAATATGGGGGCAGAAGAGAAGAATTCCTTAATCGCAGAAAAGGCTCGCAACTCCGAATCAGACCACACTGAGACGTCCGTCCCTTTCTTAGTCATGCCCGTTAAGGGTTTTACTAATGTTGAATAATTCTGAATACATTTTGAATAATAATTGGTGAACCTCAAAAATCGCATAAGAGCCTTCAGATTTTGGGGTCGATCCCAGTCCAATACAGCACGGACTTTCTCTGGATCCATTCGAAACCTAAAGCTGACAGCAGGTATCCCAAAAACTGCACCTCGTGTACAGCAAAAACACACTTTCGCTAATTTTGCATACAATTTATTATCTCTTAGGATCTGTAACACCGGTCTAACGTGATCCTGATGTGTCTCCATGTCTGGAGAATAAATTAGAATGTCATCTATATACACGACTACAAACCTCCCCACCCGAAAGGCGTGACCAGGTTCTCAAAGTGACCCACTGGGGTATTAAAGCCGTCTTCCATTCATCCCTTTCTTGATCCTAACCAGATTATATGCCCCTTAAATTTAACTTGGAGAACACCTTGGCACCAATAATCTGGTTAAACAAACTGGGAATCAAAGGAAGAGGGTAAGGATCATGGACAGTAATCCGATTGAGTTTATGGAAATCCAGACATGGCCGAAGACCTCCGTCCTTTTTTAACAAAAAGAACCCTGCTGCCACTGGAGACTTGGAAGGTCTTATGTGTCCTTTAGCCAAACTCTTGGTAATATACTCTCTCATTGCCAGTATTTCAGGTCCAGAAAGGTTATACAACCTAGATTTTGTCAACTTAGCTCCGGGAATAAGGTTGATAGGACAATCATATTCCCGATGCGGAGGTAAATCCTGGCATCCACTCTCAGAAAACACGTCAGCAAAATCCGATATAAGAGGGTAATATCTTAGTAGTTAAAGCAGAAAAAGATGTATTCAGACAACTGTCAACGCAATAATCAGCCCAATCCAGAATCTGTCTCGCTTGCCAATCGATGGTTGGATTGTGCTTGCTTAATCACGGTAAACACAGAACTAGAGATGAGCAAATCGAGTTGACGGATTGGAATTCGATCCGAATTTCATGAAAATTTTTGATTCGCACCGAAACCAAATTTCCTCTTGATTCGTGGTAACGAATTGCATTTTTCCTAAAATGTCTGCTGCATGTATGAGGACATGGAGAAAGGAACTCTGGGAAGGCGGGATTACCCATAATGCCATGCATTCAGCCAATCAGCGGCCAGCCCTGTGATGTCACCGCCCTATAAATACCCTCAGCCATCTTGGATTCTGCCATTTTCCAGTGCACTTAGTGCAGGGAGAGACGCTCAGCAGGCGCTAGGGACAGTGATAGGAAAAACTTTATTGTGCTGAAAAACAATTTACAAGTGCAGGGAAAGGATAGGGAGGAATCATTCCGCAGCATTTATGTAGAACAGGGTTCAGTCGGGAGGTTACAGCCTGGGGAATAGGAACAATCCTATTACACCTTGCTGCACTGACTGGGGATCCTAATAGCCATTATACAGCTCGGTAATTCCAGCAAACCGTTCTTGTTATTGGGGTGCAAGTGCTGAGTGATACCGCCATTAGCAGGGCTTATTACAAGGCAGTATTTCTACGTTTTATTTGCCCTTGTGCGGGGCAGTTATCTGTTCTAAAGCATTTTTGGTTTGTATTAGTGGGAAAAAAGGGCTTATTAGGGTACTTTCACACTTGCGTTAGAGGAATCCGGCAATCTGTATGCAAACGGTCAGCATTTATACACTGATCCGGATGCGGATCCGTCTTACAAATGCATTGAAATACCGGATCCGTCTCTTCAGTTGTCATTCGTAAAACGGATACGGTATTTATTTTCTTTACATTTTTAAAGGTCTGCACATGCGCAGACCGGATCCGCTGTGCGGCAATTTTAATGTCGGATCCAGCACTAATACATGTCAATGGAAATCAATGCCGGATCCGGCTTTCCGGAATTCTGGACAAAACTGCAGAACAGCCCTTTTATTGGGGCAAAGGTAAAATATATTTGCCGCTCAGCGGTGCAGTTATCTGTTCTAAAGCCCTTTTTCCGTGTATTAGTGGAAAAAGAAAAATATCTTTGCCGCTTTGCGGTGCAGTGATATATTCTGAAGCCCATTTTGCTGTTTATTAGTGGCGAAATAAAAGTATATTCACTGTCCAGCGTTGCATTCATCTGTTGAAAAGCCTGTTGTGTAAAAGTAGAAAAAAATGTAGGCTTAATTGACGTTCTGTGGTGCAGTGATATATTCTGAAGCCCAGTTTGCCGTGTATTAGTGGTGAAATAAAAATATTCTTAGACAGAGAAGTGCCAGGCCCTGCACAGGGTAGTGGTAGATAAGTTAATGTTTCTGGCGCAGGCAGAGGTCGCAGCAGAGTAAGGGGCCGTGGCAGCAGGAGTCACTTTGAGAGCCCTGAGCTCCCAGTGTCAGCTAGCGGTCGTGTCGGGACCAGCAACCCAGCAGTTCTTGAATGGTTGACTCGATCTTCGAATTTGTCGCAAGTGACATCAGACACTCCTAGCCAAGAGTCAGTGCATTCGTCAGAAACAACCCTTAGTTGGCATGGCCCGGAGCAGGCCCTGTGCCCTCACCTGTCTTCAACCTGCCTCTGTCCTTTCCTCCACTAGGCGGGCAAGTAGTGTTGCGAACGGTCAGGCTCCTGACCCAGAGACCGTTGAGGAGGACATCAGTGACGTGCAGACAGTACTCAATGATGATGATGATGTAGCTGATCACACTGATCGGGTGACGAAGGGGCTTCATTTTTTTTCTTTGTATAATAATGTAATATTATGAAATCCGTTGTCTCCATGATAAATCTGCAGCTTGGGCCCCGTGTGGCTTCCACACACGTTCAAAATAATCCTGCAGCATGGGGAATAGATGCCGGATGACTGGGACGCTCCATGACCTTCCCAGGAGCTGCTGTCGGAGTAGCGGTTCATTTCTGAGACGTCCGTATAGTGCGGGGAATCCGAAGACCACCTCTTTATCTCCGTGCACCACATGATGTCCTCCTTCCCATCCATGATGACTGGGAACTCGTGATGTTTTCCGTGACGTAGAGACCAGGGGTTGGTAGTTATGGTTTGAATCTTGATGAAGTTCGCGACTCTTCCGGGCTCCTAACAATCTTGAAGCTTTGTCTTCGCATTGTCTGTAGCTACTAGAGGCCTGTTCATGCCAGGCAGGTTCCCCAGAAGTATCTGGCTGGATGAGCAGCTGATACCGCACTTGCATCAATCTTGACAATATTCGTCTCCAGGTGGAGAGAAATATTTTTCTGAATGCTTTCTCGATCGGAACCACGTATCCGAATAAACAGAAGACTGGCCGATTCTCTCCTGTCTTAGGCAACACTTAATTTTTTTAAATAAATGTATTAAATTATAAGAAGGTAAACTTAAATTCACCAATATCTTTTCCAAATCTTCGAGGGAAATTCCCGACAATCAATTTGCCAAGCCTTTTGTGCCGGAGAACGTGTATGATTAAATCGTGTTTTTGAGAAATTTTAACCTTCTGTACTGTCCCATATTTCCTATAAATGAATAGACGAAGCGACCGCTCTGTGGCCTCCTGATGCTGCTGCCACCTCCGCAATCTCTCGTCGTTGTGCCACCCTGTGGCCTCCTGATGCTGCTGCCATCTCCGCAATCTCTCGTCGTCGTGCCATTCTGTGGCCTTCTCATGCTGCTGCCACCTCCACAATTTCTCATCATCGTGCCACTCTGTGGCCTCCTGATGCTGCTGCCACCTCCGCAATCCGTTGTCATGCCACCCTGTGGCCTCCTGATGCTGCTGCCATCTCCGCAATCTCTCGTCGTCGTGCCATTCTGTGGCCTTCTCATGCTGCTGCCACCTCCGCAATCTCTCGTTATCGTGCCACTCTGTGGCCTCCTGATGCTGCTGTCACCTCCACAATCTCTCATCATCGTGCCACTCTGTGGCCTCCTGATGCTGCTGCCACCTCCGCAATCTCGTCGTCATGCCACCCTGTGGCCTTCTGATGCTGCTGCCATCTCCGCAACCTCTCGTCGTCGTGCCATTCTGTGGCCTTCTCATGCTGCTGCCACCTCCACAATCTCTCGTCATCGTGCCACTCTGTGGCCTCCTGATGCTGCTGCCACCTCTACAATCTCTCATCATCGTGCCATTCTGTGGCCTCCTTATGCTGCTGCCACCTCCGCAATCTCTTGTCGTCGTGCCACTCTTTGGTCTCCTCATGCTGCTTTCACCTCACCACTATGTCATAGCTCCACTCTGTGGACTTCTCATGCTGTTCCCACACTCCCCACTTCATGACTGGGCCACTATTTTGCCTTTCGGCCTGGCTGACATCATCATTTATTTGACCGTTCTTTTGATCTGACAGAAGGAAGGAAAAATGAGACGCACAACGGATCCTGTCTGTGTAGCAGCTGTAAGGCCTGTATGGTCCTTTCAGAATTGGCTTATGATTTGGTAGCCAAAGCAGGAGGGGTACAAAACACAGAAGACATGAAAATATTCCATTCACGTTTCTTCTCTGTTTTGGATCCACTCTGTTTTTTGGGCATTAGCAATACTGATGGATTACTGACCAAATGCTGACCGAGTGAATGCGGATGCTCCATAGACAGGATCAGTTTTTTGGGGTTATTGTTCTGTCGGATCAAAAGATGGGCAAAATAATCAGTGACGTCAACACAACCTTACTGCTGACACCCTCTGCACGCCTCCCTAAACAAAATGAAATGATCGCGTCGCCCAGAGAATCTGTCCAGGAGGGCAACTTTAGACTCAGATAGATCTGGTCTCCACCACTAGGACAGGCAGCCTGTTGTCTCTGGATCTGCAAGACGGTTGTGCGGAGGTCAGCTACCTCCAAAGATAGCCTCTGCAGCTGACCGGCCACTGCAGCAATAGGATCCATGGCTGAACTCGAACAAACAAAAAAAATGATGGTTTGGGCAGTTTATAATGTCACACTCTAGTGTGGGAGGGAAACACCACACCGAGCATAGGAGGGAAAGGGGTGAGGAAATAAGGCCTGAGAACTAGGGAATGATGGACACCTCCTAGGAAAGCCCTAACCAAAGCTCTGATTGACTACCAGTATGAACAGACCCCAAACCACTTGTTGCCAGTCTCAAAGATCTCCTGCCACTTAATGTCGCTGGGACCTCCATATGTCTCGATACGTCCGTGACAATGGTGCAGCATATCCCCGCTAGACTCCAGATGCTCAGCACCCCACACCTCACTGCCTCCTCCATATCCTGCAGCATATCCCTGCCGGACTCCAGGTCAACTCTTGCACATGATTAAGATCAGCAGTATTTTTGATAGCGAATATTCTAATTGTGAATTTTTATCGCGAATATCGGCACTTCGAGAATTCGTGAAGATCTAGAATATAGTGCTATATCTTCGTAATTGCGAATATTTTAGATTATTTTTCCTTTGAACCCATCCTCACGGCTTCTTGATTATGGGTCAATGAGAAGGCTGCAATGTCTTTGTCTGAGCTTAGCAACCAATAGGAAAGTTGCCTACCCCTTACTATATAGGGACCTCCCGGCAGCCATTTTGCTGTTTTTGGCAGTTCTGAGATAGAGACGGCAGTGTCATTGCTGTACTCTGTGCTTTCCTGTGTCACATTACATTAGATAGTTAGTTATCTTCTATATATAATACAGATAGTTAGTAGGAGATAGTCAGTGTAGGTTAGATAGTGATATAGTGTAGCTGATAGGCTCCAGTGCAGGGTGTTAGGTAGTGTGATAGGTTCTGCTGTCCATACATACATGCTACATACATAGTGCTGTGATGTCACATTACATTAGATAGTTAGTTATCTTATATATATAATACAGATAGTTAGTGGGAGATAGTCAGTGTAGGTTAGATAGTGATATAGTGTAGCTGATAGGTTCCAGTGCAGGGTGTTAGGTAGTGTGATAGGTTCTGCTGTCCATACATACAGGCTACAGACATAGTGCTGTGATGTCACATTACATTAGATAGTTATCTTATATATATATATAATACAGATAGTTAGTGGGAGATAGTCAGTGTAGGTTAGATAGTGATATAGTGTAGCTGATAGGTTCCAGTGCAGGGTGTTAGGTAGTGTGATAGGTTCTGCTGTCCATACATACATGCTACAGACATAGTGCAGTGATGTCACATTACATTAGTTAGTTATCTTCTATATATAATACAGATAGTTAGTGGGAGATAGTCAGTGTAGGTTAGATAGTGATATAGTGTAGCTGATAGGTTCCAGTGCAGGGTGTTAGGTAGTGTGATAGGTTCTGCTGTCCATACATGCTACAGACATAGTGCTGTGATGTCACATTACATTAGATAGTTAGTTATATTCTATATATAATACAGATAGTTAGTGGGAGATAGTCAGTTTAGGTTAGATAGTGATATAGTGTAGCTGATAGGTTCCAGTGCAGGGTGTTAGGTAGTGTGAAAGGTTCTGCTGCCCATACATGCTACAGACATAGTGCTGTGATGTCACATTACATTAGATAGTTAGTTATCTTATATATATAATACAGATAGTTAGTGGGAGATAGTCAGTGTAGGTTAGATAGTGATATAGTGTAGCTGATAGGTTCCAGTGCAGGGTGTTAGGTAGTGTGATAGGTTCTGCTGTTCATACATACATGCTACAGACATAGTGCTGTGATGTCACATTACATTAGATAGTTAGTTATCTTCTATATATAATACAGATAGTTAGTGGGGGATAGTCAGTGTAGGTTAGATAGTGATATAGTGTAGCTGTCATGTATGGTTCCAAAGAAAGGCCCTCCGGCCTCCTGACCTCCTCCACTCTTTCCCACTTGATGGCAGCTCCATATGTGACGCTCCATATCACGGCGTCCTCTCCACAGTAATCGGTGTATATTGCACATCACACCGTACTCTCCGCGGTGATCTGTGTACATTACACATCACACTGTCCTCTCCACGATGATCGGTGTACATTACACATTACACCGTCCTCTCTGTGGTGATCAGTGCACATTACACATCACACTGTCCTCTCCGCGGTGATCGGTGTACATTACACATTACACCGTCCTCTCGTGGTGATCAGTGCACATTACACATTACACCGTCCTCTCCGCGGTGATCAGTGTACATTACACATCACACTGTCCTCTCCACGATGATCGGTGTACATTACACATTACACCGTCCTCTGTGGTGATCAGTGCACATTACACATCACACTGTCCTCTCCGCGGTGATCGGTGTACATTACACATCACACCGTCCTCTCCACGGTGATCGGTGTACATTACACATCACACCGCCCTCTCCACGGTGATCAGTGTACATTACACATTACACCGTCCTCTCGCGGTGATCAGTGCACATTACACATCACACTGTCCTCTCCGCGGTGATCGGTGAACATTACACATTACACCGTCCTCTCCGTGGTGATCAGTATACATTACACATCACACTGTCCTCTCCGCAGTGATCGGTGTATATTATACATCACACCGTCCTCTCCACGGTAATCGGTGTACATTACACATTACACCGTTCTCTCCACGGTGATCAGTTTACATTACACATCACACTGTCCTCTCCACAGGGATCGGTGTACATTGCACAACACACCGTCCTCTCCGTGGTGATCGGTGTACATTACACATCACACCGTCCTCTTCACGGTAATCGGTGTACATTACAGATCACACCGTCCTCTCCACGGTGATCAGTGTACATTACACATCACACCACCCTCTTCGCGGTGATCGGTGTACATTACACATCACACCGTACTCTTTGCAGAGATCGGTGTACATTACACATCACAGCGTCCTCTCCGCGGTGATAGGTGTACATTACACATCACACTGTCCTCTCCACGGTGATCTGTGTACATTACACATAACACCGTCCTCTCCACGGTAATCGGTGTACATTACACATCAACCCGTCCTCTCCACGGTGATCAGTGTACATTACACATCACAGCGTCATCTCCGCAGGGATCGTGTTTACATTACACATCACGGGGTGTCGGGGTGAGTGGGCTTACTACCTTTTGATCAAAATGTAAACTAATGTCTCCACTGTTTGCATGCGATATCACTAATGTCCTCTTATAGCTCCCATCTTGGGCAGAGCTCTAGTTGCAGAGTGCTGTTGCATTTCTGTGTTTGTATACATTACACATCACAGCGTCATCTCCGCGAGGTTCGGTGTACATTACACATCACACCGTCCTTTCTGCCGTGATCGGTGTACATTACACATTATACCGTCCTCTCCGTGGTGATCGGTGTACAATACACATCACACTGCCCTCTCCGCGGTGATCGGTGTACATTCCACATCACACCGCCCTCTCCACGGTGATCAGTGTACATTACACATCACACCGTCTTTTCTATGGTGATCAGTGTACATTCCACATCACACTGTCCTCTCGCGGTGATCGGTGTACATTCCACATCACACTGTCCTCTCCGTGGGGATCGGTGTACATTCCACATCACACCGTCCTCTCCACGGTGATCGGTGTACATTACACATCACACTGTCCTCTCCGCGGTGATCGGTGTATATTATACATCACACCGTCCTCTCCACGGTAATCGGTGTACATTACACATTACACCGTTTCTCCACGGTGATCAGTTTACATTACACATCACACCGTCCTCTCCACGGTGATCGGTGTACATTGCACAACACACCGTCCTCTCCCGCGGTGATCAGTGTACATTACAGATCACACCGTCCTCTCCACAGTGATCAGTGTACATTACACATCACACCATCCTTTTCGCGGTGATCGGTGTACATTACACATCACACTGCCCTCTCGCGGTGATCTGTGTACATTCCACATCACACCGCCCTCTCCACGGTGATCGGTGTACATTACACATCACACCCTCTTTTCTATGGTGATCAGTGTACATTACACATCACACTGTCCTCTCCTCGGTGCTCGGTGTACATTCCACATCACACTGTCCTCTCCGTGGGGATCGGTGTACATTCCACATCACACCGTCCTCTTCCACGGTGATCGGTGTACATTACACATCACACCGTCTTTTCCATGGTGATCAGTGTACATTCCACATCACACTGTTCTCACCGCGGTGATCGGTGTACATTACACATCACACTGTCCTCTCTGCGGTGATCGGTGTACATTCCACATCACACTGTCCTCTCCGCGGTGATCGGTGTACATTCCACATCACACTGTCCTCTCCGTGGGGATCGGTGTACATTCCACATCACGGCGTCCTCTCCATGGTGATCGGTGTACATTACACATCAACCCGTCCTCTCCGCGGTGATCGGTGTACATTCCACATCACACTGTCCTCTCCGTGGGGATCGGTGTACATTAGACATCACACCGTCCTCTCCGATGTGATCAGTGTACATTCTACATCATACTGTCCTCCCGCGATGATCGGTGTACATTACACATCACACCGTCCTCTTCACGGTGATCGGCGTACATTCCACATCACACTGTCCTCTCCGCGGTGATCGGTGTACATTCCACAACACACTGTCCTCTCCACGGTGATCGGTGTACATTCCACATCACACTGTCCTCTCCGTGGTGATCGGTGTACATTCCACATCACACTGTCCTCTCCGCGGTGATCGGTGTACATTACACATCACACTGTCTTCTTCACGGTGATCGGTGTACATTACACATCACACCGTCCTCTCCGTGGTGATCGGTGTACATTCTTCATCACGGTGTCCTCTCCAGTGGTGTATCTTGGTTTTGTGCTGCCCTTGGCAAGACTAAACTCAGGGACCCCCTTGACCCACTCCCTTCCTGTCAAGACCAAACCCTTTTCTCTTTAAACCCCACCCCTTCCTCTTTATGCTCCACCCTTTCCTGTTAGAGCTTCACATCTTCTTTCTGTATTTAAAAGTGAATAACCAAGGCCAATATTTTGTGCTTTCTGTACCAAATGTTGCATCTATTATTTAAAGAGAATCTTTAGATATAATAATATAAAGTGTAAATTTAACCACTTTACAAAGCTATACTCGCCGTATAAGACTACCCCTGAATGCCCAGCCCTCCGTCTTCAAGACGATCTTCTCCAGTCCAGGGAACTGACTGGGATCTGTGGATGGCACTGCTATGGGGAGGTGGATCAGTGGATGGCACTGCTATGGGGGGATCTATGGATGACACTGCTATGGGGAGGTGGATCTGTGGATGGCACTGCTATGGGGGGATATATGGATGACACTGCTATGGGGGGATCTATGGATGACACTGCTATGGGGAGGTGGATCTGTGGATGGCACTGCTATGGGGGGATATATGGATGACACTATATCGCACAGTGATGGTGAACATTTTACAGACCAAGTGCCCTAACTGCAACCCAAAACCCACTTTTTTATCGCAAAGTGCCAACACGGCAATTTAACCTGAATACTACAGTCTAGTATAGAATATCTTCCATGTACTTTATCACTTAGCTATAATACCTGCCTACATTCAGTTCACTGCCTGTGCCGTACATAGTGAGTCCTGCGCTGATTAATGGTAGGAAAAGTCTAAGGCATATTGGTACACCATAGATGTTTTCCAGGGTGTGGGTGCCCACAGAGAGGGCTCTGAGCGCCATAGGTTCGCCACCACTGATATAGCATCTTATGCTGTCATCCACAGATCCCCTCCCTTAACAGCATCATCCACAGATCCCCTCCCCATAACAGTGCCATGCACATTTCTCCCCATGACAGTGCCATCCTTAGATCCCCTCCCCATAACAGTGCCATCCACAGATCCCCCTGCCCCCATAACAGTGCCATCCACAGATCCCCTCCCATAACAGTGCCATCCACAGATCCCCCCATGACAGTGCCATCCACAGAACCCCTCCTGCCGCCCCCATGACAGTGCCATGCACAGATCCCCTCCCCGCTGCTCAGAGGATTATACATTTATTAACTGAAATCTATCACTTTAACTTTAAATGAGCGCTGGCTTATCTTGTTAGTAGGGTATCTTACTCTCAGTCTGAGGTCCGGTAACAGGCAGCAGTGCGGGCGGCGCTCACTCACTGACGTCACGCTCCTGCACCGCATGACATCAGTGAGTGGCGCCGCCCGCACTGCTGCCTGTTACCGCACCTCAGACTGAGAGTAAGATCCTCTGAGTGGCGGGGCCCTGTATATTCTAACCCCAGGAAAGCGTCCCGCCATCCTGTAAGGGATGTGTTTTTAAAATGGAGATGTCACTTCTTAGGGATTTATTTTTATTTTCACCTCTGCAGCTGTCGGCCAGTGCTGTATAAATTGCCAAATTAGGCCTAAAATCACATGGCGCTCGAACCTTCTAAGGCCGCATATGGGATGTTACTGTATTCAGATGAAAATGGGTAACACATTGTGGGGGATTTTCTCCAGTTACCCCTTGTGAAAATTAGGGGCTAAAGCAACCTTTTATTGGAAGAGTGAGAAATCAATCGGGAGAGTGAGAAATCAATCGGGAGAGTCAGAAATCAATCAGGGAGAGTGAGAAATCAATCAGGAGAGTGAGAAATCAATCAGGGAGAGTGAGAAATCAATCAGGGAGAGTGAGAAATCAATCAGGGAGAGTGAGAAATCAATCAGGGAGAGTCAGAAATCAATCAGGGAGAGTGAGAAATCAATCAGGAGAGTGAGAAATCAATCAGGAGAGTCAGAAATCAATCAGGGAGAGTGAGAAATCAATCAGGGAGAGTGAGAAATCAATCGGGGAGAGTGAGAAATCAATCGGGGAGAGTGAGAAATCAATCAGGGAGAGTGAGAAATCAATCAGGGAGAGTCAGAAATCAATCGGGGAGAGTGAGAAATCATATTGGGGAAAGTCAGAAATAAATCGGGGAGAGTCAGAAATCAATCGGGGAGAGTCAGAAATCAATCAGGAACAGTCAGGAATCAATTGAAGAGTCAGAAGTCAATCGGTGAGAGTTGAACTCAATCAGGGGGAGTCAGGAATCAATTTGGAAGAGTCAGAAATCAATCAGGGAGAGTGATAAATCAATAAAGGAGAGTCAGAAATCAATCAGGGAGCATCAGAAATCAATCAGGGAGAGTGAGAAATCAATCAGGGAGAGTCAGAAATCAATCGTGGAGAGTCAGAAATCAATCAGGGAGAGTCAGAAATCCATCGGGGAGAGTCAATCTATTGATGACCTCTCCTCTGGATAGGTCATCAATATCAGATCGGTGGGGGTCCGACACCTGGAACCCCCGCCGATCAGCTGTTTGAGGAGACGCCACGCGCAGTGAGCAGATGCCATCTCCCTTCTGTCTTCCTGCTCTCTGCTGTATGTCAATGGGACAGCAGCAGTGGACCCAGGTGTCAGACCCCCGCTGATCTCACATCGATGTCCTATCCTGAGGATTATTAATAAGCCCGGACAACCTCTTTAATTTTTTTACCCATTTTCACAAAAATGTTTTTTTCTTTTTGGGAAGGGGGGGGGGGGGTGATCTGTGTTCGGTCATCTCACAGATTTAATTAATCATTTTTTAAGTTTCAAACCCATATAAAGTACGCAGGGTAGAGGACAAACACATCAGTGATAGTTTCTCTTTCTCCACACTGCTCCAATTTTTTTGGGTATGGGGAGGGCACTGAATTGGTTAAAACCAGCATACTACACCAATACACAGGGTAGTGCACAACATTATGTAAGAGGCCCACAAATGTCAGAGCTACGGAAGGGTTCCCAACCAGAGACCCAAAGCCAGAATGTGGGTAGTAGCTGCTCCATCTATCCTGTCAGAAGTAGTAGTGGTAGTAGGGTTAGTAGTAGCAGTAGTAGTGATGGTGGTAGTAGTAGTGGTAGTAGTAGTAATGGTGGTAGTAGTAGTGGTAGTAGTAGTGATGGTGGTAGTAGTGGTAGCAGTAGTGTGGTAGTAGTGGTAGTAGTGGTAGTAGTGGTAGTAGTGGTAGTAGTAGTAGTGGTAGTAGTAGTAATGGTGGTAGTAGTAGTGGTAGTAGTAGTGATGGTGGTAGTAGTAGTGGTAGTAGTAGTAATGGTGGTAGTAGTAGCAGTAATAGTGATGGTGATAGCAGTAGTGGTAGCAGTAACGGTAGTGGTAGTAGTAGTAGTAGTATTAGTGGTAGCAGTAGTAGTGGTAGTAGTAACGGTAGTGGTAGTAGTAGTAGTAGTAGTAGTGGTAGCAGTAGTGTGGTAGTAGTAGTGGTAGTGGTAGTAGTGGTAGTGGTAGTAGTGGTAGTGGTGGTAGTGGTAGCGGTAGTAGTAGTGGTAGTAGTGGTAGTGGTAGCGGTAGTAGTAGTGGTAGTAGTAACGGTAGTGGTAGTAGTAGTAGTAGTAGTAGTAGTAGTGGTAGCAGTAGTGTGATAGTAGTGGTAGTAGTAACGGTAGTGGTAGTAGTAGTAGTAGTAGTAGTGGTAGCAGTAGTAGTGGTAGTAGTAACGGTAGTGGTAGTAGTAGTAGTAGTAGTGGTAGCAGTAGTGTGGTAGTAGTAGCGGTAGTAGTGGTAGCGGTAGTGGTAGTAGTAGTGGTAGTAGTGGTAGCGGAAGTAGTAGTGGTAGTAGTGGTAGTGGTAGCGGTAGCGGTAGTAGTAGTGGTAGTAGTAACGGTAGTGGTAGTAGTAGTAGTAGTAGTAGTAGTAGTAGTAGTAGTGGTAGCAGTAGTGTGGTAGTAGTAGTGGTAGTAGTGGTAGTGCTAGTAGTGGTAGTGGTGGTAGTGGTAGCGGTAGTAGTAGTGGTAGTAGTAGTAGTAGTGGTAGTAGTAGTAGTAGTAGTGGTAGTAGTAGTAGTGGTAGCGGTAGCGGTAGTAGTAGTGGTAGTAGTGGTAGCAGTAGTAGTAGTGGTAGTAGTGGTAGTAGTAGTAGTGGTAGTGGTAGCGGTAGTAGTAGTGGTAGTAGTGGTAGCGGTAGTAGTAGTGGTAGTAGTGGTAGTGGTAGCGGTAGCGGTAGTAGTACTGATAGTAGTAGTAGTTGTAGGGCACAGTTGTCCCTGCTGGCTTTGGAAAGGCACAACATTATAGTTGAGGAGAAAGGATGATATTGTTGACTCGATGGCTCACTCCTCTTAGTCGCATGACAGGAACCACGGAAAACCATTGCCATCATTAAGTCCCAAAGGGTCTCGGTATTCACCGCCTCTATTAGATTCAGGAGTTACCATCACTCCCAAAAGGTTTGATACTGATATGGGGCACTATTCAAGTGACCCTTGAAATATAGTCCGTCTAATTGTGGCTGATACTACGTGTCTGGTGACTAATTGTGGTGGTTGCTGTATATATGGGGGTTTAACATTGGTTTGTTATTTTGATGCTTATGGTGGTCCGTCCACCAGTCTACATTGATAAGCCCTCGATCCCGCTATCAGGGCCACCCCATCGCGGCGGCTATTCCGTTCTGTAGGCAGGGCATCATAAATAGGGTGAGACCAAGGGACAGTCCCAGAAAACAATCAGTCTACACCAGAGGTGGGCAAACTGTGTGACTCGTGGGCCACAATGGGTTCATATATTGGACCCGGGGCCGGACCAAGAGGTAGATGGACGAGGCGTGATTATGTGAATTCATACAAATTTAAGTTTTGTAACATTAAAGGTTTAGTTTAATACAAGGTAGAAAAGCATAAAAGGGTTATTGTACAAAACCTTTATCGAAGAATAAGCAGATGCCATCACGGGCACTAGTCAGAAGGCCTCGGGGATTACCGTATTTATCGCCCTATAAGACGCTTTTTGAGGAGGAAAATAAGAAAAATATTTTTAACCAAAAGGTGTACTTTTTGAACTAATGGGGAACTGTGGATGTCACTGTTATAGGGGATCTGTGGATGTCACTGTTATAGGGATCTGTGGATGTCACTGTTATGGGGGATCTGTGGAGGACACTGTTATGGGGGATCTGTGGATGACACTGTTATGGGGGATCTGTGGAGGTCACTGTTATGGGGGATCTGTGGAGGACACTGTTATGGGGGATCTGTGGAGGTCACTGTTATGGGAGATCTGTGGATGTCAGTGTTATGGGGGAGCTGTGGATGACACTGTTATGGGGATCTGTGGATGACACTGTTATGGGGGATCTGTGGAGGTCACTGTTATGGGGGATCTGTGGAGGACACTGTTATGGGGGATCTGTGGAGGTCACTGTTATGGGTGATCTGTGGATGACACTGTTATGGGGGATCTGTGGATGTCACTGTTATGGGGGATCTGTGGATGACACTGTTATGGGGGATCTGTGGAGGTCACTGTTATGGGGGATCTGTGGAGGACACTGTTATGGGGGATCTGTGGAGGACACTGTTATGGGGGATCTGTGGATGACACTGTTATGGGGGATCTGTGGATGACACTGTTATGGGGGATCTGTGGATGACACTGTTATGGGGATCTGTGGATGACACTGTTATGGGGGATCTGTGGACGGCACTGTTATGGGGGATCTGTGGACGGCACTGTTATGGGGGATCTGTGGATGACACTGTTATGGGGGATCTGTGGAGGTCACTGTTATGGGGGATCTGTGGAGGACACTGTTATGGGGGATCTGTGGATGACACTGTTATGGGGGGATCTGTGGATGTCACTGTTATGGGGGATCTGTGAAGGTCACTGTTATGGGGGATCAGTGGATGACACTGTTATGGGGGATCTGTGGATGACACTGTTATGGGGGATCTGTGGATGTCACTGTTATGGGGGATCTGTGGAGGTCACTGTTATGGGGGATCTGTGGATGTCACTGTTATGGGGGCACTGTGGAAGACACTGTTATGGGGGCACTGTGGATGACACTGTTATGGGGGCACTGTGGATGTCACTGTTATGGGTTCACTGTGGATGTCACTGTTATGGGGGCACTGGGGATGTTACTATTATGGGGGCGCTGTGGATGTCACTGTTATGGAGTTCTGTGGATGTCCCTGTTATGGGGGATCTGTGGAAGTCACTGTTATGAGGGATCTGTAGATGACACTGTTATGGGGAATCTGTGGATGACACTGTTATGGGGGATCTGTGGATGTCAGTGTTATGGGGGATCTGTGGATGTCACTGTTATGGGGATCTGTGGAAGTCACTGTTATGAGGGATCTGTAGATGACACTGTTATGGGGAATCTGTGGATGACACTGTTATGGGGATCTGTGGATGTCAGTATTATGGGGGATCTGTGGATGTCACTGTTATGGGGGATCTGTGGATGACACTGTTATGGGGATCTGTGGATGACACTGTTATGGGGGATCTGTGGATGTCAGTGTTATGGGGGATCTGTGGATGTCACTGTTATGGGGATCTGTGGATGTCACTGTTATGGGAGCATCTGTGGATGACACTGTTATGGGGGCACTGTGGATGACACTGTTATGGGGGTCTGTGGATGACACTGTTATGGGGGATCTGTAGATGTCACTGTTATGGGGGATCTGTGGAGTGACACTGTTATGGGGGATCTGTGGATAACACTGTTATGGGGGCATCTGTGGATGTCACTGTTATGGGGGCACTGTGGATAACACTGTTATGGGGGCATCTGTGGATGTCACTGTTATGGGGGAATCTGTGGATGACACTGTTATGGGGGATCTGTGGATGTCACTGTTATGGGGGATCTGTGAAGGTCACTGTTATGGGGGATCTGTGGATGACACTGTTATGGGGGATCTGTGGATGTCACTGTTATGGGGGATCTGTGAATGTCACTGTTATGGGGATCTGTGGATGACACTGTTATGGGGGATCTGTGGATGACACTGTTATGGGGGAACTGTGGATGTCACTGTTATGGGGGATCTGTGGAGGTCACTGTTATGGGGGATCTGTGGATGTCACTGTTATGGGGGCATCTGTGGAAGACACTGTTATGGGGGCATCTGTGGATGACACTGTTATGGGGGCACTGTGGATGTCACTGTTATGGGTTCACTGTGGATGTCACTGTTATGGGGCATCTGGGGATGTTACTATTATGGGGGATCTGTGGATGTCCCTGTTATGGGGCGCTGTGGATGGCACTGTTATGGGGGATCTGTGGATGTCACTGTTATGGGGGCACTGTGGATGTCTCTGTTATGGGGGCACTGTGGATGACACTGTTATGGGGGCACTGTGGAGGTCACTGTTATGGGGGCGCTGTGGATGTCACTGTTATGGGGGATCTGTGGATGACACTTTTATGGGGGATCTGTGGAGGTCAACATTATGGGGGATCTGTGGAGGTCACTGTTATGGGGGATCTGTGGAGGTCACTGTTATGGGGGAACTGTGGAGATCACTGTTATGGGGGATCTGTGGATGACAATGTTATGGGGGATCTATGGAGGTCACTGTTATGGGGGATCTGTGGATAACACTGTTATAGGGGATCTGTGGATGACACTGTTATGGGGGCACTGTGGAGGTCACTGTTATGGGGGATCTGTGGATGACACTGTTATGGGGGCACTGTGGAGGTCACTGTTATGGGGGCGCTGTGGATGACACTGTTATGGGGGCACTGTGGATGACACTGTTATGGGGGCACTGTGGATGTCACTGTTATAGGGGAGCTGTGGATGACACTGTTATGGGGGATCTGTGGATGACACTGTTATGGGGGATCTGTGGATGACACTGTTATGGGGGATCTGTGGATGACACTGTTATGGGGGATCTGTGGATGTCACTGTTATGGGGGATCTGTGGATGACACTGTTATGGGGGATCTGTGGATGACACTGTTATGGGGGATCTGTGGATGACACTGTTATGGGGGATCTGTGGATGACACTGTTATGGGGGATCTGTGGATGTCACTGTTATGGGGAGTCTGTGGATGACACTGTTATGGGGGATCTGTGGATGTCACTGTTATGGGGGAACTGTGGATGTCACTGTTATGGGGGACTGTGGATGTCACTGTTATGGGGGCACTGTGGATGTCACTGTTATGGGGGAACTGTGGATGTCACTGTTATGGGGGAACTGTGGATGTCACTGTTATGGGTAAGATCTGTGGAGGTCACTGTTATGGGGGCATCTGTGGATATCACTGTTATGGGGGATCTGTGGAGGTCACTGTTATGGGGGATCTGTGGATGACACTGTTATGGGGGATCTGTGGATGTCACTGTTATGGGGGATCTGTGGATGTCACTGTTATGGGGGATCTGTGGATGACACTGTTATGGGGGCACTGTGGATGTGTCACTGTTATCGGGGGATCTGTGGATGACACTGTTATGGGGGATCTGTGGATGGCACTATTATGGGGGATCTGTGGATGACACTGTTATGGGGGATCTGTGGATGACACTGTTATGGGGGCACTGTGGAGGTCACTGTTATGGGGGATCTGTGGATGACACTGTTATGGGGGATCTGTGGATGACACTGTTATGGGGATCTGTGGATGTCACTGTTATGGGGATCTGTGGATGTCACTGTTATGGGGGATCTGTGGAGGTCACTGTTATGGGGGCATCTGTGGATGATCACTGTTATGGGGGATCTGTGGATGACACTGTTATGGGGGATCTGTGGATGATCACTGTTATAGGGGATCTGTGGAGGTCACTGTTATGGGGATCTGTGGATGACACTGTTATGGGGGATCTGTGGATGGCTAGGATTGTATGAATCAGATTGTACAGCTAGGACTGTATGGATCAGATTGTACAGCTAGGACTGTATGGATCAGATTGTACAGCCAGGATTGTATGGATCAGATTGTACAGATAGGATTGTATGAATCAGATTGTACAGATAGGATTGTATGAATCAGATTGTACAGATAGGATTGTATGAATCAGATTGTACAGATAGGATTGTATGAATCAGATTGTACAGCCAGGATTGTATGAATCAGATTATACAGATAGGATTGTATGAATCAGATTGTACAGCTAGGACTGTATGGATCAGATTGTATAGGTAGGATTGTATGAATCAGATTGTATAGGTAGGATTGTATGAATCAGATTGTACAGATAGGATTGTATGAATCAGATTGTACAGCCAGGATTGTATGAATCAGATTATACAGATAGGATTGTATGAATCAAATTGTACAGCTAGGACTGTATGGATCAGATTGTATTGGTAGGATTGTATGAATCAGATTGTACAGATAGGATTGTATGAATCAGATTGTACAGATAGGATTGTATGAATCAGATTATACAGATAGGATTGTATGAATCAGATTGTACAGATAGGATTGTATGAATCAGATTGTATAGGTAGGATTGTATGAATCAGATTGTATGGGTAGGATTGTATGAATCAGGTTGTACAGCTAGGATTGTATGAATCAGATTGTACAGCCAGGATTGTATGAATCAGATTGTACAGATAGGATTGTATGAATCAGATTGTACAGATAGGATTGTATGAATCAGATTGTACAGATAGGATTGTATGAATCAGATTGTATAGGTAGGATTGTATGAATCAGATTGTACAGATAGGATTGTATGAATCAGATTGTACAGATAGGATTGTATGAATCAGATTGTACAGATAGGATTGTATGAATCAGATTGTACAGGTAGTTGTATGAATCAGATGTACAGATAGGATTGTATGAATCAGATTGTACAGATAGGATTGTATGAATCAGATTGTACAGCCAGGATTGTATGAATCAGATTGTACAGATAGGATTGTATGAATCAGATTGTACAGATAGGATTGTATGAATCAGATTGTATAGGTAGGATTGTATGAATCAGATTGTATAGGTAGGATTGTATGAATCAGATTGTACAGCTAGGATTGTATGAATCAGATTGTACAGATAGGATTGTATGAATCAGATTGTACAGCTAGGATTGTATGAATCAGATTGTACAGATAGGATTGTATGAATCAGATTGTACAGATAGGATTGTATGAATCAGATTGTACAGCTAGGATTGTATGAATCAGATTGTACAGATAGGATTGTATGAATCAGATTGTACAGATAGGATTGTATGAATCAGATTGTACAGATAGGATTGTATGAATCAGATTGTACAGGTAGGATTGTATGAATCAGATTGTACAGATAGGATTGTATGAATCAGATTGTACAGATAGGATTGTATGAATCAGATTGTACAGGTAGGATTGTATGAATCAGATTGTACAGATAGGATTGTATGAATCAGATTGTACAGACAGGCTTGTATGAATCAGATTGTACAGATAGGATTGTATGAATCAGATTGTACAGATAGGATTGTATGAATCAGATTGTACAGATAGGATTGTATGAATCAGATTGTACAGATAGGATTGTATGAATCAGATTGTACAGATAGGATTGTATGAATCAGATTGTACAGATAGGATTGTATGAATCAGATTGTACAGATAGGATTGTATGAATCAGATTGTACAGATAGGATTGTATGAATCAGATTGTACAGATAGGATTGTATGAATCAGATTGTACAGATAGGATTGTATGAATCAGATTGTACAGATAGGATTGTATGAATCAGATTGTACAGATAGGATTGTATGAATCAGATTGTACAGCCAGGATTGTATGAATCAGATTGTACAGATAGGATTGTATGAATCAGATTGTACAGATAGGATTGTATGAATCAGATTGTACAGATAGGATTGTATGAATCAGATTGTATAGGTAGGATTGTATGAATCAGATTGTACAGCTAGGATTGTATGAATCAGATTGTACAGATAGGATTGTATGAATCAGATTGTACATCTAGGATTCTATGAATCAGATTGTACAGATAGGATTGTATGAATCAGATTGTATAGGTAGGATTGTATGAATCAGATTGTACAGCTAGGATTGTATGAATCAGATTGTACAGATAGGATTGTATGAATCAGATTGTACAGATAGGATTGTATGAATCAGATTGTACAGATAGGATTGTATGAATCAGATTGTATAGGTAGGATTGTATGAATCAGATTGTACAGATAGGATTGTATGAATCAGATTGTACAGATAGGATTGTATGAATCAGATTGTACAGATAGGATTGTATGAATCAGATTGTACAGATAGGATTGTATGAATCAGATTGTACAGATAGGATTGTATGAATCAGATTGTACAGATAGGATTGTATGAATCAGATTGTACAGATAGGATTGTATGAATCAGATTGTACAGATAGGATTGTATGAATCAGATTGTACAGATAGGATTGTATGAATCAGATTGTACAGATAGGATTGTATGAATCAGATTGTATAGGTAGGATTGTATGAATCAGATTGTACAGCTAGGATTGTATGAATCAGATTGTACAGATAGGATTGTATGAATCAGATTGTACAGATAGGATTGTATGAATCAGATTGTACAGATAGGATTGTATGAATCAGATTGTACAGATAGGATTGTATGAATCAGATTGTACAGATAGGATTGTATGAATCAGATTGTATAGGTAGGATTGTATGAATCAGATTGTACAGATAGGATTGTATGAATCAGATTGTACAGATAGGATTGTATGAATCAGATTGTACAGATAGGATTGTATGAATCAGATTGTATAGGTAGGATTGTATGAATCAGATTGTATAGGTAGGATTATATTAGGCCTGCACAATATATCACCATATCGCAATCACCATTTGGTCGACCCAAAAATGCTGCAATTATATTACCGTATTTCGCTTTATAAGACGCACAAAAATAAGTGTGGTGAAAATGGCGGCGCGTCTTTTAAAGCGACGGTTGGCTTTTTACGTGGCTGACCCCTTTTCCTATAGAAAGCAGTGAGGTGTGAACTGCAGCGGCGGCAGGATTAACCCTTTGTGCGCTGTCCTCTCCTTCCAGACCAGAGCCGGTCCTCGCCATGTCGCTGACTGAGATCGGCCTCCTGCGGTGGCTCCGGGAGGGCCGGCAGTCCAGGAAGCTCATCCTCCTCATCGTCTTCATCGCCTCCTACTGGATAACATGCTGCTCACTGTGGTGGGTGAGTACCGGGTCAGCCGTCCAGCAGAGGAGGAGGAGTACTGGTAGTAGTAGTAATACTAATGCTAGTAACAGTAGTGACAATAATAGTAACAGTGATACTAGTAGTGGCAGCAGTGGCACAAAAATTGTAATCAAAATAGTATTAGTAGTAACAGTAATAGTAGCAGAAGTAATATTAGTAGTAACAGTACTAATAGTTATAGCACTAGTAGTACAAGTAGCAATAATAGAAATAGTAGTAGTAATAGCAGTAATAGTAGCATCGGTTATAATAGTTAAGCTAGTAACAGTGATAGTAGTACTAGTGTTAGTAGCAGTATCCATAGTATTATTAGTAGTAGCAGCAGTATTAGTAATAGTAGTAGTGTTAGTGATAGTAGTAGCAGTATTAGAGTAGACATTGTAGTAGTAATAGTAGCAGCAGTAATAGTAGTAGCTATAGCATTAGTAATAGTAGTAGCAGTAATAGTAGCACTAGCAGTAGTGGGAGAGACAACTATAAATAGGGAAAGTTAAATGACCACAATAGCAACACCTGGAGGTTAGGGGCGTGGCCTCTACCAGAAACAGCGCAGACGCCCAATGATCCACAAGGTAAACATGTCAAACCACGTGTCGCTAGTCTCACCGATCTCCTGCCAGTCTCACCGATCTCCTGCCAGTCTCACCGATCTCCTGCCAGTCTCACCGATCTCCTGCCAGTCTCACTGATCTGCTGCCAGTCTCACCGATCTCCTGCCAGTCTCACCGATCTCCTGCCAGTCTCACCGATCTCCTGCCAGTCTCACCGATCTCCTGCCAGTCTCACCGATCTCTCACCCGTCTCTCCGATTCTCCTGCCAGTCTCTCTGATCCGTGCCAGTCTCTCCGATCTCCTGCCAGTCTCACCGATCTCCTGCTAGTCTCGCCGATCTCCTGCCAGTCTCTCTGATCTCCTGCCGAGCTGCTCACCGATCTGCCGGTCTCACCGATCTGCCGTCTCACCGATCTGCCTGCCAGTCTCACCGATCTCCTGCCAGTCTCACCGATCTCCTGCCAGTCTCACCGATCTCCTGCCAGTCTCACCGATCTCCTGCCAGTCTCACCGATCTCCTGCCAGTCTCACCGATCTCCTGCCAGTCTCTCTGATCTCCTGCCAGTCTCACCGATCTCCTGCTAGTCTCACCGATCTCCTGCCAGTCTCACCGATCTCCTGCCAGTCTCACCGATCTCCTGCCAGTCTCACCGATCTCCTGCCAGTCTCACCGATCTCCTGCCAGTCTCACCGATCTCCTTCCAGTCTCACCGATCTCCTGCCAGTCTCTCTGATCTCCTGCCAGTCTCACCGATCTCCTGCTAGTCTCACCGATCTCCTGCCAGTCTCACCGATCTCCTGCCAGTCTCACCGATCTCCTGCCAGTCTCACCGATCTCCTGCCAGTCTCACCGATCTCCTGCCAGTCTCACCGATCTCCTGCCAGTCTCACTGATCTCCTGCCAGTCTCACCGATCTCCTGCCCCTCACTGTCGCCCGGACGTCCGTGACAATACCCCGCCCCCCTACTATGGGTGACCTCCGGGCACCCAGGACCAACCTTGTCCGGGTGAGACCTGTGAAAAGCTTTCACTAAACGACTGGCGTTTGCAGTCGTCGGGCGCACACAAGGGGTCCCTTAAAGTACAGGTTTGTCGTGACGCCAGTTGCGATGAAGCAACAAGGGCACAGGGCCTCTTTTAGTGATGTAGTGGTAGATGGTACCCAGGTGCAGGAATGGTCGAGTGGTGAAGGGAAGCCTAAATGTTCTTGTGCAGGTGTCACGGTGCTCCTACCTGGATATCCTGGACCCCAGGCGTTGTCGTCCGAAGCAAAGCAAATAGGGGGAATAGTTGAGGGATTCGTAGAGTAAATTGAGTCCAGACCTTGTGCTGAAGTTGAAACATCTTTACTTTGCATAAACGTGTCTCCAAACGATCTACAGGCTTTCTCTTGGTTTCCAGCAGGTTTTAGCATAAACTGGCAGGCAATAACAATCTCGGCTCTGCTATGCTGACAGGCTTAAATAGGACCTTTTCCTTTGATCTATGCTGCAATTTCCCTCTGTGTTGTCTGTCTCTAGATTACGTACCAGGGCACTTTTCCTTTGCTGTATGCGGCCTCTATATCCAGCAGAGCTGGAGGGGTTCTGCTGGCTGGTGTTACTTAGCTGGGGTAAGCTAGGACTTTCCCCTAGAAGGGGGTAAGCTGAACCCTAACCAACGAGTCTGCTCCCTTCCCTAGAGAGGGTCAGAATGGAAAGCAGGTTCCACTCTCTTCTAACAGTAGCACTGCCAAGTCTGCTGCCACCTACTGGTGAACCGGGCACATTACATGAAATGCACAATGTGGAGGATCTAGATGAAATACCTAGAATGACACCGAAGCAGCATACACAGATAGGAGCCGGGCGCAGGAGGGGTAATGCCACTCAGGGGCGTCACAATAGTAGCGAGGTGCAAAGGTGGTAATGCCACTCGGGGGCGTTACACATTCACGTCAGACGCCGGTACCCACATCCTCTCCTCTGGTCCATAACCCTTCCAGTGGACAAGATACTGAAGAGATCTATCGAGAACTCGAGAGTCGATTATCTTAGCGATCTGGAATTCTAAACTTCCGTCCACCATGACAGGAGCGGGTGGCAAGGAAGACGGCCGCGATCTTATATGGACCAATAAACCTTGGACCCACCTTCCAAGGAGAAACCTTCAACTTAGGCTACAAGCACACGACCGTATGTGTTTTGCGGTCCGTAAATTGCGGATCCGCAAAAATGGATGACGTTCCATATGGCATCCGCTTTTTGCAGATCCATTGTAATAATGCCTATTCTTGTCTGCAAACTAGAAAAAATAGGACATGCTCTATTTTTTTTTGTGGGGCTTCGGAACGGACATACGGATGCGGATAGTACATGGTATGCTGTCCGCATTTTTGTGGACCCATTGAAATGAATGGGTCCGCATCCTATCAGCAAAAAACGGAACGGACAAGGAAACTAAATACGGTCGTGTGCATGAAGCCTTAATGTTTCTTGTGGACGGCCACACAGAAGCGCCCTCTCAGGTCCGGACCCTTCATACGTTTCCTGTCAGCCATACGTTTATACTTGTTGCCCATATCCATCAAGTTATTTAGAATTTTCCGCCATATAGATGATAATGATGACGAAAACGTTCCTCCTCAGGGATACCAGAAGTATCTGAACCAGAACATGTGTCAAACTGCGGTAAAACCCATATGCCCCAAAAATGGCGACTTCCCAGTGGACTCCTGGCTACGATTATTTAAACTCTGCCAAAGACAAAAACGAGGACCACTCCTCCAGGTTCTGAGAGACAAAACATCTGATTAGTGGCTCCGTCTGTCCGACTGAGGATGAAAAGCCGAAGAAAAGGACAGTTGTACCCCAGCCGAGTACAGAACGCCTTCCAGAATCTGGACACAAACTGAGTCCCACGATCAGAGACCACGTCAGAGGGAATGCCAGGAGTTTCACAAATACCTGTGCAAGTGTCTTATCATTAGGTAGGCGCGGCAATGCTGGAAAGTGCGCCATTTTACTACAGCGATGAACCACCACCAGAATAACTGTCTTTCCTGAAGAGTTAGGTAGATCAGTGATAAAATCCATGGATAAGTCAGTCCATGGTCTGGACGGGATGGGCGATGGAAGTGGAGATCTGGGAGGCCGAGTATGTGTCACCTTAGCGCGTGTACAGGTACTGCAGGCCGACACATAGTCCTCAACACACTTACCCTGGGTTCACACCTGAGCGTTTTACAGCGCGTTCAAACGCGCTGTAAAACGCTCAACAGATTAAAACCAATGCATCCCTATGGGAGTGGTTCACACTTGAGCGTTTTACAGCGCGTTTGAACGCGCTGTAAAACGCCCAACGCATAAACAAGTACTTGAGCTTCTTTTGGGGCGTTTGACGCGCGTTTTGTGATTGACACCACAGTAGTCAATCACAAGAACGCGCGTTTTACGCGCGTTTCCTATTTGCAAAAACGCGCTGAAATACGCGCGACAAAAACGCGCGTAAAACGCTCGTTTTTAGAACGCTCAGGTCTAAACCCAGGGTTACAGAACCCCGGCCACCAGAATCCACGAGAGATGAGGTCGGCAGTGGATCTGCTCCCGAGGGTGTCCCGTAAGAACCGTACAGTGATGTTCAGGGTAAAGAGCGGATATCACCACCCCTTCCGACAGTATCGGACTCCTCCAATCACCACCTCCAGGAAAACTTCGTGACCAGGCATCTGCCTTCACGTTCTCAACCCCAGGATGATAGGTGACCGCGAAACGGAATCTGGTGAAGAACAGAGACCATCTGGCCTGCCTCGGGCTCAGTCGTTTGGCCGACTCCGGGTAAGCCGGGTTCTTGTGATCTGTGAACACCGTGATCGGATGAATCGCCTCTTCCAACCAATGACGCCATTCCTCAAAAGCTTAATGGCCAGTAACTCTCTGTTCCCCACATCCCAATGTCTCTCTGCAGAAGAGTTTTTTTTTTTTTAGAAAAAGAGTGTTTAGAAGGAAATACGGTGGCTCTCCTGTATGGACAGTACGCAAGGTGCACGTGTCTGAACTGACTCGCCCTAGTCAGAAGAGGCGGGCGTATAGGAAACTCGGAAGACAGGCACTCTCTCAGGTCACCAGCCGATAGCAACAATAGACAGGGATAGTATCGGTATGGTAAAAAGAACTATATTCATTTTAGTACTAGTAATCATAAAAAAACGTATTTCAATATAGGTCACTCCCAGTCTACAGGGAGAGGGGAGTAGCAGTGGAAAATTGGATGAAAAGGTAAGAATTAAATGGGGACAGGATAAAAGATAAAAAAGAGGGGGTTGTGAAAAATGATGGTGTTAAAATGATAATAAAACACCCTGTATTGGGCAATATGTCCAGAGAAAAATAATAATAATGATAAAATATGGTAAAACTATAGTCAATGCTCTGGGATGAGTTCAGTGGAAAACGTACAGCGGCGGCCCTCCAGACCCAATGTATAAGTATATGCAGCTGTGCGAAAGTGATTATCATTTATGCAAAAGTGCTTTTCAGCGAACCAGTGCCTGGTGGCGTCCCACCGAAAATTGCCCAATACAGGGTGTTTTAATATCATTTTAACACCATCATTTTTCACAACCCCTCTTTTTATCTTTTTTCCTGTCCCCATTAAATTCTTACCTTTTTATCCTATTTTCCACTGCTACTCCCTCTCCCTGTACACTCGGAGTGACCTATATTGGAACACGTTTTTTATCATTACTACTACTAAAATGAATATAGTTCTTGCTGGTGCCTGTCTTCCTAGTTTCCTATACTTTTTAGAGAAAAAGGCACATGGACGCCATTGACCAGGTGACGGGCCCTGTGATAAGACTGCGCCTACCCCCACTTCGGACGCGCCCACTTCCACAATGAAAGGTTGTGATACATCCGTCTGCACCAATATGGGGGCAGAAGAGAAGAATTCCTTAATCGCAGAAAAGGCTCGCAACTCCGAATCAGACCACACTGAGACGTCCGTCCCTTTCTTAGTCATGCCCGTTAAGGGTTTTACTAATGTTGAATAATTCTGAATACATTTTGAATAATAATTGGTGAACCTCAAAAATCGCATAAGAGCCTTCAGATTTTGGGGTCGATCCCAGTCCAATACAGCACGGACTTTCTCTGGATCCATTCGAAACCTAAAGCTGACAGCAGGTATCCCAAAAACTGCACCTCGTGTACAGCAAAAACACACTTTCGCTAATTTTGCATACAATTTATTATCTCTTAGGATCTGTAACACCGGTCTAACGTGATCCTGATGTGTCTCCATGTCTGGAGAATAAATTAGAATGTCATCTATATACACGACTACAAACCTCCCCACCCGAAAGGCGTGACCAGGTTCTCAAAGTGACCCACTGGGGTATTAAAGCCGTCTTCCATTCATCCCTTTCTTGATCCTAACCAGATTATATGCCCCTTAAATTTAACTTGGAGAACACCTTGGCACCAATAATCTGGTTAAACAAACTGGGAATCAAAGGAAGAGGGTAAGGATCATGGACAGTAATCCGATTGAGTTTATGGAAATCCAGACATGGCCGAAGACCTCCGTCCTTTTTTAACAAAAAGAACCCTGCTGCCACTGGAGACTTGGAAGGTCTTATGTGTCCTTTAGCCAAACTCTTGGTAATATACTCTCTCATTGCCAGTATTTCAGGTCCAGAAAGGTTATACAACCTAGATTTTGTCAACTTAGCTCCGGGAATAAGGTTGATAGGACAATCATATTCCCGATGCGGAGGTAAATCCTGGCATCCACTCTCAGAAAACACGTCAGCAAAATCCGATATAAGAGGGTAATATCTTAGTAGTTAAAGCAGAAAAAGATGTATTCAGACAACTGTCAACGCAATAATCAGCCCAATCCAGAATCTGTCTCGCTTGCCAATCGATGGTTGGATTGTGCTTGCTTAATCACGGTAAACACAGAACTAGAGATGAGCAAATCGAGTTGACGGATTGGAATTCGATCCGAATTTCATGAAAATTTTTGATTCGCACCGAAACCAAATTTCCTCTTGATTCGTGGTAACGAATTGCATTTTTCCTAAAATGTCTGCTGCATGTATGAGGACATGGAGAAAGGAACTCTGGGAAGGCGGGATTACCCATAATGCCATGCATTCAGCCAATCAGCGGCCAGCCCTGTGATGTCACCGCCCTATAAATACCCTCAGCCATCTTGGATTCTGCCATTTTCCAGTGCACTTAGTGCAGGGAGAGACGCTCAGCAGGCGCTAGGGACAGTGATAGGAAAAACTTTATTGTGCTGAAAAACAATTTACAAGTGCAGGGAAAGGATAGGGAGGAATCATTCCGCAGCATTTATGTAGAACAGGGTTCAGTCGGGAGGTTACAGCCTGGGGAATAGGAACAATCCTATTACACCTTGCTGCACTGACTGGGGATCCTAATAGCCATTATACAGCTCGGTAATTCCAGCAAACCGTTCTTGTTATTGGGGTGCAAGTGCTGAGTGATACCGCCATTAGCAGGGCTTATTACAAGGCAGTATTTCTACGTTTTATTTGCCCTTGTGCGGGGCAGTTATCTGTTCTAAAGCATTTTTGGTTTGTATTAGTGGGAAAAAAGGGCTTATTAGGGTACTTTCACACTTGCGTTAGAGGAATCCGGCAATCTGTATGCAAACGGTCAGCATTTATACACTGATCCGGATGCGGATCCGTCTTACAAATGCATTGAAATACCGGATCCGTCTCTTCAGTTGTCATTCGTAAAACGGATACGGTATTTATTTTCTTTACATTTTTAAAGGTCTGCACATGCGCAGACCGGATCCGCTGTGCGGCAATTTTAATGTCGGATCCAGCACTAATACATGTCAATGGAAATCAATGCCGGATCCGGCTTTCCGGAATTCTGGACAAAACTGCAGAACAGCCCTTTTATTGGGGCAAAGGTAAAATATATTTGCCGCTCAGCGGTGCAGTTATCTGTTCTAAAGCCCTTTTTCCGTGTATTAGTGGAAAAAGAAAAATATCTTTGCCGCTTTGCGGTGCAGTGATATATTCTGAAGCCCATTTTGCTGTTTATTAGTGGCGAAATAAAAGTATATTCACTGTCCAGCGTTGCATTCATCTGTTGAAAAGCCTGTTGTGTAAAAGTAGAAAAAAATGTAGGCTTAATTGACGTTCTGTGGTGCAGTGATATATTCTGAAGCCCAGTTTGCCGTGTATTAGTGGTGAAATAAAAATATTCTTAGACAGAGAAGTGCCAGGCCCTGCACAGGGTAGTGGTAGATAAGTTAATGTTTCTGGCGCAGGCAGAGGTCGCAGCAGAGTAAGGGGCCGTGGCAGCAGGAGTCACTTTGAGAGCCCTGAGCTCCCAGTGTCAGCTAGCGGTCGTGTCGGGACCAGCAACCCAGCAGTTCTTGAATGGTTGACTCGATCTTCGAATTTGTCGCAAGTGACATCAGACACTCCTAGCCAAGAGTCAGTGCATTCGTCAGAAACAACCCTTAGTTGGCATGGCCCGGAGCAGGCCCTGTGCCCTCACCTGTCTTCAACCTGCCTCTGTCCTTTCCTCCACTAGGCGGGCAAGTAGTGTTGCGAACGGTCAGGCTCCTGACCCAGAGACCGTTGAGGAGGACATCAGTGACGTGCAGACAGTACTCAATGATGATGATGATGTAGCTGATCACACTGATCGGGTGACGAAGGGGCTTCATTTTTTTTCTTTGTATAATAATGTAATATTATGAAATCCGTTGTCTCCATGATAAATCTGCAGCTTGGGCCCCGTGTGGCTTCCACACACGTTCAAAATAATCCTGCAGCATGGGGAATAGATGCCGGATGACTGGGACGCTCCATGACCTTCCCAGGAGCTGCTGTCGGAGTAGCGGTTCATTTCTGAGACGTCCGTATAGTGCGGGGAATCCGAAGACCACCTCTTTATCTCCGTGCACCACATGATGTCCTCCTTCCCATCCATGATGACTGGGAACTCGTGATGTTTTCCGTGACGTAGAGACCAGGGGTTGGTAGTTATGGTTTGAATCTTGATGAAGTTCGCGACTCTTCCGGGCTCCTAACAATCTTGAAGCTTTGTCTTCGCATTGTCTGTAGCTACTAGAGGCCTGTTCATGCCAGGCAGGTTCCCCAGAAGTATCTGGCTGGATGAGCAGCTGATACCGCACTTGCATCAATCTTGACAATATTCGTCTCCAGGTGGAGAGAAATATTTTTCTGAATGCTTTCTCGATCGGAACCACGTATCCGAATAAACAGAAGACTGGCCGATTCTCTCCTGTCTTAGGCAACACTTAATTTTTTTAAATAAATGTATTAAATTATAAGAAGGTAAACTTAAATTCACCAATATCTTTTCCAAATCTTCGAGGGAAATTCCCGACAATCAATTTGCCAAGCCTTTTGTGCCGGAGAACGTGTATGATTAAATCGTGTTTTTGAGAAATTTTAACCTTCTGTACTGTCCCATATTTCCTATAAATGAATAGACGAAGCGACCGCTCTGTGGCCTCCTGATGCTGCTGCCACCTCCGCAATCTCTCGTCGTTGTGCCACCCTGTGGCCTCCTGATGCTGCTGCCATCTCCGCAATCTCTCGTCGTCGTGCCATTCTGTGGCCTTCTCATGCTGCTGCCACCTCCACAATTTCTCATCATCGTGCCACTCTGTGGCCTCCTGATGCTGCTGCCACCTCCGCAATCCGTTGTCATGCCACCCTGTGGCCTCCTGATGCTGCTGCCATCTCCGCAATCTCTCGTCGTCGTGCCATTCTGTGGCCTTCTCATGCTGCTGCCACCTCCGCAATCTCTCGTTATCGTGCCACTCTGTGGCCTCCTGATGCTGCTGTCACCTCCACAATCTCTCATCATCGTGCCACTCTGTGGCCTCCTGATGCTGCTGCCACCTCCGCAATCTCGTCGTCATGCCACCCTGTGGCCTTCTGATGCTGCTGCCATCTCCGCAACCTCTCGTCGTCGTGCCATTCTGTGGCCTTCTCATGCTGCTGCCACCTCCACAATCTCTCGTCATCGTGCCACTCTGTGGCCTCCTGATGCTGCTGCCACCTCTACAATCTCTCATCATCGTGCCATTCTGTGGCCTCCTTATGCTGCTGCCACCTCCGCAATCTCTTGTCGTCGTGCCACTCTTTGGTCTCCTCATGCTGCTTTCACCTCACCACTATGTCATAGCTCCACTCTGTGGACTTCTCATGCTGTTCCCACACTCCCCACTTCATGACTGGGCCACTATTTTGCCTTTCGGCCTGGCTGACATCATCATTTATTTGACCGTTCTTTTGATCTGACAGAAGGAAGGAAAAATGAGACGCACAACGGATCCTGTCTGTGTAGCAGCTGTAAGGCCTGTATGGTCCTTTCAGAATTGGCTTATGATTTGGTAGCCAAAGCAGGAGGGGTACAAAACACAGAAGACATGAAAATATTCCATTCACGTTTCTTCTCTGTTTTGGATCCACTCTGTTTTTTGGGCATTAGCAATACTGATGGATTACTGACCAAATGCTGACCGAGTGAATGCGGATGCTCCATAGACAGGATCAGTTTTTTGGGGTTATTGTTCTGTCGGATCAAAAGATGGGCAAAATAATCAGTGACGTCAACACAACCTTACTGCTGACACCCTCTGCACGCCTCCCTAAACAAAATGAAATGATCGCGTCGCCCAGAGAATCTGTCCAGGAGGGCAACTTTAGACTCAGATAGATCTGGTCTCCACCACTAGGACAGGCAGCCTGTTGTCTCTGGATCTGCAAGACGGTTGTGCGGAGGTCAGCTACCTCCAAAGATAGCCTCTGCAGCTGACCGGCCACTGCAGCAATAGGATCCATGGCTGAACTCGAACAAACAAAAAAAATGATGGTTTGGGCAGTTTATAATGTCACACTCTAGTGTGGGAGGGAAACACCACACCGAGCATAGGAGGGAAAGGGGTGAGGAAATAAGGCCTGAGAACTAGGGAATGATGGACACCTCCTAGGAAAGCCCTAACCAAAGCTCTGATTGACTACCAGTATGAACAGACCCCAAACCACTTGTTGCCAGTCTCAAAGATCTCCTGCCACTTAATGTCGCTGGGACCTCCATATGTCTCGATACGTCCGTGACAATGGTGCAGCATATCCCCGCTAGACTCCAGATGCTCAGCACCCCACACCTCACTGCCTCCTCCATATCCTGCAGCATATCCCTGCCGGACTCCAGGTCAACTCTTGCACATGATTAAGATCAGCAGTATTTTTGATAGCGAATATTCTAATTGTGAATTTTTATCGCGAATATCGGCACTTCGAGAATTCGTGAAGATCTAGAATATAGTGCTATATCTTCGTAATTGCGAATATTTTAGATTATTTTTCCTTTGAACCCATCCTCACGGCTTCTTGATTATGGGTCAATGAGAAGGCTGCAATGTCTTTGTCTGAGCTTAGCAACCAATAGGAAAGTTGCCTACCCCTTACTATATAGGGACCTCCCGGCAGCCATTTTGCTGTTTTTGGCAGTTCTGAGATAGAGACGGCAGTGTCATTGCTGTACTCTGTGCTTTCCTGTGTCACATTACATTAGATAGTTAGTTATCTTCTATATATAATACAGATAGTTAGTAGGAGATAGTCAGTGTAGGTTAGATAGTGATATAGTGTAGCTGATAGGCTCCAGTGCAGGGTGTTAGGTAGTGTGATAGGTTCTGCTGTCCATACATACATGCTACATACATAGTGCTGTGATGTCACATTACATTAGATAGTTAGTTATCTTATATATATAATACAGATAGTTAGTGGGAGATAGTCAGTGTAGGTTAGATAGTGATATAGTGTAGCTGATAGGTTCCAGTGCAGGGTGTTAGGTAGTGTGATAGGTTCTGCTGTCCATACATACAGGCTACAGACATAGTGCTGTGATGTCACATTACATTAGATAGTTATCTTATATATATATATAATACAGATAGTTAGTGGGAGATAGTCAGTGTAGGTTAGATAGTGATATAGTGTAGCTGATAGGTTCCAGTGCAGGGTGTTAGGTAGTGTGATAGGTTCTGCTGTCCATACATACATGCTACAGACATAGTGCAGTGATGTCACATTACATTAGTTAGTTATCTTCTATATATAATACAGATAGTTAGTGGGAGATAGTCAGTGTAGGTTAGATAGTGATATAGTGTAGCTGATAGGTTCCAGTGCAGGGTGTTAGGTAGTGTGATAGGTTCTGCTGTCCATACATGCTACAGACATAGTGCTGTGATGTCACATTACATTAGATAGTTAGTTATATTCTATATATAATACAGATAGTTAGTGGGAGATAGTCAGTTTAGGTTAGATAGTGATATAGTGTAGCTGATAGGTTCCAGTGCAGGGTGTTAGGTAGTGTGAAAGGTTCTGCTGCCCATACATGCTACAGACATAGTGCTGTGATGTCACATTACATTAGATAGTTAGTTATCTTATATATATAATACAGATAGTTAGTGGGAGATAGTCAGTGTAGGTTAGATAGTGATATAGTGTAGCTGATAGGTTCCAGTGCAGGGTGTTAGGTAGTGTGATAGGTTCTGCTGTTCATACATACATGCTACAGACATAGTGCTGTGATGTCACATTACATTAGATAGTTAGTTATCTTCTATATATAATACAGATAGTTAGTGGGGGATAGTCAGTGTAGGTTAGATAGTGATATAGTGTAGCTGTCATGTATGGTTCCAAAGAAAGGCCCTCCGGCCTCCTGACCTCCTCCACTCTTTCCCACTTGATGGCAGCTCCATATGTGACGCTCCATATCACGGCGTCCTCTCCACAGTAATCGGTGTATATTGCACATCACACCGTACTCTCCGCGGTGATCTGTGTACATTACACATCACACTGTCCTCTCCACGATGATCGGTGTACATTACACATTACACCGTCCTCTCTGTGGTGATCAGTGCACATTACACATCACACTGTCCTCTCCGCGGTGATCGGTGTACATTACACATTACACCGTCCTCTCGTGGTGATCAGTGCACATTACACATTACACCGTCCTCTCCGCGGTGATCAGTGTACATTACACATCACACTGTCCTCTCCACGATGATCGGTGTACATTACACATTACACCGTCCTCTGTGGTGATCAGTGCACATTACACATCACACTGTCCTCTCCGCGGTGATCGGTGTACATTACACATCACACCGTCCTCTCCACGGTGATCGGTGTACATTACACATCACACCGCCCTCTCCACGGTGATCAGTGTACATTACACATTACACCGTCCTCTCGCGGTGATCAGTGCACATTACACATCACACTGTCCTCTCCGCGGTGATCGGTGAACATTACACATTACACCGTCCTCTCCGTGGTGATCAGTATACATTACACATCACACTGTCCTCTCCGCAGTGATCGGTGTATATTATACATCACACCGTCCTCTCCACGGTAATCGGTGTACATTACACATTACACCGTTCTCTCCACGGTGATCAGTTTACATTACACA
This sequence comes from Bufotes viridis, assembly GCA_033119425.1. NCBI lineage: Eukaryota > Metazoa > Chordata > Amphibia > Anura > Bufonidae > Bufotes > Bufotes viridis. The sequence goes on from CM065594.1 coordinate 774,904, forward strand.
TCACACTGTCCTCTCCACAGGGATCGGTGTACATTGCACAACACACCGTCCTCTCCGTGGTGATCGGTGTACATTACACATCACACCGTCCTCTTCACGGTAATCGGTGTACATTACAGATCACACCGTCCTCTCCACGGTGATCAGTGTACATTACACATCACACCACCCTCTTCGCGGTGATCGGTGTACATTACACATCACACCGTACTCTTTGCAGAGATCGGTGTACATTACACATCACAGCGTCCTCTCCGCGGTGATAGGTGTACATTACACATCACACTGTCCTCTCCACGGTGATCTGTGTACATTACACATAACACCGTCCTCTCCACGGTAATCGGTGTACATTACACATCAACCCGTCCTCTCCACGGTGATCAGTGTACATTACACATCACAGCGTCATCTCCGCAGGGATCGTGTTTACATTACACATCACGGGGTGTCGGGGTGAGTGGGCTTACTACCTTTTGATCAAAATGTAAACTAATGTCTCCACTGTTTGCATGCGATATCACTAATGTCCTCTTATAGCTCCCATCTTGGGCAGAGCTCTAGTTGCAGAGTGCTGTTGCATTTCTGTGTTTGTATACATTACACATCACAGCGTCATCTCCGCGAGGTTCGGTGTACATTACACATCACACCGTCCTTTCTGCCGTGATCGGTGTACATTACACATTATACCGTCCTCTCCGTGGTGATCGGTGTACAATACACATCACACTGCCCTCTCCGCGGTGATCGGTGTACATTCCACATCACACCGCCCTCTCCACGGTGATCAGTGTACATTACACATCACACCGTCTTTTCTATGGTGATCAGTGTACATTCCACATCACACTGTCCTCTCCGCGGTGATCGGTGTACATTCCACATCACACTGTCCTCTCCGTGGGGATCGGTGTACATTCCACATCACACCGTCCTCTCCACGGTGATCGGTGTACATTACACATCACACTGTCCTCTCCGCGGTGATCGGTGTATATTATACATCACACCGTCCTCTCCACGGTAATCGGTGTACATTACACATTACACCGTTTTCTCCACGGTGATCAGTTTACATTACACATCACACCGTCCTCTCCACGGTGATCGGTGTACATTGCACAACACACCGTCCTCTCCGCGGTGATCAGTGTACATTACAGATCACACCGTCCTCTCCACAGTGATCAGTGTACATTACACATCACACCATCCTTTTCGCGGTGATCGGTGTACATTACACATCACACTGCCCTCTCCGCGGTGATCTGTGTACATTCCACATCACACCGCCCTCTCCACGGTGATCGGTGTACATTACACATCACACCCTCTTTTCTATGGTGATCAGTGTACATTACACATCACACTGTCCTCTCCTCGGTGCTCGGTGTACATTCCACATCACACTGTCCTCTCCGTGGGGATCGGTGTACATTCCACATCACACCGTCCTCTTCCACGGTGATCGGTGTACATTACACATCACACCGTCTTTTCCATGGTGATCAGTGTACATTCCACATCACACTGTTCTCACCGCGGTGATCGGTGTACATTACACATCACACTGTCCTCTCTGCGGTGATCGGTGTACATTCCACATCACACTGTCCTCTCCGCGGTGATCGGTGTACATTCCACATCACACTGTCCTCTCCGTGGGGATCGGTGTACATTCCACATCACGGCGTCCTCTCCATGGTGATCGGTGTACATTACACATCAACCCGTCCTCTCCGCGGTGATCGGTGTACATTCCACATCACACTGTCCTCTCCGTGGGGATCGGTGTACATTAGACATCACACCGTCCTCTCCGATGTGATCAGTGTACATTCTACATCATACTGTCCTCCCGCGATGATCGGTGTACATTACACATCACACCGTCCTCTTCACGGTGATCGGCGTACATTCCACATCACACTGTCCTCTCCGCGGTGATCGGTGTACATTCCACAACACACTGTCCTCTCCACGGTGATCGGTGTACATTCCACATCACACTGTCCTCTCCGTGGTGATCGGTGTACATTCCACATCACACTGTCCTCTCCGCGGTGATCGGTGTACATTACACATCACACTGTCTTCTTCACGGTGATCGGTGTACATTACACATCACACCGTCCTCTCCGTGGTGATCGGTGTACATTCTTCATCACGGTGTCCTCTCCAGTGGTGTATCTTGGTTTTGTGCTGCCCTTGGCAAGACTAAACTCAGGGACCCCCTTGACCCACTCCCTTCCTGTCAAGACCAAACCCTTTTCTCTTTAAACCCCACCCCTTCCTCTTTATGCTCCACCCTTTCCTGTTAGAGCTTCACATCTTCTTTCTGTATTTAAAAGTGAATAACCAAGGCCAATATTTTGTGCTTTCTGTACCAAATGTTGCATCTATTATTTAAAGAGAATCTTTAGATATAATAATATAAAGTGTAAATTTAACCACTTTACAAAGCTATACTCGCCGTATAAGACTACCCCTGAATGCCCAGCCCTCCGTCTTCAAGACGATCTTCTCCAGTCCAGGGAACTGACTGGGATCTGTGGATGGCACTGCTATGGGGAGGTGGATCAGTGGATGGCACTGCTATGGGGGGATCTATGGATGACACTGCTATGGGGAGGTGGATCTGTGGATGGCACTGCTATGGGGGGATATATGGATGACACTGCTATGGGGGGATCTATGGATGACACTGCTATGGGGAGGTGGATCTGTGGATGGCACTGCTATGGGGAGGTGGATCAGTGGATGGCACTGCTATGGGGGGATCTATGGATGACACTGCTATGGGGAGGTGGATCTGTGGATGGCACTGCTATGGGGAGGTGGATCTGTGGATGGCACTGCTATGGGGGATCTATGGATGACACTGCTATGGGGGAGGTGGATCTGTGGATGGCACTGCTATGGGGAGGTGGATCTGTGGATGGCACTGCTATGGGGGATCTGTGGATGGCACTGCTATGGGGGATCTGTGGATGGCACTGCTATGGGGACTGTGGATGGCACTGCTATGGGGGATCTGTGGATGGCACTGCTATGGGGGGATCTATGGATGACACTGCTATGGGGAGGTGGATCTGTGGATACCACTGCTATGGGGAGGTGGATCTGTGGATGGCACTGCTATGGGGGGATCTGTGGATGGCACTGCTATGGGGGGATCTATGGATGACACTGCTATGGGGAGGTGGATCTGTGGATGGCACTGCTATGGGGGGATATATGGATGACACTATATCGCACAGTGATGGTGAACATATTACAGACCAAGTGCCCTAACTGCAACCCAAAACCCACTTTTTTATCGCAAAGTGCCAACACGGCAATTTAACCTGAATACTACAGTCTAGTATAGAATATCTTCCACGTACTTTATCACTTAGCTATAATACCTGCCTACATTCAGTTCACTGCCTGTGCCGTACATAGTGAGTCCTGCGCTGATTAATGGTAGGAAAAGTCTAAGGCATATTGGTACACCATAGATGTTTTCCAGGGTGTGGGTGCCCACAGAGAGGGCTCTGAGCGCCATAGGTTCGCCACCACTGATATAGCATCTTATGCTGTCATCCACAGATCCCCTCCCTTAACAGCATCATCCACAGATCCCCTCCCCATAACAGTGCCATGCACATTTCTCCCCATGACAGTGCCATCCTTAGATCCCCTCCCCATAACAGTGCCATCCACAGATCCCCCTGCCCCCATAACAGTGCCATCCACAGATCCCCTCCCATAACAGTGCCATCCACAGATCCCCCCATGACAGTGCCATCCACAGAACCCCTCCTGCCGCCCCCATGACAGTGCCATGCACAGATCCCCTCCCCGCTGCTCAGAGGATTATACATTTATTAACTGAAATCTATCACTTTAACTTTAAATGAGCGCTGGCTTATCTTGTTAGTAGGGTATCTTACTCTCAGTCTGAGGTCCGGTAACAGGCAGCAGTGCGGGCGGCGCTCACTCACTGACGTCACGCTCCTGCACCGCATGACATCAGTGAGTGAGCGCCGCCCGCACTGCTGCCTGTTACCGCACCTCAGACTGAGAGTAAGATCCTCTGAGTGGCGGGGCCCTGTATATTCTAACCCCCAGGAAAGCGTCCCCGCCATCCTGTAAGGGATGTGTTTTTTAAAATGGAGATGTCACTTCTTAGGGATTTATTTTTTATTTTTCACCTCTGCAGCTGTCGGCCAGTGCTGTATAAATTGCCAAATTAGGCCTAAAATCACATGGCGCTTCGAACCTTCTAAGGCCGCATATGGGATGTTACTGTATTCAGATGAAAATGGGTAACACATTGTGGGGGGATTTTTCTCCAGTTACCCCTTGTGAAAATTAGGGGCTAAAGCAACCTTTTATTGGAAGAGTGAGAAATCAATCGGGGAGAGTGAGAAATCAATCGGGGAGAGTGAGAAATCAATCAGGGAGAGTGAGAAATCAATCAGGGAGAGTGAGAAATCAATCAGGGAGAGTGAGAAATCAATCAGGGAGAGTGAGAAATCAATCGGGGAGAGTGAGAAATCAATCAGGGAGAGTCAGAAATCAATCAGGGAGAGTGAGAAATCAATCAGGGAGAGTGAGAAATCAATCAGGGAGAGTCAGAAATCAATCAGGGAGAGTGAGAAATCAATCAGGGAGAGTGAGAAATCAATCGGGGAGAGTGAGAAATCAATCGGGGAGAGTGAGAAATCAATCAGGGAGAGTGAGAAATCAATCAGGGAGAGTCAGAAATCAATCGGGGAGAGTGAGAAATCATATTGGGGAAAGTCAGAAATAAATCGGGGAGAGTCAGAAATCAATCGGGGAGAGTCAGAAATCAATCAGGAACAGTCAGGAATCAATTGAAGAGTCAGAAGTCAATCGGTGAGAGTTGAACTCAATCAGGGGGAGTCAGGAATCAATTTGGAAGAGTCAGAAATCAATCAGGGAGAGTGATAAATCAATAAAGGAGAGTCAGAAATCAATCAGGGAGAGTCAGAAATCAATCAGGGAGAGTGAGAAATCAATCAGGGAGAGTCAGAAATCAATCGTGGAGAGTCAGAAATCAATCAGGGAGAGTCAGAAATCCATCGGGAGAGTCAATCTATTGATGACCTCTCCTCTGGATAGGTCATCAATATCAGATCGGTGGGGGTCCGACACCTGGAACCCCCGCCGATCAGCTGTTTGAGGAGACGCCACGCGCAGTGAGCAGATGCCATCTCCCTTCTGTCTTCCTGCTCTCTGCTGTATGTCAATGGGACAGCAGCAGTGGACCCAGGTGTCAGACCCCCGCTGATCTCACATCGATGTCCTATCCTGAGGATTATTAATAAGCCCGGACAACCTCTTTAATTTTTTACCCATTTTCACAAAAATGTTTTTTCTTTTGGGAAGGGGGTGATCTGTGTTCGGTCATCTCACAGATTTAATTAATCATTTTTTAAGTTTCAAACCCATATAAAGTACGCAGGGTAGAGGACAAACACATCAGTGATAGTTTCTCTTTCTCCACACTGCTCCAATTTTTTGGGTATGGGGAGGGCACTGAATTGGTTAAAACCAGCATACTACACCAATACACAGGGTAGTGCACAACATTATGTAAGAGGCCCACAAATGTCAGAGCTACGGAAGGGTTCCCAACCAGAGACCCAAAGCCAGAATGTGGGTAGTAGCTGCTCCATCTATCCTGTCAGAAGTAGTAGTGGTAGTAGTAGTTGTAGGGGTAGTAGTAGTAGCAGTAGTAGTGATGGTGGTAGTAGTAGTGGTAGTAGTAGTAATGGTGGTAGTAGTAGTGGTAGTAGTAGTGATGGTGGTAGTAGTGGCAGCAGCAGTGTGGCAGTAGTAGTGGTAGTGGCAGTAGTGGTAGCAGTGGTAGTAGCAGTAGTGATGGTGGTAGTAGTAGTGGTAGTAGTAGTAATGGTGGTAGTAGTAGTGGTAGCAGTAGTGATGGTGGTAGTAGTAGTGGTAGTAGTAGTAATGGTGGTAGTAGTAGCAGTAATAGTGATGGTGATAGCAGTAGTGGTAGCAGTAACGGTAGTGGTAGTAGTAGTAGTAGTATTAGTGGTAGCAGTAGTAGTGGCAGTAGTAACGGTAGTGGTAGTAGCAGTAGTAGCAGTAGTGGCAGCAGTAGTGTGGTAGTAGTAGTGGTAGTGGCAGTAGTGGTAGTGGTAGTAGTGGTAGTGGTGGCAGTGGCAGCGGTAGTAGTAGTGGCAGTAGTGGCAGTGGCAGCGGCAGTAGCAGTGGTAGTAGTAACGGTAGTGGCAGTAGTAGTAGTAGCAGTAGCAGTAGCAGTGGTAGCAGCAGTGTGGCAGTAGTGGTAGTAGTAACGGTAGTGGCAGTAGTAGCAGTAGTAGTAGTGGCAGCAGTAGTAGTGGCAGTAGTAACGGTAGTGGCAGTAGTAGTAGCAGCAGTGGTAGCAGTAGTGTGGTAGTAGTAGCGGTAGTAGTGGTAGCGGTAGTGGTAGTAGTAGTGGTAGTAGTGGTAGCGGTAGTAGTAGTGGTAGTAGTGGTAGTGGTAGCGGTAGCGGTAGTAGTAGTGGTAGTAGTAACGGTAGTGGTAGTAGTAGTAGTAGTAGTAGTAGTAGTAGTGGTAGCAGTAGTGTGGTAGTAGTAGTGGTAGTAGTGGTAGTGCTAGTAGTGGTAGTGGTGGTAGTGGTAGCGGTAGTAGTAGTGGTAGTAGTAGTAGTAGTGGTAGTAGTAGTAGTAGTAGTGGTAGTAGTAGTAGTGGTAGCGGTAGCGGTAGTAGTAGTGGTAGTAGTGGTAGCAGTAGTAGTAGTGGTAGTAGTGGTAGTAGTAGTAGTGGTAGTGGTAGCGGTAGTAGTAGTGGTAGTAGTGGTAGCGGTAGTAGTAGTGGTAGTAGTGGTAGTGGTAGCGGTAGCGGTAGTAGTACTGATAGTAGTAGTAGTTGTAGGGCACAGTTGTCCCTGCTGGCTTTGGAAAGGCACAACATTATAGTTGAGGAGAAAGGATGATATTGTTGACTCGATGGCTCACTCCTCTTAGTCGCATGACAGGAACCACGGAAAACCATTGCCATCATTAAGTCCCAAAGGGTCTCGGTATTCACCGCCTCTATTAGATTCAGGAGTTACCATCACTCCCAAAAGGTTTGATACTGATATGGGGCACTATTCAAGTGACCCTTGAAATATAGTCCGTCTAATTGTGGCTGATACTACGTGTCTGGTGACTAATTGTGGTGGTTGCTGTATATATGGGGGTTTAACATTGGTTTGTTATTTTTGATGCTTATGGTGGTCCGTCCACCAGTCTACATTGATAAGCCCTCGATCCCGCTATCAGGGCCACCCCATCGCGGCGGCTATTCCGTTCTGTAGGCAGGGCATCATAAATAGGGTGAGACCAAGGGACAGTCCCAGAAAACAATCAGTCTACACCAGAGGTGGGCAAACTGTGTGACTCGTGGGCCACAATGGGTTCATATATTGGACCCGGGGGCCGGACCAAGAGTAGATGAATTATATGTGAATTATGTGAATTCATACAAATTTAGGTTTTGTAACATTAAAGGTTTAGTTTAATACAAGGTAGAAAAGCATAAAAAGGGTTATTGTACAAAACCTTTATCGAAGAATAAGCAGATGCCATCACGGGCACTAGTCAGAAGGCCTCGGGGGATTACCGTATTTTTCGCCCTTTAAGACGCTTTTTGAGGAGGAAAATAAGAAAAAAAATATTTTTAACCAAAAGGTGTACTTTTTGAACTAATGGGGGAACTGTGGATGTCACTGTTATAGGGGATCTGTGGATGTCACTGTTATAGGGGTCTGTGGATGTCACTGTTATGGGGGATCTGTGGAGGACACTGTTATGGGGGATCTGTGGATGACACTGTTATGGGGGATCTGTGGAGGTCACTGTTATGGGGGATCTGTGGAGGACACTGTTATGGGGGATCTGTGGAGGTCACTGTTATGGGAGATCTGTGGATGTCAGTGTTATGGGGGAGCTGTGGATGACACTGTTATGGGGGATCTGTGGATGACACTGTTATGGGGGATCTGTGGAGGTCACTGTTATGGGGGATCTGTGGAGGACACTGTTATGGGGGATCTGTGGAGGTCACTGTTATGGGTGATCTGTGGATGACACTGTTATGGGGGATCTGTGGATGTCACTGTTATGGGGGATCTGTGGATGACACTGTTATGGGGGATCTGTGGAGGTCACTGTTATGGGGGATCTGTGGAGGACACTGTTATGGGGGATCTGTGGAGGACACTGTTATGGGGGATCTGTGGATGACACTGTTATGGGGGATCTGTGGATGACACTGTTATGGGGGATCTGTGGATGACACTGTTATGGGGATCTGTGGATGACACTGTTATGGGGGATCTGTGGACGGCACTGTTATGGGGGATCTGTGGACGGCACTGTTATGGGGGATCTGTGGATGACACTGTTATGGGGGCACTGTGGATGACACTGTTATGGGGGCACTGTGGATGACACTGTTATGGGGGATCTGTGGATAACACTGTTATGGGGGATCTGTGGATGTCACTGTTATGGGGGATCTGTGAAGGTCACTGTTATGGGGGATCAGTGGATGACACTGTTATGGGGGATCTGTGGATGACACTGTTATGGGGGATCTGTGGATGTCACTGTTATGGGGGATCTGTGTAGGTCACTGTTATGGGGGATCTGTGGATGTCACTGTTATGGGGGCACTGTGGAAGACACTGTTATGGGGGCACTGTGGATGACACTGTTATGGGGGCACTGTGGATGTCACTGTTATGGGTTCACTGTGGATGTCACTGTTATGGGGGCACTGGGGATGTTACTATTATGGGGGGCGCTGTGGATGTCACTGTTATGGAGTTCTGTGGATGTCCCTGTTATGGGGGATCTGTGGAAGTCACTGTTATGAGGGATCTGTAGATGACACTGTTATGGGGAATCTGTGGATGACACTGTTATGGGGGATCTGTGGATGTCAGTGTTATGGGGGATCTGTGGATGTCACTGTTATGGGGGATCTGTGGAAGTCACTGTTATGAGGGATCTGTAGATGACACTGTTATGGGGAATCTGTGGATGACACTGTTATGGGGGATCTGTGGATGTCAGTATTATGGGGGATCTGTGGATGTCACTGTTATGGGGGATCTGTGGATGACACTGTTATGGGGGATCTGTGGATGACACTTTTATGGGGGATCTGTGGATGTCAGTGTTATGGGGGATCTGTGGATGTCACTGTTATGGGGGATCTGTGGATGTCACTGTTATGGGAGCACTGTGGATGACACTGTTATGGGGGCACTGTGGATGACACTGTTATGGGGGCGCTGTGGATGACACTGTTATGGGGGATCTGTAGATGTCAGTGTTATGGGGGATCTGTGGAGGACACTGTTATGGGGGATCTGTGGATAACACTGTTATGGGGGCACTGTGGATGTCACTGTTATGGGGGCACTGTGGATAACACTGTTATGGGGGCACTGTGGATGTCACTGTTATGGGGAATCTGTGGATGACACTGTTATGGGGGATCTGTGGATGTCACTGTTATGGGGGATCTGTGAAGGTCACTGTTATGGGGGATCTGTGGATGACACTGTTATGGGGGATCTGTGGATGTCACTGTTATGGGGGATCTGTGAAGGTCACTGTTATGGGGGATCTGTGGATGACACTGTTATGGGGGATCTGTGGATGACACTGTTATGGGGAACTGTGGATGTCACTGTTATGGGGGATCTGTGGAGGTCACTGTTATGGGGGATCTGTGGATGTCACTGTTATGGGGGCACTGTGGAAGACACTGTTATGGGGGCACTGTGGATGACACTGTTATGGGGGCACTGTGGATGTCACTGTTATGGGTTCACTGTGGATGTCACTGTTATGGGGGCACTGGGGATGTTACTATTATGGGGGATCTGTGGATGTCCCTGTTATGGGGGCGCTGTGGATGGCACTGTTATGGGGGATCTGTGGATGTCACTGTTATGGGGGCACTGTGGATGTCTCTGTTATGGGGGCACTGTGGATGACACTGTTATGGGGGGCACTGTGGAGGTCACTGTTATGGGGGCGCTGTGGATGTCACTGTTATGGGGGATCTGTGGATGACACTTTTATGGGGGATCTGTGGAGGTCAACATTATGGGGGATCTGTGGAGGTCACTGTTATGGGGGATCTGTGGAGGTCACTGTTATGGGGGAACTGTGGAGATCACTGTTATGGGGGATCTGTGGATGACAATGTTATGGGGGATCTATGGAGGTCACTGTTATGGGGGATCTGTGGATAACACTGTTATAGGGGATCTGTGGATGACACTGTTATGGGGGCACTGTGGAGGTCACTGTTATGGGGGCACTGTAGATGACACTGTTATGGGGGCGCTGTGGAGGTCACTGTTATGGGGGCGCTGTGGATGACACTGTTATGGGGGCACTGTGGATGTCACTGTTATAGGGGGAACTGTGGAGGTCACTGTTATGGGGGCGCTGTGGATGACACTGTTATGGGCGGATCTGTGGATGACACTGTTATGGGGGCGCTGTGGATGACACTGTTATGGGGGATCTGTCAATGACACTGTTATGGGGGATCTGTGGATGTCACTGTTATGGGGGATCTGTGGATGACACTGTTATGGGGGATCTGTGGATGACACTGTTATGGGGGATCTGTGGATGTCACTGTTATGGGGGATCTGTGGATGACACTGTTATGGGGGATCTGTGGAGGTCACTGTTATGGGGAATCTGTGGATGACACTGTTATGGGGGATCTGTGGATGTCACTGTTATGGGGGAACTGTGGATGTCACTGTTATGGGGGCTGTGGATGTCACTGTTATGGGGGATCTGTGGATGTCACTGTTATGGGGGAACTGTGGAGGTCACTGTTATGGGGGGAGAACTGTGGAGGTCACTGTTATGGGGGCACTGTGGATATCACTGTTATGGGTAAATTGTGGAGGTCACTGTTATGGGGGCACTGTGGATATCACTGTTATGGGGGATCTGTGGAGGTCACTGTTATGGGGGATCTGTGGATGACACTGTTATGGGGGATCTGTGGATGTCACTGTTATGGGGGATCTGTGGATGACACTGTTATGGGGGATCTGTGGATGTCACTGTTATAGAGGCACTGTGGAGGTCACTGTTATCGGGGGATCTGTCGATGACACTGTTATGGGGGATCTGTGGATGGCACTATTATGGGGGATCTGTGGACGGCACTATTATGGGGGATCTGTGGATGACACTGTTATGGGGGCACTGTGTAGGTCACTGTTATGGGGGGATCTGTGGATGACACTGTTATGGGGGCACTGTGAATGTCACTGCTATGGGGGATCTGTGGATGACACTGTTATGGGGATCTGTGGATGTCACTGTTATGGGGAACTGTGAAGGTCACTGTTATGGGAGAACTGTGGAGGTCACTGTTATGGGGGCACTGTGGATATCACTGTTATGGGGGATCTGTGGATGACACTGTTATGGGGGATCTGTGGATATCACTGTTATGGGGGATCTGTGGAGGTCACTGTTATGGGGGATCTGTGGATGACACTGTTATGGGGGATCTGTGGATGTCACTGTTATGGGGGATCTGTGGATGACACTGTTATGGGGATCTGTGGATGTCACTGTTATAGGGGCATCTGTGGAGGTCACTGTTATGGGGGATCTGTCGATGACACTGTTATGGGGGATCTGTGGATGGCACTGTTATGGGGGATCTGTGGACGGCACTATTATGGGGGATCTGTGGATGACACTGTTATGGGGGCACTGTGTAGGTCACTGTTATGGGGGGATCTGTGGATGACACTGTTATGGGGGCACTGTGAATGTCACTGTTATGGGGGATCTGTGGATGACACTCTTATGGGGGATCTGTGGATGACACTGTTATGGGGGATCTGTGAATGTCACTGTTATGGGGGATCTGTGGATGTCACTGTTCTGGGGGATCTGTGGAGGTCACGTTTATGGGGAAACTGTGGATGACACTGTTATGGGGGATCTGTGGATGTCACTGTTATAGAGGCACTGTGGAGGTCACTGTTATCGGGGGATCTGTCGATGACACTGTTATGGGGGATCTGTGGATGGCACTATTATGGGGGATCTGTGGACGGCACTATTATGGGGGATCTGTGGATGACACTGTTATGGGGGCACTGTGTAGGTCACTGTTATGGGGGGATCTGTGGATGACACTGTTATGGGGGCACTGTGAATGTCACTGCTATGGGGGATCTGTGGATGACACTGTTATGGGGGATCTGTGGATGTCACTGTTATGGGGGAACTGTGGAGGTCACTGTTATGGGAGAACTGTGGAGGTCACTGTTATGGGGGCACTGTGGATATCACTGTTATGGGGGATCTGTGGATGACACTGTTATGGGGGATCTGTGGATATCACTGTTATGGGGGATCTGTGGAGGTCACTGTTATGGGGGATCTGTGGATGACACTGTTATGGGGGATCTGTGGATGTCACTGTTATGGGGGATCTGTGGATGACACTGTTATGGGGGATCTGTGGATGTCACTGTTATAGGGGCACTGTGGAGGTCACTGTTATGGGGGGATCTGTCGATGACACTGTTATGGGGGATCTGTGGATGGCACTATTATGGGGGATCTGTGGACGGCACTATTATGGGGGATCTGTGGATGACACTGTTATGGGGGCACTGTGTAGGTCACTGTTATGGGGGGATCTGTGGATGACACTGTTATGGGGGCACTGTGAATGTCACTGTTATGGGGGATCTGTGGATGACACTGTTATGGGGGATCTGTGGATGACACTGTTATGGGGGATCTGTGAATGTCACTGTTATGGGGGATCTGTGGATGTCACTGTTCTGGGGGATCTGTGGAGGTCACGGTTATGGGGAAACTGTGGATGACACTGTTATGGGGGATCTGTGGATGTAACTGTTATGGGAGAACTGTGGATGTCACTGTTATGGGGGCACTGTGGAGGTCACTGTTATGGGGGCACTGTGGATATCACTGTTATGGGGGATCTGTGGAGGTCACTGTTATGGGGGATCTGTGGATGACACTGTTATGGGGGATCTGTGGATGGCACTATTATGGGTGATCTGTGGACGGCACTATTATGGGGGATCTGTGGATGACACTGTTATGGGGGATCTGTGTAGGTCACTGTTATAGGGGGATCTGTCGATGACACTGTTATGGGGGATCTGTGGATGGCACTATTATGGGGGATCTGTGGATGGCACTGGGGGAATCTGTGGATGGCACTGTTATGGGGGATCTGTCGATGATATTGTTATGGGGGCACTGTGGATGACACTGTTATGGGGGATCTGTGGATGTCACTGTTATGGGGACACTGTGGATGACACTGTTATGGGGAATCTGTGGATGTGGATGTCACTGTTATGGGGACACTGTGGATGACACTGTTATGGGGAATCTGTGGATGTCACTGTTATGGGGGATCTGTGGATGGCACTGTTATGGGGGATCTGTGGATGTCACTGTTATGGGGGATCTGTGGATGGCACTGTTATGTGGGATCTGTGGATGGTACTGTTATGGGGGGGATCTGTGGATGGCACTGTTATGGGGGCACTGTGGATGTCACTGTTATGGGGGATCTGTGGATGGCACTGTTATGGGGATCTGTGGATGGCACTGTTATGGGGGATCTGTGGATGGCACTGTTATGGGGGATCTGTGGATGGCAATGTTATGGGGGCACTGTGGATGACACTGTTATGGGGGATCTGTGGATGGCACTGTTATGGGGGATCTGTGGATGGCACTGTTATGGGGGCACTGTGGATGTCACTGTTATGGGGGATCTGTGGATGTCACTGTTATGGGGGATCTGTGGATGACACTGTTATGGGGGATCTGTGGATGGCACTATTATGGGGGATCTGTGGATGTCACTGTTATGTGGGATCTGTGGATGACACTGTTAAGGGGGGATCTGTGGATTGCACTATTATGGGGGATCTGTGGATGACACTGTTAAGGGGGATCTGTGGATGACACACTGTTATGGGGGATCTGTGGATGACACTGTTATGGGGAATCTGTGGATGGCACTGTTATGGGAGATCTGTGGATGACACTGTTATGGGGGATCTGTGGATGACACTGTTATGGGGGCACTGTGGATGACACTGTTATGGGGTCACTGTGGATGGCACAGTGTTATGGAGGATCTGTGGATGGCACTGTTATGGGGGATCTGTGGATGTCACTGTTATGGGGTATCTGTGGATGACACTGTTATGGGGGATCTGTGGATGACACTGTTAAGGGGGATCTGTGGATGACACACTGTTATGGGGGATCTGTGGATGACACTGTTATGGGGAATCTGTGGATGGCACTGTTATGGGGATCTGTGGATGACACTGTTATGGGGTATCTGTGGATGACACTGTTATGGGGGCACTGTGGATGACACTGTTATGGGGGATCTGTGGATGACACTGTTATGGGGGATCTGTGGATGACACTGTTATGGAGGATCTGTGGATGTCACTGTTATGGGGTATCTGTGGATGGCACTGTCATGGGGGATCTGTGGATGATACTGTTATGGAGGATCTTTGGATAACACACTGTTATGGGGGATCTGTGGATGACACTGTTATGGAGGATCTGTGGATGTCACTGTTATGGGGTATCTGTGGATGTCACTGTCATGGGGGAACTGTGGATGACACTGTTATGGGGGATCTGTGGATAGCACTGGGTGAATCTGTGGATGACACTGTTATGGGGAATCGGTGGATGACACTATTATGGGGGATCTGTGGATGGCACTATTATGGGGGATCTGTGGATGTCACTGTTATGGGGGATCTGTGGATGACACTGTTATGGGGGATCTGTGGATGTCACTGTTATGGGGGACACTGTGGATGTCACTGTTATGGGGAATCTGTGGATGACACTGTTATGGAGGATCTGTGGATGACACTGTTATGGGGAATCTGTGGATGACACTGTTTTGGAGGATCTGTGGAGGTCACTGTTATGGGGGATCTGTGGATGACACTGTAATGGGGGATCTGTGGATGTCACTGTTATGGGGGATCTGTGGATGACACTGTTATGGGGGAATCTGTGGATGACACTGTTGTGGAGGATCTGTGGAGGTCACTGTTATGGGGGACTGTGGATGTCACTGTTATGGGGGATCTGTGGATGACACTGTTATGGGGGCGCTGTGGATGTCACTGTTATGGGTGATCTGTGGATGTCACTGTTATGGGGGATCTGTGGATGAAACTGTTATGGAGGCATCTGTGGATGACACTGTTATGGGGGATCTGTGGATGTCACTGTTATGGGGGCACTGTGGATGACACTGTTATGGGGGATCTGTGGATGTCACTGTTATGGGGGATCTGTGGATGTCACTGTTATGGGGATCTGTGGATGTCACTGTTATGGGGGATCTGTGGATGTCACTGTTATGGGGATCTGTGGATGACACTGTTATGGGGGCACTGTGGATGACACTGTTATGGGGGATCTGTGGATGTCACTGTTATGGGGGATCTGTGGAGGTCACTGTTATGGGGGATCTGTGGATGACACTGTTATGGGGGATCTGTGGATGACACTGTTATGGGGGATCTGTGGATGTCACTGTTTTGGAGGATCTGTGGATGTCACTGTTATGGGGGATCTGTGGATGACACTGTTATGATGGATCTGTGGAGGTCACTGTTATGGGGGATCTGTGGATGACACTGTTATGGGGGAATCTGTTGATGACACTGTTTTGGGGGATCTGTGGAGGTCACTGTTATGGGGGATCTGTGGATGTCACTAATATGGGGGCGCTGTGGATGTCACTGTTACGGGGGCACTTTGGATGACACTGTTATGGGGGCACTGTGGATGACACTGTTATGGGGGATCTGTGGATGTCACTGTTATGGGGGCGTTGTGGATGTCACTGTTATGGGGGATCTGTGGATGTCACTGTTATTGGGGGATCTGTGGATGACACTGTTATGGGGGCGCTGTGGATGTCACTGTTATGGGGGATCTGTGGATGACACTGTTATGGGGGCGCTGTGGATGTCACTGTTATGGGTGATCTGTGGATGTCACTGTTATTGGGGGATCTGTGGATGACACTGTTATGGAGGCACTGTGGATGACACTGTTATGGGGGATCTGTGGATGTCACTGTTATGGGGGCACTGTGGATGACACTGTTATGGGGGATCTGTGGATGTCACTGTTATGGGGGATCTGTGGATGTCACTGTTATTGGGGGATCTGTGGATGTCACTGTTATGGGGGATCTGTGGATGTCACTTTTATGGGGATCTGTGGATGTCACTGTTATGGGGGCACTGTGGATGACACTGTTATGGGGGATCTGTGGATGACACTGTTAAGGGGGATCTGTGGAGGTCACTGTTATGGGGGATCTGTGGATGACACTGTTATGGGGGATCTGTGGATGACACTGTTATGGGGATCTGTGGATGACACTGTTATAGGGGATCTGTGGATGACACTTTTATGGGGGATCTGTGGAGGTCACTGTTATGGGGGATCTGTGGATGACACTGTAATGGGGGATCTGTGGATGACACTGTTATGGGGGATCTGTGGATGTCACTGTTTTGGAGGATCTGTGGATGTCACTGTTATGGGGGATCTGTGGATGACACTGTTATGGGGGAATCTGTTGATGACACTGTTTTGGAGGATCTGTGGAGGTCACTGTTATGGGGGATCTGTGGATGTCACTAATATGGGGGTGCTGTGGATGTCACTGTTACGGGGGCACTTTGGATGACACTGTTATGGGGGCACTGTGGATGACACTGTTATGGGGGATCTGTGGATGTCACTGTTATGTGGGCGTCTGTGGATGTCACTGTTATGGGGGATCTGTGGATGTCACTGTTATTGGGGATCTGTGGATGACACTGTTATGGGGCGCTGTGGATGTCACTGTTATGGGGGATCTGTGGATGTCACTGTTATGGGGGCGCTGTGGATGTCACTGTTATGGGGGATCTGTGGATGTCACTGTTATTGGGGGATCTGTGGATGACACTGTTATGGAGGCACTGTGGATGACACTGTTATGGGGGATCTGTGGATGTCACTGTTATGGGGGCACTGTGGATGACACTGTTATGGGGGATCTGTGGATGTCACTGTTATGGGGGATCTGTGGATGTCACTGTTATTGGGGGATCTGTGGATGTCACTGTTATGGGGGATCTGTGGATGACACTGTTATGGGCGATCTGTGGATGTCACTTTTATGGGGATCTGTGGATGTCACTGTTATGGGGGCACTGTGGATGACACTGTTATGGGGGATCTGTGGATGACACTGTTAAGGGGGATCTGTGGAGGTCACTGTTATGGGGGATCTGTGGATGACACTGTTATGGGGGATCTGTGGATGACACTGTTATGGGGATCTGTGGATGACACTGTTATAGGGGATCTGTGGATGACACTTTTATGGGGGATCTGTGGAGGTCACTGTTATGGGGGATCTGTGGATGACACTGTTATGGGGGATCTGTGGATGACACTGTTATGGGGGATCTGTGGAGGTCACTGTTATGGGGGATCTGTCGAGGTCACTGTTATGGGAGCGCTGTGGAGGACACTGTTATGGGGGATCTGTGTATGACACTGTTATGGGGATCTGTGGATGACACTGTTATGGGGGATCTGTGGATGACACTGTTATGGGGGATCTGTGGATGTCACTGTTATGGGGGATCTGTGGAGGTCACTGTTATGGGGGATCTGTGGAGGTCACTGTTATGGGGGCGCTGTGGGTGACACTGTTATGGGGATCTGTGGATGTCACTGTTATGGGGGGATCTGTGGATGACACTGGTATGGGGGATCTGTGGATGTCACTGTTATGGGGGATCTGTGGATGACACTGTTATGGGGGATCTGTCGAGGTCACTGTTATGGGAGCGCTGTGGAGGACACTGTTATGGGGGATCTGTGTATGACACTGTTATGGGGATCTGTGGATGACACTGTTATGGGGATCTGTGGATGACACTGTTATGGGGTATCTGTGGATGACACTGTTATGGGGATCTGTGGATGTCACTGTTATGGGGGCACTGTGGACTATAACACGTCCTCTATACTTCACCCTTTATAACTTGTCCTCTGTACTTCCCCCTGTATAACACGTCCTCTATACTTCCCCCTGTATAACACGTCCTCTATACTTTCCCCTGTATAACACGTCCTCTGTACTTCCCCCTGTATAAAACATCCCCTGTCCTTCCCCCTGTATATCACGTCCTCTGTACTTCCCCCTATATAACACGTCCTCTATACTTCCCCCTGTATAACACGCCCTCTATACTTCCCCCTGTATAACAAATCCTCTGTACTTCCCCCTGTATAACATGCCCTCTAAAATTTCCCCCTGTTTAACACGTCCTCTGTACTTCCCCCTGTATAACACGTCCCTTATACTTTCCCCTTTATTACCCGTCCTCTGTACTTCCCCCTGTATAACACTTCCTCTTTACTCCCCCCTTTATAACACGTTCTCTATACTTCCCCCTGTATAACACATCCTCTATACTTCCCCCTGTATAACACTTTCTCTATACTTCCCCCTGTATAACACGTCCTCTCTTCTGCCCCCTGTATAACACATCCTCTGTACTTCCCCCTGTATAACACATCCTCTCTTCTGCCCCCTGTATAACACTTCCTCTATACTTCCCCCTGTATAACACGTCCTCTCTTCTGCCCCCTGTATAACACATCCTCTATACTTCCCCCTGTATAACACGTCCTCTATACTTCTCCCTGTATAACACGTCCTCTGTACTTCCCCCTGTATAACACGTCCTCTGTACTTCCCTCTGTATGACACTCCCTCTATACTTCCCCCTGTATAACACGTCCTCTGTACTTCCCCCTGTATAACACTCCCTCTATACTTCCCCCTGTATAACACGTCCTCTATACTTCCCCCTGTATAACACGTCCTCTGTACTTCCCCCTGTATAACACGTCCTCTATACTTTCCCCTTTATTACCCGTCCTCTGTACTTCCCCCTGTATAACACTTCCTCTGTACTTCCCCCTGTATAACACTTCCTCTTTACTTCCCCCTGTATAACACGTCCTCTGTACTACTTCCCCCTGTATAACACATCCTCTATACTTCCCCCTGTATAACACGTCCTCTATACTTCCCCCTGTATAACACGTCCTCTCTTCTGCCCCCTGTATAACACATCCTCTGTACTTCCCCCTGTATAACACATCCTCTCTTCTGTCCCCTGTATAACACATCCTCTATACTTCCCCCTGTATAACACGTCCTCTATACTTCTCCCTGTATAACACGTCCTCTGTACTTCCCCCTGTATAACACGTCCTCTGTACTTCCCTCTGTATGACACTCCCTCTATACTTCCCCCTGTATAACACGTCCTCTGTACTTCCCCCTGTATAACACTCCCTCTATACTTCCCCCTGTATAACACGTCCTCTATACTTCCCCCTGTATAACACGTCCTCTGTACTTCCCCCTGTATAACACTCCCTCTATACTTCCCCCTGTATAACACGTCCTCTATACTTCCCCTTGTATAACACATCCTCTGTACTTCCCTCTGTATGACACTCCCTCTATACTTCCCCCTGTATAACACGTCCTCTATACTTCCCCTTGTATAACACGTCCTCTGTACTTCCCTCTTTATGACACTCCCTCTATACTTTCCCCTGTATAACACTCTCTCTATACTTCCCCCTGTATAACACGTCCTCTATACTTCCCCCTGTATAACACGTCCTCTGTACTTCCCCCTGTATAACACGTCCTCTGTACTTCCCCCTGTATGACACTCATCTATACTTCCCCCTGTATAACACGTCCTCTGTACTTCCCCCTGTATGACACGTCCTCTATAATTCCCCCTGTATAACACGTCCTCTATACTTCCCCCTGTATGACACTCATCTATACTTCCCCCTGTATAACACGTCCTCTGTACTTCCCCCTGTATGACACTCCCTCTATACTTCCCCCTGTATAACACGTCCTCTATACTTCCCCCTGTATAACACGTCCTCTATACTTCCCCCTGTATAACACGTCCTCTATAATTCCCCCTGTATAACACGTCCTCTATACTCCCCCTGTATGACACTCCCTCTATACTTCCCCCTGTATAACACGTCCTCTGTACTTTCCTTCTACACTGCCGTCTGGTGGTGAGGTTAATCTTCCCAGTCATGACTGCAGGTTGTCATATTGTTATATTACCACTGAAGAAGGGGTCAATAACACCCCGAAACGCGTTTGGTATCCCCCACTGTCCAGAAATATCCTAAAGGTTTAATACAGGCAAAACTGAATTACCAGGGCTGTAGAGATAGAATTGATCGTGGTCCATGAAGGATTCCGTAAATAAAGAGCGTACGTCTGCCGCGCGAAGAAGGCTCTGCTACGAGATACTACACGTGGAGACGCCAGCGTGGTGAGCTCAGACAGTATCCACACTGGGGAACCCGAAAAGGTACCACTGTGTTTTGGCCCGAACTGGTAAGATCAAGTGTGAATCAGAGACCTGTGGTTCATTATTGCCGGCTACTTTAATAATATTTTCAGCCTGTAAATGAGCGGGACGCCGCTGCCTGCAAATGAGCGGGACGCCGCTGCCTGCAAATGAGCGGGACGCCGCTGCCTGCAAATGAGCGGGACGCCGCTGCCTGCAAATGAGTGTGACGCCGCTGCCTGCAAATGAGCGGGATGCCTCTGCCTGCAAATGAGCGGGACGCCGCTGCCTGCAAATGAGCGGGACGCTGCTGCCTGCAAATGAGCGGGACGCCGCTGCCTGCAAATGAGCGGGACGCCGCTGCCTGCAAATGAGCGGGACGCCGCTGCCTGTAAATGAGCGTGACGCCGCTGCCTGTAAATGAGCGGGACGCCGCTGCCTGCAAATGAGCGTGACGCCGCTGCCTGCAAATGAGCGGGGTGCCGCTGCCTGCAAATGAGCGTGACGCCGCTGCCTGCAAATGAGCATGACGCCGCTGCCTGCAAATGAGCGTGACGCCGCTGCCTGCAAATGAGCGGGACGCCGCTGCCTGCAAATGAGCGGGACGCCGCTGCCTGCAAATGAGCGTGACCCCGCTGCCTGCAAATGAGCATGACGCCGCTGCCTGCAAATGAGCGTGACGCCGCTGCCTGCAAATGAGCGTGACGCCGCTGCCTGCAAATGAGCGGGACGCCGCTGCCTGCAAATGAGCGGGACGCCGCTCTAGAATCAGTGACTTACGGCCAATACAGGGGATAAGATCCCCCATATTCAAGGGATTGATCAAACAAGTCAACACTCAGTGTTCACCAATTCTGACGTTTTTTGAAAGTTCTTCCCTTATTTAAATCATTGCATTATTAAGAACATTGCGATTTTTATGAATGAATGAACTGATATAATCGCGGGACCGCTAACTTTACTGCACTGTCTTTGAAAGGTCGTATGTGCAGCAGTTGCTTGCTATTCATCTGCTGGACTTTCAGGCAATTGTGCGGCCGCTCTGCCGCTTACATCTCTGTTGCTGTGAGCGTTGGGTGGACGCTCCGTACTACATTAGCACCCACAGTTTGCTGCCACTATTCGGTCATTGCTGTTAATTCCGTGCAGCCATTTGGTTTATTGCCGCTTATTTTGTTGATGATCTCTTGCTTAGCACATCGTGTGCGCTCCGGATCGTTACGAGTATCCACAGTTTGCTGCTATTCTCAGTGTATCAACTTATCGCTGCTACTCACAATTGTTGATAGGAACGGAGGATTTTGTTGTAGTACAGAGTGTGTGAAGTGATTGTTTAACCATCTGTTCAATTAAAATACCACTAACCCGATACTTTACAGTGCCCAGTCTTCTTTGCTATTTATATTCGTCCTTGTGGAGCTGGTGGACCCGTGGACTGTGAGCACCTATACTCTGTTCTCCGCCATTCTAGTGCGACACCACTCTTTCGATTCATATTGTTATAAGCCTGATGGGAGTTATCCTCCTTGTGTTGGTAATCACCTGACGACTTGTGGCTTTTCCGTTCAGTAAACACTCTGCGGATCTGCAGCTGCCGAATTCTCAGGACTGAATGGCGTCTCCTCATGAACCTGAGTAAATACAGAAATCTATTCTGCCAGGAGACGCCTGATATTGGGGGGGGGGGGGGGCCCCTCTGTGCCCGTCACTGCCCACTGTGCATACACATAGACCATTCAGGTTATCAGCACAGCGCCATCCAAGTATGAGACCCCCCTCCCCCCTGTATACACACTGTAGATTATACGGTTATTACTCAGAGCATGCAGGTTATCAGCACAATGGCGTACATGCATGAGGACCCCAGGACCTCCTCTGCCATGTGGTTGGGAAAGCGGTGGTGTCAAGCAGCACCTGAAAGCTGCCTTACTTTCATCATTGCTATTGCACAGCCATTCCTCTATGTACAGCACTGGTCCTGTATGACAACTTGTATGGGTGGAGGTGGGATGTCATCAGATTTAGTTAGGGAAGAGTTATGCCTTTAGAGCAGCTGGCGGCCCTGACACTGACCTGCCATCATGTGCCAGGGGCCCCAACCCTGGGGGAAGGCACCATAAAGAGGATTTAAATACGTCATGATCAGAGAAGTAGACCCATGAGATGTCATAATGGTGTAAGAGATAGGACCCTCCAGTACAGAAGTACAGGCAGCAGGTGTCATCATGGTGTAAGTGATAGGACTCTCCAGTACAGAAGTACAGGCAACAGGTGTCATCATGGTGTAAGTGATAGGACTCTCCAGTCCAAAAGTACAGGTAGCAGGTGTCATCATGGTGTAAGTGATAGGACCCTCCAGTACAGAAGTACAGGCAGCAGGTGTCATCATGGTGTAAGTGATAGGACTCTCCAGTACAGAAGTACAGGCAACAGGTGTCATCATGGTGTAAGTGATAGGACCCTTCAGTACAGAAGTACAGGCAGCAGGTGTCATCATGGTGTAAGTGACAGGAACCTTCAGTACAGAAGTACAGGCAACAGGTGTCATCATGGTGTAAGTGATAGGACCCTCCAGTCCAGAAGTACAGGCAGCAGGTGTCATCATGGTGTAAGTGATAGGACCCTTCAGTACAGAAGTACAGGCAGCAGGTGTCATCATGGTGTAAGTGATAGGACCCTTCAGTACAGAAGTACAGGCAGCAGGTGTCATCATGGTGTAAGTGATAGGACTTTCCAGTCCAGAAGTACAGGCAGCAGGTGTCATCATGGTGTAAGCGATGGGACCCCCCAGTCCAGAAGTACAGGCAGCAAGTGTCATCATGGTGTAAGTGATAGGACCCTTCAGTACAGAAGTACAGGCAGCAGGTGTCATCATGGTGTAAGTGATAGGACCTTCCAGTCCAGAAGTACAGGCAGCAGGTGTCATCATGGTGTAAGCGATGGGACCCCCCAGTCCAGAAGTACAGGCAGCAAGTGTCATCATGGTGTAAGTGATAGGACCCTTCAGTACAGAAGTACAGGCAGCAGGTGTCATCATGGTGTAAGTGATAGGACCTTCCAGTCCAGAAGTACAGGCAGCAGGTGTCATCATGGTGTAAGCGATGGGACCCCCCAGTCCAGAAGTACAGGCAGCAAGTGTCATCATGGTGTAAGTGATAGGACCCTTCAGTGCAGAAGTACAGGTAGCAGGTGTCATCATGGTGTAAGTGATAGGACCTCGAGTACAGAAGTACAAGCAGCAGGTGTCATCATGGTGTAAGCGATGGGACCCTCCAGTCCAGAAGAATAGGCAGGAAGTGTCATCATGGTGTACGTGATGGGACCCTCTAATCCAGAAATACAGGCAGCAGTTGTCATCATGGTGTAAGTGATGGGACCCTCTAGTCCAAAAGTACAGGCAGAAGGTGTTGGTGTAAGTCATGGGACCCTCCAGTCCAGAAGTACAGGCAGGCAGTAGATGTCATCATGATGTAAGCGACAGGACCCTTCAGTACAGGAGTACAGGCAGCAGGTGTCATCATGGTGTAAGTGATGGGACTCTCCAGTCCAGAAGTACAGGCAGCAGGTGTCATCATGGTGTAAGTGATAGGACCCTCCAGTACAGAAGTACAGGCAGCAGGTGTCATCATGGTGTAAGCGATGGGACCCTCCAGTACAGAACTACAGGCAGCAGGTGTCATCATGGTGTAAGTGATAGGACCCTCCAGTCCAGAAGTACAGGCAGCAGGTGTCATCATGGTGTAAGCAATGGGACCCTCCAGTACAAAAGTACAGGCAGCAGGTGTCATCATGGTGTAAGTGATAGGACCCTTCAGTGCAGAAGTACAGGCAGCAGGTGTCATCATGGTGTAATGATAGGACCCTCCAGTCCAGAAGTACAGGCAGCTTGTGTCATCATGGTTTAAGTGATAGGACCCTTCAGTACAGAAGTACAGGCAGCAGGTGTCATCATCGTGTAAGTGATAGGACCCTTCAGTACAGAAGTACAGGCAGCAGGTGTCATCATCGTGTAAGTGATAGGACCCTTCAGTACAGAAGTACAGGCAGCAGGTGTCATCATGGTGTAAGTGATAGAATCCTTCAGTACAGAAGTACAGGCAGCAGGTGTCATCATGGTGTAAGCGATGGGCCCCTCCAGTACAGAAGTTCACGCAGCAGGTGTCATCATGGTGTAAGCGATAGGACCCTCCAGTCCAGAAGTACAGGCAGCATGTGTCATCATGGTGTAAGTGATAGGACCTCGAGTACAGAAGTACAGGCAGCAGGTGTCATCAAGGTGTAAGTGATAGGACCCTTCAGTACAGAAGTACAGGCAACAGGTGTCATCATGGTGTAAGTGATAGGACCTTCCAGTCCAGAAGTACAGGCAGCAGGTGTCATCATGGTGTAAGTGATAGGACCCTCCAGTCCAGAAGTACAGGCAGCATGTGTCATCATGGTGTAAGTGATAGAATCCTTCAGTACAGAAGTACAGGCAGCAGGTGTCATCATGGTGTAAGTGATAGGACCTTCCAGTCCAGAAGTACAGGCAACAGGTGTCATCATGGTGTAAGTGATAGGACCCTCCAGTCCAGAAGTACAGGCAGCAGGTGTCATCATGGTGTAAGTGATAGGACCCTCCAGTCCAGAAGGACAGGCAGCAGATGTCATCATGGTGTAAGTTATAGGACCCTTTAGTCCAGAAGTACAGGCAGCAGGTGTCATCATGGTGTAAGCGATGGGACCCTCCAGTACAGAACTCCAGGCAGCAGGTGTCATCGTGGTGTAAGTGATAGGACCCTCCAGTCCAGAAGTACAGGCAGCAGGTGTCATCATGGTGTAGGCGATGGGACCCTCCAGTCCAGAAGTACAGGCAGCAGGTCTTATCATGGTGTAAGTGATGGGACTCTCCAGTCCAGAAGTACAGGCAGCAGGTGTCATTATGGTGTAAGTGATAGGACCCTCCAGTCCAGAAGTACAGGCAGCAGGTGTCATCATGGTGTAAGCAATGGGACCCTCCAGTACAAAAGTACAGGCAGCAGGTGTCATCATGGTGTAAGTGATAGGGCCCTTCAGTGCAGAAGTACAGGCAGCAGGTGTCATCATGGTGTAAGTGATAGGACCCTCCAGTCCAGAAGTACAGGCAGCAGGTTTCATCATGGTGTAAGCAATAGAACCCTCCAGTACAGAAGTACAGGCAGCAGGTGTCATCATGGTGTAAGCGATTGAACCCTCCAGTACAGAAGTACAGGCAGCAGGTGTCATCATGGTGTAAGCGATGGGACCCTCCAGTACAGAAGTACACGCAGCAGGTGTCATCATGGTGTAAGCGATAGGACCCTCCAGTCCAGAAGTACAGGCAGCAGGTGTCATCATGGTGTAAGCGATTGAACCCTCCAGTACAGAAGTACAGGCAGCAGGTGTCATCATGGTGTAAGCGATAGGACCCTCCAGTCCAGAAGTACAGGCAGCATGTGTCATCATGGTGTAAGTGATTTGACCCTCCAGTCCAGAAGTACAGGCAGCAGGTGTCATCATGGTGTAAGTGATAGGACCCTCCAGTACAGAAGTACAGGCAGCAGGTCTCATCATGGTGTAAGTGATAGGACCTTCCAGTCCAGAAGTACAGGCAGCAGGTGTCATCATGGTGTAAACGATGGGACCCTCCAGTACAGAAGTACACGCAGCAGGTGTCATCATGGTGTAAGCGATAGGACCCTCCAGTCCAGAAGTACAGGCAGCATGTGTCATCATGGTGTAAGTGATAGGACCCTCCAGTCCAGAAGTACAGGCAGCAGGTGTCATCATGGTGTAAGTGATAGGACCCTCCAGTACAGAAGTACAGGCAGCAGGTGTCATCATGGTGTAAGTGATAGGACCCTCCAGTACAGAAGTACAGGCAGCAGGTGTCATCATGGTGTAAGTGATAGGACCCTCCAGTACAGAAGTACAGGCAGCAGGTGTCATCATGGTGTAAGTGATAAGACCCTTCAGTACAGAAGTACAGGCAGCAGGTGTCATCATGGTGTAAGCGATGGGACCCTCTAGTCCAGAAGTACAGGCAGCAGGTGTCATCATGGTGTAAGCGATGGGACCTTCCAGTCCAGAAGTACAGGCAGCAGGTGTCATCATGGTGTAAGTGATAGGACCCTCCAGTACAGAAGTACAGGCAGCAGGTGTCATCATGATGTAAGTGATGGGACCCTCTAGTCCAGAAGTAAAGGCAGCAGGTGTCATCATGGTGTAAGTGGTAGGACCCTCCAGTACAGAAGTACAGGCAGCAGGTGTCATCATGGTGTAAGTGATAGGACCCTCCAGTACAGAAGTACAGGCAGAAGGTGTCTTCATGGTGTAAGTGATAGGACCTCGAGTACAGAAGTACAAGCAGCAGGTGTCATCATGGTGTAAGTGGTAGGACCCTCCAGTACAGAACTACAGGCAGCAGGTGTCATCATGGTGTAAGCGATGGGCCCCTCCAGTACAGAAGTTCACGCAGCAGGTGTCATCATGGTGTAAGCGATAGGACCCTCCAGTCCAGAAGTACAGGCAGCATGTGTCATCATGGTGTAAGTGATAGGACCTCGAGTACAGAAGTACAGGCAGCAGGTGTCATCAAGGTGTAAGTGATAGGACCCTTCAGTACAGAAGTACAGGCAACAGGTGTCATCATGGTGTAAGTGATAGGACCTTCCAGTCCAGAAGTACAGGCAGCAGGTGTCATCATGGTGTAAGTGATAGGACCCTCCAGTCCAGAAGTACAGGCAGCAGGTGTCATCATGGTGTAAGTGATAGAATCCTTCAGTACAGAAGTACAGGCAGCAGGTGTCATCATGGTGTAAGCGATAGGACCTTCCAGTCCAGAAGTACAGGCAACAGGTGTCATCATGGTGTAAGTGATAGGACCCTCCAGTCCAGAAGTACAGGCAGCAGGTGTCATCATGGTGTAAGTGATAGGACCCTCCAGTCCAGAAGGACAGGCAGCAGATGTCATCATGGTGTAAGTTATAGGACCCTTTAGTCCAGAAGTACAGGCAGCAGGTGTCATCATGGTGTAAGCGATGGGACCCTCCAGTACAGAACTCCAGGCAGCAGGTGTAATCGTGGTGTAAGTGATAGGACCCTCCAGTCCAGAAGTAAAGGCAGCAGGTGTCATCATGGTGTAGGCGATGGGACCCTCCAGTCCAGAAGTACAGGCAGCAGGTCTTATCATGGTGTAAGTGATGGGACTCTCCAGTCCAGAAGTACAGGCAGCAGGTGTCATTATGGTGTAAGTGATAGGACCCTCCAGTCCAGAAGTACAGGCAGCAGGTGTCATCATGGTGTAAGCAATGGGACCCTCCAGTACAAAAGTACAGGCAGCAGGTGTCATCATGGTGTAAGTGATAGGGCCCTTCAGTGCAGAAGTACAGGCAGCAGGTGTCATCATGGTGTAAGTGATAGGACCCTCCAGTCCAGAAGTACAGGCAGCAGGTTTCATCATGGTGTAAGCAATAGAACCCTCCAGTACAGAAGTACAGGCAGCAGGTGTCATCATGGTGTAAGCGATTGAACCCTCCAGTACAGAAGTACAGGCAGCAGGTGTCATCATGGTGTAAGCGATGGGACCCTCCAGTACAGAAGTACACGCAGCAGGTGTCATCATGGTGTAAGCGATAGGACCCTCCAGTCCAGAAGTACAGGCAGCAGGTGTCATCATGGTGTAAGCGATTGAACCCTCCAGTACAGAAGTACAGGCAGCAGGTGTCATCATGGTGTAAGCGATAGGACCCTCCAGTCCAGAAGTACAGGCAGCATGTGTCATCATGGTGTAAGTGATTTGACCCTCCAGTCCAGAAGTACAGGCAGCAGGTGTCATCATGGTGTAAGTGATAGGACCCTCCAGTACAGAAGTACAGGCAGCAGGTCTCATCATGGTGTAAGTGATAGGACCTTCCAGTCCAGAAGTACAGGCAGCAGGTGTCATCATGGTGTAAACGATGGGACCCTCCAGTACAGAAGTACACGCAGCAGGTGTCATCATGGTGTAAGCGATAGGACCCTCCAGTCCAGAAGTACAGGCAGCATGTGTCATCATGGTGTAAGTGATAGGACCCTCCAGTCCAGAAGTACAGGCAGCAGGTGTCATCATGGTGTAAGTGATAGGACCCTCCAGTACAGAAGTACAGGCAGCAGGTGTCATCATGGTGTAAGCGATGGGACCCTCCAGTACAGAAGTACAGGCAGCAGGTGTCATCATGGTGTAAGTGATAAGACCCTTCAGTACAGAAGTACAGGCAGCAGGTGTCATCATGGTGTAAGCGATGGGACCCTCTAGTCCAGAAGTACAGGCAGCAGGTGTCATCATGGTGTAAGCGATGGGACCTTCCAGTCCAGAAGTACAGGCAGCAGGTGTCATCATGGTGTAAGTGATAGGACCCTCCAGTACAGAAGTACAGGCAGCAGGTGTCATCATGATGTAAGTGATGGGACCCTCTAGTCCAGAAGTAAAGGCAGCAGGTGTCATCATGGTGTAAGTGGTAGGACCCTCCAGTACAGAAGTACAGGCAGCAGGTGTCATCATGGTGTAAGTGATAGGACCCTCCAGTACAGAAGTACAGGCAGAAGGTGTCTTCATGGTGTAAGTGATAGAATCCTTCAGTCCTGCTATTTCCAGTATAATGCAGTGCGGGAAGATGGCGCCACCTGTTATATTACACATTATTATGCCTCCATCCTGCGCACACGTTGTCCTCAGGAAGGCGCTAAAATGTTACCCTTTTCTCTTAGTTCCCATCATCCCCAGTTACCTCTACACAATGAGCCATGAATCTAATAACAGTGAACTTCAGTGGGGAACGAGTCGGCCTCCAACATCCTCCAGCTTCCAGACCATCTTCTCCTACTACGACAACACAACCCTGGTCACAGCAGATGTCACAGAGAGGTCACAATCGGAGGGGGCAGCCGTACAACCTACCCAGGGACCTGAACAGTCCAGCCCATCCCCGTCCAACGACTGCCCCAAAGCCGACTCCACCTTGTTGAATGAAAATGTGAAAGTTGGCTTACTGTTCGCATCAAAAGCAACTGTCCAGCTGCTGACTAATCCCTTCATAGGGCCTTTAACCAACAGGTACGAAACATTACCAGATACATATTATGTCCTGCTGCAGTCACCAGATACATATTATGTCCTGCTGCAGTCACCAGATACATATTATGTCCTGCTGCTGTCACCAGATACATATTATGTCCTGCTGCTCTTTCACTTTATACATATTGTGCACTGCTGCTGTCATCTGATACATATCCGGTCCTGCTGCTTTGTCACCTGATCCATATCCGGTCCTGCTGCTTTGTCACCTGATACCTATCATGTCCTACTGCTCTGTCACCTTATACATGTTATGTCCTGCTGCTCTGTCACCTGATACCTATCATGTCTATCAGCGCTGTCACCTCAGAGGTATCATGTCCTGCTGCTCTGTCACCTGATACCTATCATGTCCTGCTGCTCTGTCTGCTTGTGTCCTGTTGCTCTGTCACCTGATACTTGTGACCTGTTTGTCTGTCATCTGATACATATCATGTCCTGCTGCTCTGTCACCCGATGTGTATTATATTCCACACTTGTCACCCGATACGCATTATATTCCGCACCTCCGTCACCCAATACGTATTATATTCCGCGCCTCCATCACCTGATACATTATATATTCCGCGCCTCCGTCACCTGATACATATTATATTCCGCGCCTCCGTCACCTGATACATATTATATTCCGCGCCTCCCTCACCCGATAAATATTATATTCCGCGCCTCTGTCACCCAATACATATAATATTTCACACCTCTGTCACTCGATACATATTATATTCCACACTTGTCACCCGATACGTATTATATTCCGCACCTCCGTCACCCGATATGTATTATATTCCTACCTCCGTCACCCAATACGTAATATATTCCGCGCCTCCGTCACCTGATACGTATTATATTTCGCGCCTCCGTCACCCGATACATATAATATTTCACACCTCTGTAACCCGATACATATTATATTCCGCGCCTCTGTCTCCCGATACATATAATATTTCACACCTCTGTCTCCCGATACATATTATATTCCGTGCCTCTGTCACCCGATACATATAATATTTCACACCTCTGTCTCCCGATACATATTACATTCCGCTCCTCTGTCTCCCGATACATATAATATTTCACACCTCTGTCTCCCGATACATATTATATTCCGCTCCTCTGTCTCCCGATACATATAATATTTCACACCTCTGTCTCCCGATACATATTATATTCCGCTCCTCTGTCACCCGATACATATAATATTCCGTGCCTCTGTCACCCGATACATATTATATTCCGCTCCTCTGTCTCCCGATACATATAATATTTCACACCTCTGTCTCCCGATACATATTATATTCCGCGCCTCTGTCACCCGATACATATAATATTTCACACCTCTGTCACCCGATACATATTATATTCCGCACCTCTGTCATCCGATACATATAATATTTCACACCTCTGTCACCCGATACATATTATATTTCACACCTCTGTCATCCGATACATATAATATTTCACACCTCTGTCATCCGATACATATAATATTTCACACCTCTGTCACCCGATACAAATCACAACCCTTTGCTTTCTTTCTTTCTTTGCAGGATTGGGTATCAGATCCCAATGTTTGCCGGATTCTGCATCATGTTCCTCTCCACAATCAGTAAGTAGCTTTGGGGCAGACGCTGCTTCACTGTTGTACAGTAATTGTCCAGTGTTAGATTCTCCCCTTTCCTTTTGTAGTGTTCGCCTTCTCCGGGACTTATACTTTGCTTTTCATTGCGAGATCACTGCAAGGAATCGGCTCATCCTGCTCATCTGTTGCAGGTAGGTGACATTCTCCATGTATGTTAGCCTCTCAGGTGATTGTTTGCTGCAGGTCTTTCTATGTGTAAGAAGTGAAGTCTAATCCTAAGGCAAGGGCCACATGGTGACAGTGCTCGCGGCCAGGAGCGCTGAATAGCAGTGACTCCATAGAGATTATTGGGGTCGCTGTGTTGGATTTCATGTGACTTCCCATACATTTCTATGGAGTCACTGCTATTCAGCGCTCCTGGCCGCGACCAGTGTCACTGTGTGGCCCTTGCCTAAACCTGTGCAGTGTTGACACCATCAGACAAGCCATTAATCTGGGGACTGAAGGTTGTCAAGATCCTGTGGCCAGCTCTGCACCAAGAACAGGAGCCCTCCATCTATTTTGTGTGCTGTATTATTAGGTCTTGTGGGGGATATGGTTGGCCGTGAGTCTGGGATTGGTGGTAATTATTAAACAAGGTAGCGACATGTAAGGAAATAATATACTGGCTGTGGCAGATGGCGCCAGAACAATGCTGCTCTTGCTTGTACGGTGGCGCTGCACCGTGTGCCACAACCGGCGGCCTCCTGATCTCCCCCCTCTCTTATTGGGGTGTCCATGGAGGCTAACACCGGTGGATCAGGACTGATGCGGTGATACGTAAGTCAGTCTGGAGTGTTGGGGAATTTTAATCCCTCAGGGTTCCTGGTTTCTGGATCTTCCTCGGTGATGTCTGCTCCGCTTTGTCTGGAGTGTTTCATTTCCTCTCTTATAAAGGTCACAGCGCGGCTCTGGACGCGGGGAGGGGGATTATGGCTTCTGGAGGCTGCTGGCAGAAGGAGCGAGGCCAATAATCCCTGTGTTCATTCTGCAGGTATGGGGATGCTCGCCAGTGTGTACACAGACGACGAGGAGCGAGGCAACGCCATGGGCATTGCGCTTGGAGGACTCGCTATGGGAGTACTGGGTTAGTCCAATAACAAATCAGAACTTCATTTATCATTTCTTAATTATCCCCGAAATCTCCGATCTCTAGACCTTTACCTGATTATTATCATTGCTGACAAATTTCTCTGCAGTGACCCGGGTCCATCAGGGACTTTTCTCTGCCTTTAGTCTGATTGGTGGGGGTGGAGGACGCATGTCCAGTTGTCAGTGTCTCGCTAGGAGATGACGCACTGGAATTGGGAGCACCGGGTCGCTCATTGCCAGAGGGATCCCCGGGCAGGTCTCCGCTCTGCGCTGAATCCAGACATTTTACGGCTTCTTATTACATGTACAGAAAACATTATTTTACATGAGCAGAAGCCTCGCAGTGCGGAGGGTCCTTCCTGTAGTCTCCTCTTATGTCCATCCCCTATATCTGTACACAGATGGCCAGTACCTTTATGCGGAAGGCATTGGACCTACAGCAGAGTATGGAAGATGCCATTGAGAGAGTGTGGTAGGGTCCTCCATACATTGGAGGTAGGTGCTACCCAGAGAGTATGGAAGATGCCACTGAGACAGTGTGGTAGGGCTCCCTATACATTGGAGGTAGGTGATACCTAGAGAGTATGGAAGATGCCATTGAGACAGTGTGGTAGGGCTCCCTATACATTGGAGGTAGGTGCTACCCAGAGAGTATGGAAGATGCCATTGAGACAGTGTGGTAGGGACCTCCATACATTGGAGGTAGGTGCTACCCAGAGAGTATGGAAGATGCCATTGAGAGAGTTTGGTAGGGTCCTCCATACATTGGGGGTAGGTGCTACCCAGAGAGTATGGAAGATGCCATTGAGAGAGTGTGGTAGGGCTCTCCATACATTGGAGGTAGGTGCTACCCAGAGAGTATGGAAGATGCCATTGAGAGAGTGTGGTAGGGCTCCTCCATACATTGGAGGTAGGTGCTACCCAGAGAGTATGGAAGATGCCATTGAGAGAGTGTGGTAGGGTCCTCCATACATTGGAGGTAGGTGCTACCCAGAGAGTATGGAAGATGCCATTGAGAGAGTGTGGTAGGGTTCTCCATACATTGGGGGTAAGTGCTACCCAGAGTATGGAAGATGCCATTGAGACAGTGTGGTAGGGTCCTCCATACATTGGAGGTAGGTCTAACCTAGAGAGTATGGAAGATGCCACTGAGAGAGTATGGTAGGGCTCCCTATACATTGGAGGTAGGTGCTACCCAGAGAGTATGGAAGATGCCACTGAGACAGTGTGGTAGGGCTCTCCATACATTGGAGGTAGGTGCTACCCAGAGAGTATGGAAGATGCCACTGAGACAGTGTGGTAGGGCTCCTCCATACATTGGAGGTAGGTGCTACCCAGAGAGTATGGAAGATGCCATTGAGACAGTGTGGTAGGGTCCTCCATACATTGGAGGTAGGTCTTACCCAGAGTATGGAAGATTTGGGAATTTCCCATCATTGACATTGAGGAAATGTTCTTGTTTGTGGGATCTTCTGATGGGACAATATATGTTGATGTTAGGTTCCCTCACAAGACTATGGAAGGCTTCATTCAGGATTTCATCAGGTGGCAGAGATTTTCATGAGATTCATCCATTACTGGGGGATATTGCACCTTGAGACAGCTATAGGTTCCTCAAAATGTGGCGTTCATCATGAGACAGTTCCAGGTCTGTCCATTTCTGATGAGATTTCATCATGATTTCTCGATTCCTTCACAAGAATATGGAGGAGTTCAATGTTTTCTAGGTCCCTCCTGCTATGGGATGTCCTCCCTCTAGTCCTTATCCAGCGTCCCGCACAGGAGATAATGGTTTATTGTCATTATTCTCCTTTGCTCTTTGATCTGTTCTTCGTCTCTCCTGTAGTGGGACCTCCATTTGGAAGCATCTTGTATGAGTTTGTGGGGAAAACAGCTCCGTTTCTGGTCCTTGCCATTCTGGTTCTCTTTGACGGAGGTCGGTGCATTATTATATTACATTATATTAGGTTATCTTGTCCTCTTATCAGGCAGATGAGTGTGTAATATAAAGCATTATGTACTGATGTCTCCTGTGTACTTCTTTCTGTCATCAGCTCTCCAGCTCTTCATTCTTCAGCCTTCCAGAGTTCAACCAGAGGTGAGTCCACAGGCCGAGCGCTGGGAAATACAGAACTCACAACATGACCCAGAGTCAGACAGAACCTACAGCGTAGTCTGGAGCCACAGAGAACCTGCAACATGATCCAGAGTCATACAGAACCTACAGCATAGTCTGGAGTCACAGAGAACCTGCAACATGATCCAGAGTCATACAGAACCTACAGCATAGTCCAGAGTCATAGAGAGCCTGCAACATGATCCAGAGTCAGACAGAACCTACAGCATAGTCTGGAGTCATAGAGAACCTGCAACATGATCTAGAGTCATACAGAACCTACAGCATAGTCTAGAGTCATAGAGAACCTGCAACATGATCTAGAGTCAGACAGAACCTACAGCATAGTCTAGAGTCCTAGAGAACCTGCAACATGATCCAAACTCATACAGAACCTACAGCATAGTCTAGAGTCATAGAGAACCTGCAACATGATCCAGAGACATACAGAACCTACAGCATAGTCTAGAGTCATAGAGAACCTGCAACATTATCTAGAGTCATACAGAACCTACAGCATAGTCTAGAGTCATAGAGAACCTGCAACATGATCTAGAGTCAGACAGAACCTACAGCATAGTCTGGAGCCACAGAGAACCTGCAACATTATCTAGAGTCATACAGAACCTACAGCATAGTCTAGAGTCATAGAGAACCTGCAACATGATCTAGAGTCAGACAGAACCTACAGCATAGTCTAGAGTCATAGAGAACCTGCAACATGATCTAGAGCACTGATGGTGAACCTTTTAGAGACCGAGTGCCCAAACTGTAACCCAGAACCCACTTATTTATCGCAAAGTTTCAACACAGCAATGTAACCTGAATACTACAGTCCAGTGCAGTATATCCTCCATGTACTTTATCATTTAGCTATAATAGCCTGTCTACATTCAGTGCGCTTCCTGTGCCGTACATGGTGCGCCCTGCACTGCCTGTGCCGTTCATAGTGCGCCCTGCGCTGCCTGTGCCGCTCATAGTGCGCCCTGCGCTGCCTGTGCTGTACATAGTGCGCCCTTCGCTGCCTGTGCCGTACATACTGCTCCCTGCGCTGCCTGTTCCGTAGAAAGTGGGCCCTGCACTGCCTGTGCTGTACATAGTGCGCCCTGCGCTGCCTGTGCTGATCATAGTGCGCCCTGCGCTGCCTGGGCTGCACATAGTGCGCCCTGCACTGCCTGTGCCGTACATAGTGCGCCCTGCACTGCCTTTGCTGTACATAGTGCGCCCTTCACTGCCTGTGCCGTACATAGTGCGCCCTGCGCTGCCTGTGCTGCACATAGTGCGCCCTGCACTGCCTGTGCTGCACATAGTGCACCCTGCGCTGCCTGTGCCGTACATAGTGCACCCTGCGCTGCCTTTGCTGTACATAGTGCGCCCTTCGCTGCCTGTGCCGTACATAGTGCGCCCTGCGCTGCCTGTGCTGTACAAAGTGCGCCCTGCGCTGCCTGTGCTGTACATAGTGCGCCCTGCGCTACCTGTTCTGTACATAGTGCGCCCTGCGCTGCCTGTGCCGTACATAGTGCTCCCTGCGCTGCCCGTTTTGTACATGGTGTGCCCTGCGCTCCCTGTTTTGTACATAGTGCGCACTGCGCTGCCTGTTCTGTACATAGTGCGCCCTGCACTGCCTGTGCCATACATAGTGCTCCCTGCGCTGCTTGTTCCGTAGATAGTGCGCCCTGCACTGCCTGTGCCGTACATAGTGCGCCCTGCGCTGTCTGTGCCGTACATAGTGTGCCCTGCGCTGCCTGTGCCGTACATAGTGCACCCTGCGCTGCCTGTTTTGTACATAGTGCGCCCTGCGCTGCCTGTTCTGTACATAGTGCGCCCTGTGCTGCCTGTGCCGTACATAGGTCGCCCTTCGCTGCCTGTGCTGTACATAGTACTCCCTGCACTGCCAGTGCTGTACATAGTGCGCCATGCGCTGCCTGTGCCATATATAGTGCGCCCTGCACTGCCTGTTCTGTACATAGTGCGCCCTGTGCTGCTTGTGCTGTACATAGTGCGCCCTGCGCTGCCTGTGCCGTTCATAGTGCGTCCTGCGCTGCCTGTGCTGTACATAGTGCGCCCTGCGCTGCCTGTGCCATTCATAGTACGCCCTGCGCTGCCTGTGCCGTTCATAGTGCGCCCTGCGCTGCCTGTGCTGTACATAGTGCGCCCTGCGCTGCCTGTGCCGTTCATAGTACGCCCTGCGCTGCCTGTGCCGTTCATAGTGCGCCCTGCGCTGCCTGTGCCGTACATAGTGCCCTCTGCGCTGCCTGTGCCGTTCATAGTGCGCCCTGTGCTGCCTGTGCCGTTCATAGTGTGCCCTGCGCTGCCTGTGCCGTACATAGTGCGCCCTGCGCTGCCTGTGCCGTTCATAGTGCTCCCTGCGCTGCCTGTGCTGTTCATAGTGCGCCCTGCGCTGCCTGTGCCGTCCATAGTGCTCCCTGCGCTGCCTGTGCCATTAATAGTGCGCCCAGCGCTGCCTGTGCTGTACATAGTGCGCCCTGCGCTGCCTGTGCCGTTCATAGTGCACCCTGCACTGCCTGTGCTGTACATAGTGCGCCATGCGCTGCCTGCGCCGTTCATAGTGCGCCCTGCGCTGCCTGTGCCGTACATAGTGCGCCCTGTGCTCCCTGCGTCGTTCATAGTGCGCCCTGCGCTGCCTGTGCCGTACATAGTGCGCCCTGCGCTGATGAATGGCAGGAAAAGTCTAAGGTATATTGGTACGCCATAGACTTTTTACAGGGTGCGGGTGCCCACACAGAGGGCTCTGAGTGCCGCCTCTGGCACCTGTGGGTTCACCACCGCGGTCCCAGTTTCCGTGCTCAGGCAGGCACTGCCCTCTCTGGCCGCCTCCGTCATTGCCCACCTGCAGCTGCTCTACAGGGCAGGTAGCAGCGGTGCTCTGCTGCCAATGTCTCTCCATGCACTGCTCCGGTCCTGGACTCTGTGCCTGCAGATCCTTTACCTTCCGCTCCACAGTTTCCTTTCTGCCCTGGACATGGCAGGTCTTCTAGCCTGTTTCCTGTAACACCGCAGTAAGGGCTGGCACGCATCACTTCCTGTCATTTTACACATGTGACCTGTGCAACCAATCCCAGCCATCCTGCACTTATCTTAGTGGTGCAGCCCCCTTCCCCGGCGCCTGAGCATCAAGGTCCTTGTGTCCTGCTAAGGTGGCTGGTGTCTCTCCCTGTGTTCCTGGACTCTGCTACCTGTTTGATCCCTGCCTGCCTTGACTCTCCTGTTGCTGACCCGGATTGCCTGCCTGTACCTGTGC
Organism: Bufotes viridis; assembly: GCA_033119425.1. Lineage (NCBI taxonomy): Eukaryota > Metazoa > Chordata > Amphibia > Anura > Bufonidae > Bufotes > Bufotes viridis. Next base: position 812,670 of record CM065594.1, read on the forward strand.
CGCCTGCCCTGTCCTATTGCCTGTCTGACCTCGCCTCTGCCTCATCCTTCGGTCCTGCGCTGTTGCTCCTGGTTACGACTCGGCCTGCTGACTACGTCTGTACCTCTGGTCCACCAGGACCAGCTGCCTCGTGTGCCTATCCTGCTCAAGAGATAGCGACCTGGTGTTCCCCTTGGGAAAGGGTATCCCCACCACGCCCTTAGAGGAGGTTGGAAACGTGGCACAGTGGATTCAATCTGCAAGTTCGTGACAATGATCCAGTCATAGATAACCCATGACATGATCTAGAGCATGGATGGCCGATCCGCAGCTCCCCAGCTGTTGCAAAACTACAACTCCCAGCATGCCTTGTCTGCCTACAGCTATCAGCCTACAGATGTACATGGTGGGAATTGTAGTTTTACAACAGCCGGAGAGCCGCAGGTTGGCCATCCCTGATCTAGAGTCATAGAGAACCTGCTACATGATCTAGAGTCATAGAGAACCTGCTACATGATCTAGAGTCATAGAGAATCTGATACAGGATCTAGAGTCATAGAGAACATGCTACATGATCTAGAGCAGGCATCCTCAAACTGCGGCCCTCCAGCTGTTGCAAAACTACAACTCCCAGCATGCCCAAACAGCCTACAGGTATCAGCCTACAGCAGGGCATTGTGGGAGTTGTAGTTTTACAACATCTGGAGGGCCGCAGTTTGAGGATGCCTGATCTAGAGTCATAGAGAACCTGCTATACGATCTAGAGTCATAGAGAACCTGCTATATGATCTAGAGTCATAGAGAACCTGCTATACGATCTAGAGTCATAGAGAACCTGCTACATGATCTAGAGTCATAGAGAACCTGCTACATGATGTACAGTCATAGAGAACCTGCTACATGATCTAGAGTCATAGAGAACCTGCTACATGATGTAGAGTCATAGAGAACCTGCTACATGATGTAGAGTCATAGAGAACCTGCTACATGATCTAGAGTCATAGAGAACCTACAACATGATCTAGAGTCATAGAGAACCTGCTAGATGATGTAGAGTCATAGAGAACCTGCTACATGATCTAGAGTCACAGAGAACCTACTACATGATGTAGAGTCATAGAAAACCTGCTACATGATCTAGAGTCACATAGAACCTGCTACATGATCTAGAGTCATAGAGAACCTACTACATGATCTAGAGTCATAGAGCACCTACTACAAGATGTAGAGTCACAGAGAACCTGATACATGATGTAGAGTCATAGAGAACCTGCTACATGATGTAGAGTCATAGAGAACCTGCTACATGATCTAGAGTCATAGAGAACCTGCTACATGATGTAGAGTCATAGAGAACCTGATACATGATGTAGAGTCATAGAGAACCTGCTACATGATGTAGAGTCATAGAGAACCTGCTACATGATGTAGAGTCATAGAGAACCTGCTACATGATCTAGCGTCACAGAGAACCTGCTACATGATGTAGAGTCATAGAGAACCTGCTAGATGATGTAGAGTTATAGAGAACCTGGTACATGATCTAGAGTCATAGAGAACCTGCTACATGATGTACAGTCATAGAGAACCTGCTATACGATCTAGAGTCATAGAGAACCTGATACATGATGTAGAGTCATAGAGAACCTGCTACATGATGTAGAGTCATAGAGAACCTGCTACATGATGTAGAGTCATAGAGAACCTGCTACATGATCTAGAGTCATAGAGAACCTGCTACATGATGTAGAGTCATAGAGAACCTGCTACATGATCTAGAGTCATAGAGAACCTGCTACATGATCTAGAGTCATAGAGAACCTGCTACATGATCTAGAGTCATAGAGAACCTGCTACATGATGTAGAGTCATAGAGAACCTGCTACATGATGTAGAGTCATAGAGAACCTGCTACATGATGTAGAGTCATAGAGAACCTGCTACATGATGTAGAGTCATAGAGAACCTGCTACATGATGTAGAGTCATAGAGAACCTACTACATGATGTAGAGTCATAGAGAACCTGCTACATGATGTAGAGTCATAGAGAACCTGCTACATGATGTAGAGTCATAGAGAACCTGCTACATGATGTAGAGTCATAGAGAACCTGCTACATGATGTAGAGTCATAGAGAACCTACTACATGATGTAGAGTCATAGAGAACCTACTACATGATGTAGAGTCATAGAGAACCTGCTACATGATGTAGAGTCATAGAGAACCTGCTACATGATGTAGAGTCATAGAGAACCTGCTACATGATGTAGATTCATAGAGAACCTACTACATGATCTAGAGTCATAGAGAACCTGCTACATGATCTAGAGACATAGAGAACCTGCTAGATGATGTAGAGTCATAGAGAACCTGCTACATGATCTAGAGTCATAGAGAACCTGCTACATGATCTAGAGACATAGAGAACCTGCTACATGATCTAGAGTCACAGAGAACCTGCTACATGATCTAGAGTCATAGAGAACCTGATACATGATGTAGAGTCATAGAGAACCTGCTACATGATGTAGAGTCATAGAGAACCTGATACATGATGTAGAGTCATAGAGAACCTGCTACATGATGTAGAGTCATAGAGAACCTGCTACATGATGTAGAGTCATAGAGAACCTGCTACATGATGTAGAGTCATAGAGAACCTGCTACATGATGTAGAGTCATAGAGAACCTGCTACATGATGTAGAGTCATAGAGAACCTGCTACATGATGTAGAGTCATAGAGAACCTACTACATGATGTAGAGTCATAGAGAACCTGCTACATGATGTAGAGTCATAGAGAACCTACTACATGATGTAGAGTCATAGAGAACCTGCTACATGATGTAGATTCATAGAGAACCTACTACATGATCTAGAGTCATAGAGAACCTGCTACATGATCTAGAGACATAGAGAACCTGCTAGATGATGTAGAGTCATAGAGAACCTGCTACATGATCTAGAGTCATAGAGAACCTGCTACATGATCTAGAGTCATAGAGAACCTGCTACATGATCTAGAGTCACAGAGAACCTGCTACATGATCTAGAGTCATAGAGAACCTGATACATGATGTAGAGTCATAGAGAACCTGCTACATGATGTAGAGTCATAGAGAACCTGTTATACGATCTAGAGTCATAGAGAACCTACAACATGATCTACAGCAGGGGTGCACAACCATATTTGGTCTGAGGGATTTTCACATTGCTCTATGTCAACTTTTTCATAAAAAAAGTTGATTTGCGGTCGTTTGCATCGGCCTATTATACAGGATGATGCAAAATGAATGGGGAGGAATGATCACTGCCGCAGTCATTCCTCCCTCATTCGCTTCTATTGATTATCGGTAGCAGTGATTACACGGGGAGATGTGCTGACGATTATCGGACATCATAAAGAGCTGTTCTCAGTCATTGTCCTGAATATCATGCAGTGTAATAGGGGCTTAAAGGGATTTCCTGCAGCACGGACCCTGAAGTAGAAGACTGATACTTACCTGCTCCCCACCATCCGGACCCTGCGCTGTTTACACCTGTCAGTGTATGGGCATAGTCACATAGGCCCTGCAATAACCAGTATGCACTTCCCTTCACTGCAGAGGACACGCTCACTGGTTATTACCTCCTCCTGCCCCCAGTTATAGGAGCCCTGCAACAACCAGTATGCACTTCCCTTCACTGCAGAGGACACGCTCACTGGTTATTTTCACCTCCTGCCCCCAGTTATAGGATCCTTCAATAACCAGTATGCACTTCCCTTCACTGCAGAGGACACACTCACTGGTTATTACCTCCTCCGGGCCCCAGTTATAGGATCCTTCAATAACCAGTATGCACTTCCCTTCACTGCAGAGGACACGCTCACTGGTTATTACCTCCTCCGGGCCCCAGTTATAGGGGCCCTGCAATAACCAGTAAGTACTTTCCTTCACTGCAGAGGACACTGGTTATTACCACCTTCACTTTCCTTCACTGCGGAGGACACGCTCACTGGTTATCATCTCCTCCTGTGCCCACTTATAGGGGCCCTGCAATAACCAGTAAGCACTTTCCTTCACTGCAGAGGACACGCTCACTGGTTATCATCTCCTCCTGCGCCCACTTATAGGGGCCCTGCAATAACCAGTAAGTACTTTCCTTCCCTGCAGAGGACACGCTCACTGGTTATTACCGCCTCCTGCCCCCAGTTATAGGGGCCCTGCAATAACCAGTAATTACTTTCCTTCCCTGCAGAGGACACGCTCACTGGTTATTACCTCCTCCTGCCCCCAGTTATAGGATCCCTGCATCAACCAGTAAGCACTTTCCTTTACTGCAGAGGACACGCTCACTGGTTATTACCTCCTCCGGACCCAGTTATAGGAGCCCTGCAATAACCAGTAAGCACTTTCCTTCACTGCAGAGGACACGCTCACGGGTTATTACCTCCTCCTGCCCCCAGTTATAGGGGTCCTGCAATTACCAGTAAGCACTATCTTTCACTGCAGAGGACACGCTCACTGGTTATTACCACCACCTGCCCCCAGTTATAGGGGCCCTGCAATAACCACTAAGCACTTTCCTTCCCTGCAGAGGACACGCTCACTGGTTATTACCTCCTCCTGCCCCCAGTTATAGGGGCCCTGCAATAACCAGTAAGCACTTTCCTTCACTGCAGAGGACACGCTCACTGGTTATTACCACCACCTGCCCCTAGTTATAGGGGCCCTGCAATAACCAGTAAGCACTTTCCTTTACTGCAGAGGACACGCTCACTGGTTATTACCGCCTCCTGCACCCAGTTATAGGGGCCCTGCAATAACCAGTAAGCACTTTTCTTCACTGCAGAGGACACGCTCACTGGTTATTTTCACCTCCTGCCCCCAGTTATAGGAGCCCTGCAATAACCAGTAAGTACATTCCTTCACTGCAGAGGACACGCTCACTGGTTATTACCGCCTCCTGCCCCAGTTATAGGGGCCCTGCAATAACCAGTAAGCGCTTTCCTTCCCTGCAGAGGACACGCTCACTGGTTATTACCGCCTCCTGCCCCCAGTTATAGGGGCCCTGCAATAACCAGTAAGCACTTTTCTTCACTGCAGAGGACACGCTCACTGGTTATTTTCACCTCCTGCCCCCAGTTATAGGAGTCCTGCAATAACCAATATGCACTTTCCTTCACTGCAGAGGACACGCTCACTGGTTATTACCACCACCTGCCCCCAGTTATAGGGGCCCTGCAATAACCAGTAAGCACTTTCCTTCCCTGCAGAGGACACGCTCACTGGTTATTACCGCCTCCTGCCCCCAGTTATAGGAGTCCTGCAATAACCAGTAAGCACTTTCCTTCCCTGCAGAGGACACGCTCACTGGTTATTACCGCCTCCTGCCCCCAGTTATAGGGGCCCTGCAATAACCAGTAAGCACTTTCCTTCACTGCAGAGGACACGCTCACTGGTTATTACCACCACCTGCCCCCAGTTATAGGGGCCCTGCAATAACCAGTAAGCACTTTCCTTCCCTGCAGAGGACACGCTCACTGGTTATTACCGCCTCCTGCCCCCAGTTATAGGAGTCCTGCAATAACCAGTAAGCACTTTCCTTCCCTGCAGAGGACACGCTCACTGGTTATTACCTCCTCCTGCCCCCAGTTATAGGGGCCCTGCAATAACCAGTAAGTACTTTCCTTCACTGCAGAGGACACGCTCACTGGTTATTACCGCCTCCTGCCCCAGTTATAGGGGCCCTGCAATAACCAGTAAGCACTTTCCTTCCCTGCAGAGGACACGCTCACTGGTTATTACCTCCTCCTGCTCCCAGTTATAGGGCCCTGCAATAACCAGTAAGTACTTTCCTTCACTGCAGAGGACACGCTCACTGGTTATTACCGCCTCCTGCCACATGATCTAAAGATATTTTTTTTCTATGCTTTACTTTTTATTTTTTTCCTTGTTTTAGAGTCAGACTGGGACATCACTATTCACCCTCCTACGAGACCCGTATATCATCATTGCAGCAGGTAAGTCGTCTAGTGTACAGCGGGTATAACTCTGGACGGTATACACGTTCACTGGGGGTCGCGGTATCTTTCGGCCACTCATGTCGTGCGGTACGTGGTGTTGGTTACAGACGTCCCATTATCTGATGGTGCCTCATTGATTTTTACCAAATAAAGAATATATATTTAGTGGTTTACCGAGGTAGAGAGCCGGAGGACGAGAAGCGGAATTTAATTTCCTGTTGTGCCCCTCCCCCGCCCGCACAAACCTCCTGACAATGAGTCTAATGAAAAGCAGAGGATCGATAGATGACAGAATCCTGTCTACCTCCGCCTCAGCCCTGGCGCTTCCATCTGTCCTCTCTGCATCGCATGTCTGGGCCAAAGAGCAGACCCCTATATTACTATCAGACCCCAGACCCCTATATTACTATCAGACCCCAGACCAGGACCCTATATTACTATTAGACCCCAGAAGACCCCTATATTACTATCAGACCCCAGAGCAGACCCCTATATTACTATCAGACCCCAGACCCCTATATTACTATCAGACCCCAGACCCCTATATTACTATCAGACCCCAGACAGGACCCTATATTACTATCAGACCCCAGACCAGGACCCTATATTACTATCAGACCCCAGACCCCTTTATTACTATCATACCCCAGACCAGGACCCTATATTACTATTAGACCCCAGAGCAGACCCCTATATTAATATAAGACTCCAGAGCAGAACCCTATATTACTATCAGACCCCAGACCCCTATATTAATATCAGACCAGGACCCTATATTACTATTAGACCCCAGAGCAGACCCCTATATTACTATCAGACCCCAGACCCCTATATTACTATCAGACCCCAGACCAGGACCCTATATTACTATTAGACCCCAGAGCAGACCCCTATATTACTATCAGACCCCAGACCAGGACCCTATATTACTATCACACCCCAGACCCCTATATTACTATCATACCCCAGACCCCTATATTACTATCAGACCCCAGACCAGGACCCTATATTACTATCAGACCCCAGAGCAGACCCCTATATTACTATCAGACCCCAGACCAGGACCCTATATTACTATCAGACCCCAGACCAGGACCCTATATTACTATCAGACCCCAGACCAGGACCCTATATTACTATCAGACCCCAGACCCCTATATTACTATCAGACCCCAGACCAGGACCCTATATTACTATTAGACCCCAGAGCAGACCCCTATATTACTATCAGACCCCAGAGCAGACCCCTATATTAATATAAGACTCCAGAGCAGACCCTATATTACTATCAGACCCCAGAGCAGGACCCTATATTACTATCAGACCCCAGACCCCTATATTACTATCAGACCCCAGACCAGGACCCTATATTACTATTAGACCCCAGAGCAGACCCCTATATTACTATCAGACCCCAGAGCAGACCCCTATATTACTATCATACCCCAGACCCCTATATTACTATCAGACCCCAGACCCCTATATTACTATCAGACCCCAGACCAGGACCCTATATTACTATTAGACCCCAGAGCAGACCCCTATATTACTATCAGACCCCAGACCAGGACCCTATATTACTATCAGACCCCAGAGCAGACCCTATATTACTATCAGACCCCAGAGCAGACCCTATATTACTATCAGACCCCAGACCCCTATATTACTATCAGACCCCAGACCCCTATATTACTATCAGACCCCAGAGCAGGACCCTATATTACTATCAGACCCCAGAGCAGACCCTATATTACTGTCAGACCCCAGAGCAGACCCCTATATTACTATCAGACCCCAGAGGCAGACCCTATATTACTATCAGACCCCAGAGCAGACCCTATATTACTATCAGACCCCAGAGCAGGACCCTATATTACTATCAGACCCCAGAGCAGACCCCTATATTACTATCAGACCCCAGACCAGGACCCTATATTACTATCAGACCCCAAAGCAGGACCCTATATTACTATCAGACCCCAGAGCAGACCCCTATATTACTATCAGACCCCAGAGCAGACCCCTATATTACTATCAGACCCCAGACCAGGACCCTATATTACTATCAGACCCCAGACCAGGACCCTATATTACTATTAGACCCCAGAGCAGACCCCTATATTACTATCAGACCCCAGAGCAGACCCCTATATTACTATCAGACCCCAGAGCAGACCCCTATATTACTATCAGACCCCAGAGCAGACCCCTATATTACTATCAGACCCCAGAGCAGACCCCTATATTACTATCAGACCCCAGACCCCTATATTAACATAAGAGCCCAGAGCAGACAACAATATTACTATCAGACCCCAGAGCCCTATATTACTATCAGACCCCAGACCAGGACCCTATGTTAATATAAGACCCCAGAGCAGACCCCTATATTAATATCAGACCCCTATATTACTATCAGACCCCAGACCAGGACCCTATATTACTATCAGACCCCAGACCCCTATATTACTATCAGACCCCAGACCCCTATATTACTATCAGACCCCAGAGCAGACCCCTATATTAATATCAGACCCCAGAGCAGATCCCAATATTACTATCAGACCCCAGAGCAGACCCCTATATTACTATCAGACCCCAGAGCAGACCCCTATATTACTATCAGACCCCAGACCCGACCCCTATATTACTATCAGACCCCAGACCAGGACCCTATATTACTATCAGACCCTAGACCCCTATATTACTATCAGACCCCAGACCAGGACCCTATGTTAATATAAGACCCCAGAGCAGACCCCTATATTACTATCAGACCCCAGACCCGACCACAATATTACTATCAGACCCCAGACCCGACAACGATATTACTATCAGACCCCAGACCCCTATATTAACATAAGACCCCAGAGCAGACAACAATATTAATATCAGACCCCAGAGCAGACCCCTATATTACTATCAGACCCCAGACCCCTATATTACTATCAGACCCCAGAGCAGACCCCTATATTACTATCAGACCCCAGAGCAGACCCCTATATTAATATCAGACCCCAGAGCAGACCCCTATATTACTATCAGACCCCAATATTACTATCAGACCCCAGACCAGGACCCTATGTTAATATAAGACCCCAGAGCAGACCCTATATTACTATCAGACCCCAGAGCAGACCCTACATTAATATCAGACAGCAGAGCAGACCCATATATTACTATCAGACCCCAGAGCAGACCCCTATATTAATATAAGACCCCAGAGCAGACCCTATATTAATATCAGACCCCAGAGCAGACCCTATATTAATATCAGACCCCACAGCAGACCCTATATTAATATCAGACCCCACAGCAGACCCTATAGTAATATCAGACCCCAGAGCAGACCCCTATATTACAATCAGACCCCAGAGCAGACCCCTATATTACTATCAGACCCCAGAGCAGACCCTATATTAATATAAGACCCCAGAGCAGACCCCTATATTAATCAGACCGCAGAGCAGACCCCTATATTAATATCAGACACCAGAGCAGACGCCTATATTACTATCAGACCGCTGAGCAGACCCCTATATTAATATCAGACCCCAGAGCAGACCCCTATATTAATATCAGACCCCAGAGCAGACCCCTATATTAATATCAGACCCCAGAGCAGACCCCTATATTACTATCAGACCCCAGAGCAGACCCCTATATTACCATCAGACCCCAGAGCAGACCCCTATATTAATATCAGACCCCAGAGCAGACCCCTATATTACCATCAGACCCCAGACCCCTATATTACTATCAGACCCCAGACCAGGACCCTATGTTAATATAAGACCCCAGAGCAGACCCTATATTACTATCAGACCCCAGACCCGACCACAATATTACTATCAGACCCCAGACCCGACAACAATATTACTATCAGACCCCAGACCCCTATATTAACATAAGACCCCAGAGCAGACAACAATATTAATATCAGACCCCAGAGCAGACCCCTATATTACTATCAGACCCCAGACCCCTATATTACTATCAGACCCCAGAGCAGACCCCTATATTAATATCAGACCCCAGAGCAGACCCCTATATTAATATCAGACCCCAGAGCAGACCCCTATATTACTATCAGACCCCAGACCCCAATATTACTATCAGACCCCAGACCAGGACCCTATGTTAATATAAGACCCCAGAGCAGACCCCTATATTACTATCAGACCCCAGAGCAGACCCCTACATTAATATCAGACAGCAGAGCAGACCCATATATTACTATCAGACCCCAGAGCAGACCCCTATATTAATATAAGACCCCAGAGCAGACCCCTATATTAATATCAGACCCCAGAGCAGACCCCTATATTAATATCAGACCCCACAGCAGACCCCTATATTAATATCAGACCCCACAGCAGACCCCTATAGTAATATCAGACCCCAGAGCAGACCCCTATATTACTATCAGACCCCAGAGCAGACCCTATATTACTATCAGACCCCAGAGCAGACCCTATATTAATATAAGACCCCAGAGCAGACCCTATATTAATCAGACCATAGAGCAGACCCTATATTAATATCAGACACCAGAGCAGACGCCTATATTACTATCAGACCGCTGAGCAGACCCTATATTAATATCAGACCCCAGAGCAGACCCTATATTAATATCAGACCCCAGAGCAGACCCTATATTAATATCAGACCCCAGAGCAGACCCTATATTAATATCAGACCCCAGAGCAGACCCCTATATTACTATCAGACCCCAGAGCAGACCCTATATTAATATCAGACCCCAGAGCAGACCCTATATTACTATCAGACCCCAGACAATATATAGACCCCAGAGCAGACCCTATATTACTATCAGACCCCAGAGCAGACCCTATATTACTATCAGACCCAGAGCAGACCCTATATTACTATCGACCAGACGACCCTTATATCAGACCCCAGAGCAGACCCTATATTACTATCAGACCCCAGACCCCATATTACTATCAGACCCCAGACAGGACCCTATGTTAATATAAGACCCCAGAGCAGACCCTATATTACTATCAGACCCCAGAGCAGACCCCTACATTAATATCAGACAGCAGAGCAGACCCATATATTACTATCAGACCCCAGAGCAGACCCCTATATTAATATAAGACCCCAGAGCAGACCCCTATATTAATATCAGACCCCAGAGCAGACCCCTATATTAATATCAGACCCCACAGCAGACCCCTATATTAATATCAGACCCCACAGCAGACCCCTATAGTAATATCAGACCCCAGAGCAGACCCCTATATTACAATCAGACCCCAGAGCAGACCCCTATATTACTATCAGACCCCAGAGCAGACCCCTATATTAATATAAGACCCCAGAGCAGACCCCTATATTAATCAGACCGCAGAGCAGACCCCTATATTAATATCAGACACCAGAGCAGACGCCTATATTACTATCAGACCGCTGAGCAGACCCCTATATTAATATCAGACCCCAGAGCAGACCCCTATATTAATATCAGACCCCAGAGCAGACCCCTATATTAATATCAGACCCCAGAGCAGACCCCTATATTAATATAAGACCCCAGAGCAGACCCCTATATTAATATCAGACCCCAGAGCAGACCCCTATATTAATATCAGACCCCAGAGCAGACCCCTATATTAATATCAGACCCCAGAGCAGACCCCTATATTAATATCAGACCCCAGAGCAGACCCCTATATTAATATCAGACCCCAGAGCAGACCCTATATAATATCAGACCCCAGAGCAGACCCCTATATTACCATCAGACCCCAGAGCAGACCCCCTATATTAATATCAGACCCCAGAGCAGACCCCTATATTAATATCAGACCCCAGAGCAGACCCCTATATTGCTATCAGACCCCAGAGCAGACCCCTATATTAATATAAGACCCCAGAGCAGACCCCTATATTAATATCAGACCCCTATATTAATATCAGACCCCAGAGCAGACCCCTATATTACTATCAGACCCCAGAGCAGACCCCTATATTACTATCAGACTCCAGTGCAGACCCCTATATTACTATCAGACCCCAGAGCAGACCCCTATATTACTATCAGACCCCAGAGCAGACCCTTATATTACTATCAGACCCCAGAGCAGACCCCAATATTAGTGTCAGACCCCAGAGCAGACCCCTATATTAGTGTCAGACCCCAGAGCAGACCTCTATATTACTATCAGACCCCAGACCCCTATATTACTATCAGACCCCAGACCAGGACCCTATATTACTATTAGACCCCAGAGCAGACCCCTATATTACTATCAGACCCCAGAGCAGACCCCTATATTACTATCAGACCCCAGACCCCTATATTACTATCAGACCCCAGAGCAGGACCCTATATTACTATCAGACCCCAGAGCAGGACCCTATATTACTATCAGACCCCAGAGCAGACCCCTATATTACTTTCAGACCCCAGAGCAGACCCCTATATTACTATCAGACCCCTGAGCAGACCCCGATATAAGTGTCAGACCCCAGAGCAGACCCCTATATTACTATCAGACCCCAGACCAGGACCCTATATTACTATCAGACCCCAGAGCAGACCCCTATATTACTATCAGACCCCAGACCAGGACCCTATATTACTATCAGACCCCAAAGCAGGACCCTATATTACTATCAGACCCCAGAGCAGACCCTATATTACTATCAGACCCCAGAGCAGACCCTATATTACTATCAGACCCCTATATTAATATCAGACCCCAGAGAAGACCCCTATATTACTATCAGACCCCAGAGCAGACCCCTATATTACTATCAGACCCCAGAGCAGACCCCTATATTACTATCAGACCCCAGAGCAGACCCCTATATTACTATCAGACCCCAGACCCCTATATTAACATAAGAGCCCAGAGCAGACAACAATATTAGTGTCAGACCCCAGAGCAGACCCCTATATTAGTGTCAGACCCCAGAGCAGACCCTCTATATTACTATCAGACCCCAGACCAGGACCCTATATTACTATCAGACCCCATAGCAGACCCCTATATTACTATCAGACCCCAGACCAGGACCCTATATTACTATCAGACCCCAAAGCAGGACCCTATATTACTATCAGACCCCAGAGCAGACCCCTATATTACTATCAGACCCCAGAGCAGACCCCTATATTAATATCAGACCCCTATATTAATATCAGACCCCAGAGCAGACCCCTATATTACTATCAGACCCCAGAGCAGACCCCTATATTACTATCAGACCCCAGTGCAGACCCCTATATTACTATCAGACCCCAGAGCAGACCCCTATATTACTATCAGACCCTAGACCCCTATATTAACATAAGAGCCCAGAGCAGACAACAATATTAGTGTCAGACCCCAGAGCAGACCTCTATATTACTATCAGACCCCAGACCCCTATATTACTATCATACCCCAGACCCCTATATTACTATCATACCCCAGACCCCTATATTACTATCAGACCCCAGACCCCTATATTACTATCAGACCCCAGACCAGGACCCTATATTACTATCACACCCCAGAGCAGACCCCTATATTACTATCAGACCCCAGAGCAGACCCCTATATTACTATCAGACCCCAGAGCAGACCCCTATATTACTATCAGACCCCAGAGCAGACCCCTATATTACTATCAGACCCCAGAGCAGACCCCTATATTACTATCAGACCCCAGAGCAGACCCCTATATTACTATCAGACCCGCAGACCCCTATATTACTATCAGACCCCAGACCCCTATATTACTATCATACCCCAGACCCCTATATTACTATCAGACCCCAGAGCAGGACCCTATATTACTATCAGACCCCAGAGCAGACCCCTATATTACTATCAGACCCCAGAGCAGACCCCTATATTACTATCAGACCCCAGAGTAGACCCCTATATTACTGTCAGACCCCAGAGCAGACCCCTATATTACTATCAGACCCCAGAGCAGACCCCTATATTACTATCAGACCCCAGAGCAGACCCCTATATTTATATCAGACCCCAGAGCAGACCCCTATATTACTATCAGACCCATATATTAATATAAGACCCCAGAGCAGACCCCTATATTACTATCAGACCCCAGAGCAGACCCCTATATTACTGTCAGACCCCAGAGCAGACCCCTATATTACTGTCAGACCCCAGAGCAGACCCCTATATTACTATCAGACCCCAGAGCAGACCCCTATATTACTGTCAGACCCCAGAGCAGACCCCTATATTACTATCAGACCCCTGAGCAGACCCCGATATAAGTGTCAGACCCCAGAGCATGCTATACACTTAGCTTCCCAACTTTCAGCTTCATTCTGAGAAGAAATGTAGCGGGGTTCACATGTACGGGGGGGTTCATGTGCTCTGCATGTACGGGGAGGGGGTGGCTCATGTGCTTTGCATGTACGGGGGTCATGTGCTCTGCATGTGCGGGGGTCATGTGCTCTGCATGTACGGGGGTCATGTGCTCTGTATGTACGGGGGTCATGTGCTCTGCATGTACTGGGGGTCATGTGCTCTGCATGTACGGGGGTCATGTGCTCTGCATGTACGGGGGTCATGTGCTCTGCATGTACGGGGGTCATGTGCTCTGCATGTACGGGGGTCATGTGCTCTGCATGTACGGGGGTCACGTGCTCTGCATGTACGGGGGGTCATGTGCTCTGTACTGGGGGTCATTTGCTCTGTACTGGGGGGTCATGTGCTCTGTATGTACGGGGGGTCATGTGCTCTGCATGTACGTGGGGGTCATGTGCTCTGCATGTACGGGGGGGTCATGTGCTCTGCATGTACGGGGGGGTCATGTGCTCTGCATGTACGGGGGGTCATGTGCTCTGCATGTACGTGGGGGTCATGTGCTCTGCATGTACGGGGGGGGGTCACGTGCTCTGCATGTACGGGGGGGTCATGTGCTCTGTACGGGGGGGTCATTTGCTCTGTACTGGGGGGTCGTGTGCTCTGTCCTGGGGGTGCACATGGCATGTGGTGATGTGTAGTAAATGGTTCTGGTTCTTGGGCGTCAGACATGTTGCTTTCGATGTCTTGCAGGATCCATCTGTTTTGCAAATATGGCGATCGCCATGATGGAACCGGCACTGCCGATCTGGATGATGGAGACCATGTGTTCCAGGAAATGGCAGCTCGGTAAGACGCCGTTATCTCTTCCTCTTCAGGTTCAGACCCAGTGTCTGTGAGGTTGGCCCCCCCTGCCCGTGTCCACTGAGGGTGAAGAACCTGTCATGTGGAACACACTTGGAGAACCCCGTCATCCTGGCATAGGCCACAACCCCCTCTAGACATGTAGGGCAGATTTATGGCAAGTCCCTCACCAAAGACTGCGGCACGCGAGGCCTGTCGGTGGTCAGAGTGCTTCTCCGGCTGCCCTTCTCATAGGTCTCGCTTCTCATGGGCCCCTACTCACATGGTCCTCTGTTCTCAGCGGCCCCTGTTGTCATGGCCTCTCTTCTCTTGTGTCCTGTAACTGTTTTCACGGGTCTCAGTTCTTATGGGCTCCTCTTCTCAAACATAGTCCATCCATGGTCCTCATAGTCCAATCTTCTTATAGGCCCCCTATTCTTATGGGTCCCTCCTCTCATGGGCCTATCTTCTCATGGCCTCCTCACCTCAGGGCCCCTCTTCCCATGGGCCCCTTTTCTCATTGGCCTCTCTTCGCTTGTGTCCCTCTTTGAATGGGTATCTGTTCTCCGGCATCCTCTCCTCAGGATCCACTCTTCTCGTGGGCCCCTGTTCTTCTTATAGGCCCCCTGTTCTTCTAGGCCTCTCCTGTCCTGGGCTCCTTCTCATGATTGCAGCTACGCTGAGTCCTTCTTCACTTTCTTCGATTTCCCTCCATCTTGGCCAGATACGGCACAGATGAGGCAGTATACAGACGCATCTTAGGACCTCCACAGTTACCCAGTCTTGTGATGGATTCTGAGCCAACAATAAACCTCCGTAAATTATAATTACTGTAGAAGTTCAGGCCCGAAGCTGAAAGTGATTGACTCCTTGGTGACTAGATAAAGCTGCGCTGTGGGGCAGGGAAGATGGATGGGCGCCGTCCTGGCAGAGTGCAGTAATGATTCCTCACCTGATAACGTCCCCCGGATATTAAACCTTCTCGTTTCAGCCCAGCTGATAAGCGGCATTGTGTCTCCGCAGGTGTGGCCTTCCTCCCGGCCAGCATCTCTTATCTCCTAGGCACCAATATCTTCGGGCCCCTCGCTCACAGGATGGGCAGGTACGTCTTGCATGTATTATTTCTTTCTACTCTGATCTAATCAATAACAGGCGGACAGCAGCAAACTGAGAGGTCACCAAAATGCGTGTAACGTCCCTGTGACACGAGTCAACGTGGAAAATATCTCCATCTTCTACAATATGAGAACTGCAGCACCTCCAATTATAACTGTAGGAGGAGGAATAAAAGCTGCTTCTCTGGTCAGCCACATGTCTTATTATCGTATTGATCAAACCCACAAAACAATCAGACACTGGACAGATCAAGTGTCAGCAAACAGGAGATGCCAAAAACGTCAATGTAGATAAAAACAGGAGAAAATGATATATCCTAAAAGGAGTAAATGACTAGAATATAACTACTATAATACTGCTCCTATGTACAAGAATATAACTGCTATAATACTGTCTCCTATGTACAAGAATATAACTGCTATAATACTGTTCCCTATGTACAAGAATATAACTACTATAATACTGCTCCTATGTTCAGGAATATAACTGCTATAATACTGTCTCCTATGTACAAGAATATAACTACTATAATACTGTCTCCTATGTACACGAATATAACTATTATAATACTGCCTCCTATGTACAAGAATATAACTGCAATAATACTGCTCCTATGTACAAGAATATAACTACTATAATACTGCCTCCTATGTACAAGAATATAACTACTATAATACTGCTCCTATGTACAGGAATATAACTACTATAATACTGCTCCTATGTACAAGAATATAACTATTATAATACTGCTCCTATGTACACGAATATAACTATTATAATACTGCTCCTATGTACACGCATATAACTATTATAATACTGCTCCTATATACAAGAATATAACTATTATAATACTGCTCCTATGTACAAGAATATAACTACTATAATACTGCTCATATGTACAGGAATATAACTACTATAATACTGCTCCTATGTACAAGAATATAACTACTATAATACTGCCTCGTATGTACAAAAATATAACTACTATAATACTGCTCCTATGTACAAGAATATAACTACTATAATACTGCTCCTATGTACAAGAATATAACTACTATAATACTGCTCCTATGTACAAGAATATAACTACTATAATACTGCTCCTATGTACAAGAATATAACTACTATAATACTGCTCCTATGTACAAGAATATAACTACTATAATACTGCTCCTATGTACAAGAATATAACTACTATAATACTGCTCCTATGTACAAGAATATAACTACTATAAT
Source organism: Bufotes viridis (assembly GCA_033119425.1). Classification (NCBI taxonomy): domain Eukaryota; kingdom Metazoa; phylum Chordata; class Amphibia; order Anura; family Bufonidae; genus Bufotes; species Bufotes viridis. The sequence goes on from CM065594.1 coordinate 830,153, forward strand.
ACTGCCTCCTATGTACAAGAATATAACTACTATAATACTGCTCCTATGTACAAGAATATAACTACTATAATACTGTCTCCTATGTACAAGAATATAACTACTATAATACTGCTCCTATGTACAAGAATATAACTACTATAATACTGCTCCTATGTACAAGAATATAACTACTATAATACTGCCTCCTATGTACAAGAATATAACTACTATAATACTGCCTCCTATGTACAAGAATATAACTACTATAATACTGCTCCTATGTACAAGAATATAACTACTATAATACTGCTCCTATGTACAAGAATATAACTACTATAATACTGCTCCTATGTACAAGAATATAACTACTATAATACTGCTCCTATGTACAAGAATATAACTACTATAATACTGCTCCTATGTACAAGAATATAACTACTATAATACTGCTCCTATGTACAAGAATATAACTACTATAATACTGCTCCTATGTACAAGAATATAACTACTATAATACTGCTCCTATGTACAAGAATATAACTACTATAATACTGCCTCCTATGTACAAGAATATAACTACTATAATACTGCTCCTATGTACAAGAATATAACTACTATAATACTGCTCCTATGTACAAGAATATAACTACTATAATACTGCTCCTATGTACAAGAATATAACTACTATAATACTGCTCCTATGTACAAGAATATAACTACTATAATACTGCTCCTATGTACAAGAATATAACTACTATAATACTGCTCCTATGTACAAGAATATAACTACTATAATACTGCTCCTATGTACAAGAATATAACTACTATAATACTGCTCCTATGTACAAGAATATAACTACTATAATACTGCCTCCTATGTACAAGAATATAACTACTATAATACTGCTCCTATGTACAAGAATATAACTACTATAATACTGCTCCTATGTACAAGAATATAACTACTATAATACTGCCTCCTATGTACAAGAATATAACTACTATAATACTGCTCCTATGTACAAGAATATAACTACTATAATACTGCCTCCTATGTACAAGAATATAACTACTATAATACTGCTCCTATGTACAAGAATATAACTACTATAATACTGCTCCTATGTACAAGAATATAACTACTATAATACTGCTCCTATGTACAAGAATATAACTACTATAATACTGCTCCTATGTACAAGAATATAACTACTATAATACTGCTCCTATGTACAAGAATATAACTACTATAATACTGCTCCTATGTACAAGAATATAACTACTATAATACTGCCTCCTATGTACAAGAATATAACTACTATAATACTGCTCCTATGTACAAGAATATAACTACTATAATACTGCTCCTATGTACAAGAATATAACTACTATAATACTGCCTCCTATGTACAAGAATATAACTACTATAATACTGCCTCCTATGTACAAGAATATAACTACTATAATACTGCTCCTATGTACAAGAATATAACTACTATAATACTGCTCCTATGTACAAGAATATAACTACTATAATACTGCCTCCTATGTACAAGAATATAACTACTATAATACTGCTCCTATGTACAAGAATATAACTACTATAATACTGCTCCTATGTACAAGAATATAACTACTATAATACTGCTCCTATGTACAAGAATATAACTACTATAATACTGCTCCTATGTACAAGAATATAACTACTATAATACTGCTCCTATGTACAAGAATATAACTACTATAATACTGCCTCCTATGTACAAGAATATAACTACTATAATACTGCCTCCTATGTACAAGAATATAACTACTATAATGATCTTTTTATTTAAAAACAGGCAACAAAATATTACAATACATTTACAATAAAATCATAGAAAAGAATAAATAATATAAAGTTACATCACTTTGATAAACATCACAATCCATTATACAAATGCTGACACATGGATGTTCCTCCAGTACACGTTATTGCGGTTATTTTTCCCGTCTTTCTTATATATCATCTTCAGACTTTCCAGGATATTATGTAAGATTTTATCACCGGTCAGGAGTTCCCTGTTGATGACCAGGCAGCACCGCGCACACCACAGATGGTACATGGTCGCCACATTCACTACATACAGAGAACTTCTGCTATATTGTCTGAGATCTGGGGGGAAGTCTCCATACAAGAGCTGAGGGTACGGCTGCCCGACTAGATGGGGTAACTGAAGGGACAGTGACACGGCCTCCCATACCTGGAGACTGAACGGACAGTCCAGCAGAAGATGCTCCATGGTCTCCAGTACCTGACGGCATTGCTCTCTAGGACAGGATCTGTCTGGCACATTTCTACACTTTAGATTGTCCCTGACATACATTTTACCGTGAAATGCCAGCCATGACACATCCTTCATGTGAGCGGGGACTCTGGGGTCCTCCAGGATTCTCACAGCCTGTTTTACATCCAGGTTTGGGCGTTCTTCAGCTGGATTTGGACACTAAACTGAGATATCAGCAGGTTCTTATACATCTCTTTCCTACTGAGCTGCTTTACATCACCATATAAGATTTTCCATTTAATGATCTTACTAATTACATGTACCGCGTACCAGGAAACGTTATTCTTAATGCGCCCGAGATCCTCTTAATGGGGTCACCTACCGACCACACAGAGACAAACTGCTGGATCTGGTTCTTAAACAGAGAACTCCACAGCTTCAACTCTGAACTCTTACAGAATGAGAAATTCTTCATCAGAAACATGAGGTTAAAGAAGAGCTCTGGGCAGGGCATGGACAGGCCGCCCTCCTTCTGGGGAGATAGACAATGTTCCTCCTGACTATATTCACCCTATTACCCCACAAGAAGTGGAAGAAGATATTGGTCAGTCTGGTAAGCAGCTTATCGGGCACTGGGAACACCACACTGACGTAGAGGAATAGCGGGAGCAGGAAGCTTTTCAGCAGGCGGATCTTCTCCTGATAGGTCAGCTTCCAGTGCCGCCAGCACTGCACCTTCTGCTCACACACCGCCAGCTTCTCCTCCCAGTTCACCTTCCCATCATCTACAGTTCCAAACTGAATTCCCAAAATCTTTATCTTGTCCTGCACTGTTCTGAAGGGCACTGAGAAGACGCCGCGGTCACCCCCCAGCCACAGCGCCTCGCTCTTATCCATATTCACAGCAGAATTCGACACTCGAGAGAAAGCTGCTATCTCCTGTTGTAGGGCCACACAATCATCCCTAGACGACACCAGAACCGTCACATCATCCGCATAAGCACAGAACTTCACGTCCACTATCTTACTCTGTAGGTGACATTTCAACCCCAAGAGATTTCTATTATCCTGCAACTTTCTTAAAAAAGGATCCAGACTGAAGACGTATAATAATGGACTTAGAGGGCAGCCCTGCCTTACACCAGACATGGTCCTGAAGGGTTCTGCCAAGTGACCATTAATCAGAGGCTGGCTTACTGCCTCCTTATAGAGAACCTGCAGCCATTGTACGAAGCGTGCAGGAAGTCCGTACTCCAACAACACCTGGTACAGGTAGTCATGATGGACTCTATCGAAGCCTTGCTCTGGTCTAACCCCACCACATATGCTCCTACACTGTGCTGCCTGATGTACGTCACCGCTTCCCTCACCAGCAGCAATGAGTCCTCTATAGTCCGGCCTTTCACACCACACGTCTGGTTGGAGATGATCAGGTCATCCGCCACCGCACTCAGCCTGTAATACAAGATCTTGGCCAGAACTTTATAATCGGTGTTCAGTAAAGACAATGGCCGCCAGTTTTTTAAGTCTTTTAGATTTCCTTTCTTTGCCAGCAGAACCAGAACAGATTTATACTGTGACTGTAGAAGTTTCCTGGCAGAAAGGCAATCATTATAGACCTGCGCCAGGTCCGGGGCTAATACATCTCTGAACTCCTTATAGAATTCACTGGTCAGACCGTCCAGGCCTGGGCTCCTCTTGGTTTTTAAGGAGTCAATGCTCCTCTTCACCTCCTCCTCAGTTATGGGCTCGGCCAGGCCGTCTGCTTCTGCTTGATCTAGTTTTGGGAGTTTGACGCGTTTCAGGTAAGTTCTGATGCTGTCACCACTTATCTGGCAGCCTTTAAACAGATTTCTGTAATAATCTCCAATAATCGTGTGGAGTTTCCTCTGATCTGATTGCTCCACCCCATGTTCATCTAACAGGCTGGTCATGAGCTTCCTGCTGACCCTGTTCTTACAGGCAATATAGGGGTCTGGGTTGTGAACCCCCAATTATCAAACTGCCCCTCTGCTTTGAGAGACTTGAGGCGGTCATACTGCAGCTCTCGCATCTTCTGCTTTATCTGGGTGACGTACTTACCATCTACCTTCTCACCACTATTGATCTTACCGTATACCCGGCTCAGCTGCAGCCTCAGCGCTGAATACCTCATATACTCCACATTACTATGCCTCCTCGCAGCACGTATGAGAAACTGCTTGATATCACCCTTCATACCCTCCCACCACTCCGCTGTGTCATCACACATACACTGGGTGGTCCTCCGCTCATTATAGAAGGTGGTAAAGGCCTCCCTGAACTTTGGATCTTGCAGCACTGAGCTGTTCGCCTTCCAGTAGCCCCTACCACAGACCACGGCCCCGGCCAGATCCAGCGTGACACTCACCATACAATGGTCGGAGAACTCTATGGGGCTTGTCCTGTAATCAGAGCTCCTCACTCCACGTTTTATATACACCCGGTCTATTCTACTGGCGTTACCGGCCTTATGGTAAGTGTAGGCTCTACCGGAGCTGTGTACAGCATAGGGATCCACTAAATGAGCCTGCTGGACTATATTGTTAAGGAAGTTCTCATCATATCTCAGCTGCTTATGACTACTGGACCGATCCACATTACAGGAGACACTATTAAAATCCCCGCACATTATAAACACCCTGGATGTGAAACAATATGGCTTCATCTGCTGAAATAATTCCCTCCTCTCCTTCCTAGTCTGAGGAGCATAGATGTTAATGGCTCTATAATACACAGTGTCCAGTATAAAGTCCAGCACCAGGCAGCGGCCCGGACAGATCTCCAGGACTCTCTCCACCTCAACCTCCATCTTATTGAAGAGAATGGCCACCCCGTCATTTCTCTCCAGCCCGAAGGACCAGAAAGACGCTCCATGTCTCCAGTCTCTCTTGGCTGCAAACACCTGAGCATTGTTCTTCAGATAAGTCTCCTGTAAGCAGAAGATGTCCGCTCTCTCCTGAGACAGACGCTGGTACATCGCCTGCCGCCTGTTCTTAGTCTTCACACTGTTCACATTTATAGAGCTGATTCTCAGCCTCATCCGGGTCACTTAGTTTTCTTGCTCTTTTTTCTCCTTCCGCTGCTGTGACCTGTAGTGCCCCATCTTTTGGTGGACACTGGGGGGTCAGGTTCATCTTCCTGGGGGTCACCATCAGGGTTATGTGAAGAAGCATACTCCATCTCTCCTTTTTCCACTGACTCTCCTTCCCCTAGCGCACCGTACTGCCCGGAGGTTATGGCCAGCACTGGCGGATCCGGGGTTTTCTTTGCTGCGCTGTTCTTTCTTTTTACCGTCTGGAATCCCTCTTCATCCACAGAGGACCTCCTGAGCCTCCTGAGCCCTGCAGCCGGACCGTCAGGCTTTGTGGACGTAGAGGGCAGTTCTTTAGGTGGTTTGGCAACTGGTTTACTGGTCACGTTACTCAGCGTATGAGAATTCTCTTCAGTGGCTGGTACTTGTAGTGCTACCGGTGGTACTTTAGTTTCCACAGCCGGGTTTCTGGATTTTGGAGCCTTTTCGATGGCTGGTACTTCTGGTTCAGCAAATGTTGGCACTTGTAACGGAGTAGATGGACGATCAGTCTCTACCTCTGCTGGTGCTTGTAGTGCATCAGGAGGGCCATCGCTCTGTACAACAGGGTCACTAGTACTTTGCATGTCTCCAGTATGAGCACCGTCATCTTCTGGGGCTGTATCTGCAGTGACATCCTCCTGACCTTCCTCCATGGCCTCTAAGAAGATCTCATCACTGCCGTTATTGTGATCCGCATGCGGACAGTCCCGGAACGTATGACCAGCTCCTAAGCACAGATTACAGATGACCGGACCTGTACAGTCGTCCTTTGAATGTCCAAACTGTCCACAAAATGAGCACTTAATACGGGAGCAGTTGATGGCGAGGTGCCTGCCCCCACATCTGTGACACAGCCGCGGCTGACCGGGGTAGTAGCATATCCCTCTCTCTGAGCCCAGGTAGAAGGAGTGCGGCAGATGTCTGGTCACACCATTGTATTGCTCTAGCTGTATCCTCACGGTGTATCCGCCATTCCAGATGTCTTCCTCATCATAGATTTTTCCGGATGACTCTTCAACAGACACTGTCTGCTCAGCCAGTGCTCCAGATCTGCCAGCGCCACCACCTCAGACTGGAACAAGATGGTGGCCCTCACTACCTGAGGCTTGGACAGCTGGATCACCTGTAGATGCTCCCAGATTGACTGTTCCTTCGTGTCATTATATATATTCCAGAATAAGTCCAGATCATACTGCAGTTTAAAGCTGACGTCATAGATCCTGCTGGAGGGGATGTGGATCAGGGCGTACACCTCAGATGCCTTAAACCTCATGAAGTCCTTCAGAAGTGCTTTCCCTATGTACAGTCTGGAGGGGAGGTTTTCTTCTGGACCCGTATACTTAATCCTAACAGCGTTCTTTCTCTGAGGTGGAGGGTTAGCCGGCCTTGTGACATTGGAGAACAGTCTCCTGAATTGTGGACGGTCAGCAGGAGGAACAGTGCTGGGCCTCCCCTCTACAGGGTTACTGACTCCAGATCGTCCTGCAGATCCAACTGTGTCTGCTCCAGACTGCTGCGCACCTGACACCGCGGACGGCTGAGGGTCCATGTCTGCTCCAGACTGCTGTGCACCTGACACTGCGGACGGCTGAGGGTCCATGTCTGCTCCAGACTGCTGCGCACCTGACACCGCGGACGGCTGAGGGTCCATGTCTGCTCCAGACTGCTGTGCACCTGACACTGTGGACGACTGGGGGTCCATGTCTGCTCCAGACTGCTGCACACCTGAGACTGTGGACGGCTGAGGGTCCATGTCTGCTCCAGACTGCTGTGCACCTGACACCGCGGACGGCTGAGGGTCCATGTCTGCTCCAGACTGCTGCGCACCTGACACCGCGGACGGCTGAGGGTCCATGTCTGCTCCAGACTGCTGCGCACCTGACACCGCGGACGGCTGAGGGTCCATGTCTGCTCCAGACTGCTGCGCACCTGAAACCGCGGACGGCTGAGGGTCCATGTCTTCTCCAGACTGCTGCGCACCTGACACCGCGGACGGCTGAGGGTCCATGTCTGCTCCAGACTGCTGTGCACCTGACACTGTGGACGACTGGGGGTCCATGTCTGCTCCAGACTGCTGCACACCTGAGACTGTGGACGGCTGAGGGTCCATGTCTGCTCCAGACTGCTGCGCACCTGACACCGCGGACGGCTGAGGGTCCATGTCTGCTCCAGACTGCTGTGCACCTGACACTGTGGACGGCTGAGGGTCCATATCTGCTCCAGACGGCTGTGCACCTGACACTGCGGATGGCTGAGGGTCCATGTCTGCTCCAGACTGCTGTGCACCTGACACTGTGGACGGCTGAGGGTCCATGTCTGCTCCAGACTGCTGCACACCTGACACCGCGGACGGCTGAGGGTCCATGTCTGCTCCAGACTGCTGTGCACCTGACACTGTGGACGGCTGAGGGTCCATGTCTGCTCCAGACTGCTGTGCACCTGACACTGTGGATGGCTGGGGGTCCATGTCTGCTCCAGACTGCTGTGCACCTGACACTGCGGATGGCTGAGGGTCCATGTCTGCTCCAGACTGCTGTGCACCTGACACTGCGGACGGCTGAGGGTCCATGTCTGCTCCAGACTGCTGTGCACCTGACACTGCGGACGCCTGAGGGTCCATGTCTGCTCCAGACTGCTGTGCACCTGACACTCGCGGACGGCTGAGGGTCCATGTCTGCTCCAGACTGCTGTGCACCTGACACTGCGGACGGCTGGGGGTCCATGTCTGCTCCAGACTGCTGTGCACCTGACACTGTGGACGGCTGAGGGTCCATGTCTGCTCCAGACTGCTGTGCACCTGACACCGCGGACGCCTGAGGGTCCATGTCTGCTCCAGACTGCTGTGCACCTGACACTGCGGACGCCTGAGGGTCCATGTCTGCTCCAGACTGCTGTGCACCTGACACTGCGGACGGCTGGGGGTCCATGTCTGCTCCAGACTGCTGTGCACCTGACACTGTGGACGGCTGAGGGTCCATGTCTGCTCCAGACTGCTGCACACCTGACACTGCGGACGGCTGAGGGTCCATGTCTGCTCCAGACTGCTGTGCACCTGACACTGTGGATGGCTGGGGGTCCATGTCTGCTCCAGACTGCTGTGCACCTGACACTGCGGACGCCTGAGGGTCCATGTCTGCTCCAGACTGCTGCACACCTGACACTGCGGACGGCTGGGGGTCCTGTATACTGACTTCCATGTCTGCTCCAGTCTGTATAGCTGTCTCCTCTGAGAGCTGAGTTTCATTCAAAGCACTGAGCAGGGTCTCACCCACAACACTCAGTGGGGTCTCACTCACAGCACTGAGCGGGGTCTCGTTCACAGCACTGAGCGGGGTCTCATTCACAGCACTGAGCGGGGTCTCATTCACAGCACTGAGCGGGGTCTCATTCACAGCACTGAGCGGGGTCTCATTCACAGCACTGAGCGGGGTCTCATTCACAGCACTGAGCGGGGTCTCATTCACAGCACTGAGCGGGGTCTCATTCACAGCACTGAGCGGGGTCTCATTCACAGCACTGAGCGGGGTCTCATTCACAGCACTGAGCGGGGTCTCATTCACAGCACTGAGCGGGGTCTCATTCACAGCACTGAGCGGGGTCTCATTCACAGCACTGAGCGGGGTCTCATTCACAGCACTGAGCGGGGTCTCATTCACAGCACTGAGCGGGGTCTCATTCACAGCACTGAGCGGGGTCTCATTCACAGCACTGAGCGGGGTCTCATTCACAGCACTGAGCGGGGTCTCATTCACAGCACTGAGCGGGGTCTCATTCACAGCACTGAGCGGGGTCTCATTCACAGCACTGAGCGGGGTCTCATTCACAGCACTGAGCGGGGTCTCATTCACAGCACTGAGCGGGGTCTCATTCACAGCACTGAGCGGGGTCTCATTCACAGCACTGAGCGGGGTCTCATTCACAGCACTCAGTGGGGTCTCACTCACAGCACTGAGCGGGGTCTCACCCACAACACTCAGTGGGGTCTCACTCACAGCACTGAGCGGGGTCTCACTCACAGCACTGAGCGGGGTCTCACTCACAGCACTGAGCGGGGTCTCGTTCACAGCACCGAGCGGGGTCTCATCCACAACACTGAGCGGGGTCTCATCCACAACACTGAGCGGGGTCTCATCCACAATGTCCGCACATGAAGCACTCTCCTGTTCACACACAGGATTGCTGCTCGCATTAACTTCACCAGGGTTGCAAGCTGAGTCCACTGCAATTAACCCCTTGTTGGATGACACACTTTGCTCCATAGTATTCCCAGCATTTTCAGAGACTGACTGCTCGGACCCCATACATAGAGACAATGAAAGCAGTGACCCTCCAGGCGCTGCACCCACACATCTCTGAGGGTTTCCTTGCTTCACCATATTGTACACATCGCCATAATCTTTACTTTTTATTTCTATGATTTCTTTTATCCTCACATTCTGGGCTCTGGCCTCCCTCATTTTCTCCGTTGCCCAGCTTTCCACTTTAGGTATTGCGTTTTTACCTTTATCTAGTTTATCTTTTAACATATCAAGTTCACGTGTGCAGTCATCCAGGCATTCATACTTCATCAGCTTTTTCTTTGGATCATTCTCTGACTTGATCTCATCTCTTAACTTAGAAATGCGCCTTTCCAGTTTAAACAAACTTTTCTTTGTCACAGTTGTACTCAATCCAGAAGCACTACAAGTTTCAGTAGACTCACCAGCCACCATTTCCAGATTATCACTTCCACCATCTCCATGCTGCAGGCCGCACTCCAAGCTCTGGGCTTTCCCAGGATCATCAGCCCAGCTCCCCTCCACCTGGGTCAGAAGCCATGCCCCCTCCCTGCAGGGAGCTCAGCAGCACACGTCTATCCTCTCCTATGTACAAGAATATAACTACTATAATACTGCTCCTATGTACAAGAATATAACTACTATAATACTGCTCCTATGTACAAGAATATAACTACTATAATACTGCTCCTATGTACAAGAATATAACTACTATAATACTGCTCCTATGTACAAGAATATAACTACTATAATACTGCTCCTATGTACAAGAATATAACTACTATAATACTGCTCCTATGTACAAGAATATAACTACTATAATACTGCTCCTATGTACAAGAATATAACTACTATAATACTGCTCCTATGTACAAGAATATAACTACTATAATACTGCTCCTATGTACAAGAATATAACTACTATAATACTGCTCCTATGTACAAGAATATAACTACTATAATACTGCTCCTATGTACAAGAATATAACTACTATAATACTGCTCCTATGTACAAGAATATAACTACTATAATACTGCTCCTATGTACAAGAATATAACTACTATAATACTGCTCCTATGTACAAGAATATAACTACTATAATACTGCCTCCTATGTACAAGAATATAACTACTATAATACTGCTCCTATGTACAAGAATATAACTACTATAATACTGCTCCTATGTACAAGAATATAACTACTATAATACTGCCTCCTATGTACAAGAATATAACTACTATAATACTGCTCCTATGTACAAGAATATAACTACTATAATACTGCTCCTATGTACAAGAATATAACTACTATAATACTGCTCCTATGTACAGGAATATAACTACTATAATACTGCTCCTATGTACCAGGAATATAACTACTATAATACTGCTCCTATGTACAGGAATATAACTACTATAATACTGCCTCCTATGTACAAGAATATAACTACTATAATACTGCTCCTATGTACAAGAATATAACTACTATAATACTGCTCCTATGTACAAGAATATAACTACTATAATACTGCTCCTATGTACAAGAATATAACTACTATAATACTGCCTCCTATGTACAAGAATATAACTACTATAATACTGCTCCTATGTACAAGAATATAACTACTATAATACTGCTCCTATGTACAAGAATATAACTACTATAATACTGCTCCTATGTACAAGAATATAACTACTATAATACTGCTCCTATGTACAAGAATATAACTACTATAATACTGCTCCTATGTACAAGAATATAACTACTATAATACTGCTCCTATGTACAAGAATATAACTACTATAATACTGCTCCTATGTACAAGAATATAACTACTATAATACTGCTCCCATGTACAAGAATATAACTACTATAATACTGCTCCTATGTACAAGAATATAACTACTATAATACTGCTCCTATGTACAAGAATATAACTACTATAATACTGCCTCCTATGTACAAGAATATAACTACTATAATACTGCTCCTATGTACAAGAATATAACTACTATAATACTGCTCCTATGTACAAGAATATAACTACTATAATACTGCTCCTATGTACAAGAATATAACTACTATAATACTGCCTCCTATATACAAGAATATAACTACTATAATACTGCTCCTATGTACAAGAATATAACTACTATAATACTGCTCCTATGTACAAGAATATAACTACTATAATACTGCTCCTATGTACAAGAATATAACTACTATAATACTGCTCCTATGTACATGAATATAACTACTATAATACTGCTCCTATGTACAAGAATATAACTACTATAATACTGCCTTCTATGTACAAGAATATAACTACTATAATACTGCTCCTATGTACAAGAATATAACTACTATAATACTGCTCCTATGTACAAGAATATAACTACTATAATACTGCTCCTATGTACAAGAATATAACTACTATAATACTGCTCCTATGTACAAGAATATAACTACTATAATACTGCCTCCTATGTACAAGAATATAACTACTATAATACTGCTCCTATGTACAAGAATATAACTACTATAATACTGCTCCTATGTACAAGAATATAACTACTATAATACTGCTCCTATGTACAAGAATATAACTACTATAATACTGCCTCCTATGTACAAGAATATAACTACTATAATACTGCCTCCTATGTACAAGAATATAACTACTATAATACTGCTCCTATGTACAAGAATATAACTACTATAATACTGCTCCTATGTACAAGAATATAACTACTATAATACTGCCTTCTATGTACAAGAATATAACTACTATAATACTGCTCCTATGTACAAGAATATAACTACTATAATACTGCTCCTATGTACAAGAATATAACTACTATAATACTGCTTCTATGTACAAGAATATAACTACTATAATACTGCTCCTATGTACAAGAATATAACTACTATAATACTGCTCCTATGTACAAGAATATAACTACTATAATACTGCCTCCTATGTACAAGAATATAACTACTATAATACTGCCTCCTATGTACAAGAATATAACTACTATAATACTGCTCCTATGTACAAGAATATAACTACTATAATACTGCCTCCTATGTACAAGAATATAACTACTATAATACTGCCTCCTATGTACAAGAATATAACTACTATAATACTGCTCCTATGTACAAGAATATAACTACTATAATACTGCCCCTATGTACAAGAATATAACTACTATAATACTGCCTCCTATGTACAAGAATATAACTACTATAATACTGCTCCTATGTACAAGAATATAACTACTATAATACTGCTCCTATGTACAAGAATATAACTACTATAATACTGCTCCTATGTACAAGAATATAACTACTATAATACTGCTCCTATGTACAGGAATATAACTACTATAATACTGCTCCTATGTACAAGAATATAACTACTATAATACTGCTCCTATGTACAAGAATATAACTACTATAATACTGCCTCCTATGTACAAGAATATAACTACTATAATACTGCCTCCTATGTACAAGAATATAACTACTATAATACTGCTCCTATGTACAAGAATATAACTACTATAATACTGCTCCTATGTACAAGAATATAACTACTATAATACTGCCTCCTATGTACAAGAATATAACTACTATAATACTGCTCCTATGTACAAGAATATAACTACTATAATACTGCCCCTATGTACAAGAATATAACTACTATAATACTGCCTTCTATGTACAAGAATATAACTACTATAATACTGCTCCTATGTACAAGAATATAACTACTATAATACTGCTCCTATGTACAAGAATATAACTACTATAATACTGCCTCCTATGTACAAGAATATAACTACTATAATACTGCCTCCTATGTACAAGAATATAACTACTATAATACTGCTCCTATGTACAAGAATATAACTACTATAATACTGCCTCCTATGTACAAGAATATAACTACTATAATACTGCTCCTATGTACAAGAATATAACTACTATAATACTGCTCCTATGTACAAGAATATAACTACTATAATACTGCCTCCTATGTACAAGAATATAACTACTATAATACTGCCTCCTATGTACAAGAATATAACTATTATAATACTGCTCCTATGTACAAGAATATAACTACTATAATACTGCCCCTATGTACAAGAATATAACTACTATAATACTGCTCCTATGTACAGGAATATAACTACTATAATACTGCTCCTATGTACAAGAATATAACTACTATAATACTGCTCCTATGTACAAGAATATAACTACTATAATACTGCTCCTATGTACAAGAATATAACTACTATAATACTGCTCCTATGTACAAGAATATAACTACTATAATACTGCCTCCTATGTACAAGAATATAACTACTATAATACTGCTCCTATGTACAAGAATATAACTACTATAATACTGCTCCTATGTACAAGAATATAACTACTATAATACTGCTCCTATGTACAAGAATATAACTACTATAATACTGCTCCTATATACAAGAATATAACTACTATAATACTGCTCCTATGTACAAGAATATAACTACTATAATACTGCTCCTATGTACAGGAATATAACTACTATAATACTGCTCCTATGTACAAGAATATAACTACTATAATACTGCTCCTATGTACAAGAATATAACTACTATAATACTGCTCCTATGTACAAGAATATAACTACTATAATACTGCCTCCTATGTACAAGAATATATCTACTATAATACTGCTCCTATGTACAAGAATATAACTACTATAATACTGCTCCTATGTACAAGAATATAACTACTATAATACTGTTCCTATGTACAAGAATATAACTACTATAATACTGCTCCTATGTACAAGAATATAACTACTATAATACTGCTCCTATGTACAAGAATATAACTACTATAATACTGCTCCTATGTACAAGAATATAACTACTATAATACTGCTCCTGTGTACAGGAATATAACTACTATAATACTGCTCCTATGTACAGGAATATAACTACTATAATACTGCTCCTATGTACAAGAATATAACTACTATAATACTGCTCCTATGTACAAGAATATAACTACTATAATACTGCTCCTATGTACAAGAATATAACTACTATAATACTGCTCCTATGTACAGGAATATAACTACTATAATACTGCTCCTATGTACAAGAATATAACTACTATAATACTGCTCCTATGTACAAGAATATAACTACTATAATACTGCTCCTATGTACAGGAATATAACTACTATAATACTGCTCCTATGTACAAGAATATAACTACTATAATACTGCTCCTATGTACAAGAATATAACTACTATAATACTGCTCCTATGTACAAGAATATAACTACTATAATACTGCCCCTATGTACAAGAATATATCTACTATAATACTGCTCCTATGTACAGGAATATAACTACTATAATACTGCTCCTATATACAAGAATATAACTACTATAATACTGCCTCCTATGTACAAGAATATAACTACTATAATACTGCTCCTATGTACAGGAATATAACTACTATAATACTGCTCCTATGTACAAGAATATAACTACTATAATACTGCTCCTATGTACAGGAATATATCTACTATAATACTGCTCCTATGTACAGGAATATAACTACTATAATACTGCTCCTATGTACAGGAATTTCTTCCGGTTTTACGTCTGTGGGCGGTGTTTGGCGCGGTTTTTTACTGTGTTCTCTGGTTGCAGGTGGCTGTGTGCATTCATCGGGATGATGCTGGTGGGGATCAGCGTCATATGTGTGAGTACAGGGATATGGCGGAGGCGTCACCAGCAGCGGATCCTGCCGATCTGACCTTTTATCTCTCATTTCACCAGGTGCCTTTTGCTAAGGATATTTATGGGTTAATTGCGCCTAATTTTGGAGTCGGATTCGCCATTGGTAAGTTGTGTGATTCCCGAGAGGCTGCGCCCCTACTGTCCTGACAACTACAGGTGGAAATTATTGTGTCCTGGCATCTTCCTAGAATAGAATGCTAGGACTGCAGTGGAGACAGGCAGTGGAGTAGGAGAAGGCCTGACAACCTCTGCAGACACGGTGCTAGCGACCTTTAGTAGTTGTCAGATGACCTCACTCCCAGAAGCTGACTTCTCTGCTGTGACTTGTAGTTCTGCTTCTGTTGTATTTGCATATGATTGTGGCTCCTGTCTCCGGCAGGGATGGTGGATTCATCGATGATGCCCATCATGGGTTACCTGGTGGACCTGCGCCACATCTCTGTCTACGGCAGTGTTTACGCCATTGCAGACGTGGCCTTCTGTATGGGGTTTGCATTAGGTAAGTTTAACGTCTGATGATGTCATCGTCATGGACCGGACATCCCGCCACCCGGCTCCACACTGCGCCATACAGTGACCGGACATCCCGCCACCCGGCTCCACACTGCACCATACAGTGACCGGACATCCCGCCCCCCGGCTCCACACTGCCCCATACAGTGACCGGACATCCCGCCACCCGGCTCCACACTGCACCATTCAGTGACCGGACATCCCGCCACCCGGCTCCACACTGCACCATACAGTGACCGGACATCCCGCCACCCGGCTCCACACTGCCCCATATAGTGACCGGACATCCCGCCACCCGGCTCCAGACTGCCCCATACAGTGTCCGGACATCCCACCATCCGGCTCCACACTGCTCCATACAGTGACCGGACATCCCGCCACCCGGCTCCACACTGCACCATACAGTGACTGGACATCCTGCCACCCGGCTCCAGACTGCCCCATACAGTGACCGGACATCCCGCCACCCGGCTCCACACTGCACCATACAGTGACTGGACATCCCGCCACCCGGCTCCACACTGCCCCATACAGTGACCGGACATCCCGCCACCCGGCTCCACACTGCCCCATACAGTGACTGGACATCCCGCCACCCGGCTCCACACTGCCCCATACAGTGACCGGACATCCCGCCACCCGGCTCCACACTGCCCCATACAGTGACCGGACATCCCGCCACCCGGCTCCACACTGCCCCATACAGTGACCGGACATCCCGCCACCCGGCTCCACACTGCCCCATACAGTGACCGGACATCCCGCCACCCGGCTCCACACTGCCCCATACAGTGACCGGACATCCCGCCACCCGGCTCCACACTGCCCCATACAGTGACCGGACATCCCGCCACCCGGCTCCACACTGCCCCATACAGTGACGGACATCCCGCCACCCGGCTCCACACTGCCCCATACAGTGACCGGACATCCCGCCACCCGGCTCCACACTGCCCCATACAGTGACCGGACATCCCGCCACCGGCTCACACTGCCCATACAGTGACCGGACATCCCGCCACCGGCTCCACACTGCCCCACAGTGACCGGACATCCCGCCACCCGGCTCCACACTGCCCCATACAGTGACCGGACATCCCGCCACCCGGCTCCACACTGCACCATACAGTGACCGGACATCCCGCCCCCCGGCTCCACACTGCCCCATACAGTGACCGGACATCCCGCCACCCGGCTCCACACTGCCCCATACAGTGACCGGACATCCCGCCACCCGGCTCCACACTGCACCATACAGTGACCGGACATCCCGCCACCCGGCTCCACACTGCCCCATACAGTGACCGGACATCCCGCCACCCGGCTCCACACTGCGCCATACAGTGACCGGACATCCCGCCACCCGGCTCCACACTGCCCCATACAGTGACTGGACATCCCGCCACCCGGCTCCACACTGCGCCATACAGTGACCGGACATCCCGCCACCCGGCTCCACACTGCCCCGTACAGTGACCGGACATCCCGCCACCCGGCTCCACACTGCACCATATAGTGACCGGACATCCCGCCACCCGGCTCCACACTGCACCATACAGTGACCGGACATCGCGCCCCCCGGCTCCACACTGCCCCATACAGTGACCGGACATCCCGCCACCCGGCTCCACACTGCGCCATACAGTGACCTGACATCCCGCCACCCGGCTCCACACTGCGTCAATGGCCGGACATCCCGCCACCCGGCTCCACACTGCGCCATACAGTGACCGGACATCCCGCCACCCGGCTCCACACTGCACCATACAGTGACCGGACATCCCGCCACCCGGCTCCACACTGCCCCATACAGTGACTGGACATCCCGCCACCCGGCTCCACACTGCCCCATACAGTGACCGGACATCCCGCCACCCGGCTCCACACTGCCCCATACAGTGACCGGACATCCCGCCACCCGGCTCCACACTGCCCCATACAGTGACCGGACATCCCGCCACCCGGCTCCACACTGCCCCATACAGTGACCGGACATCCCGCCACCCGGCTCCACACTGCCCCATACAGTGACCGGACATCCCGCCACCCGGCTCCACACTGCCCCATACAGTGACCGGACATCCCGCCACCCGGCTCCACACTGCCCCATACAGTGACCGGACATCCCGCCACCCGGCTCCACACTGCCCCATACAGTGACCGGACATCCCGCCACCCGGCTCCACACTGCCCCATACAGTGACTGGACATCCCGCCACCCGGCTCCACACTGCCCCATACAGTGACCGGACATCCCGCCACCCGGCTCCACACTGCCCCATACAGTGACCGGACATCCCGCCACCCGGCTCCACACTGCCCCATACAGTGACCGGACATCCCGCCACCCGGCTCCACACTGCCCCATACAGTGACCGGACATCCCGCCACCCGGCTCCACACTGCCCCATACAGTGACCGACATCGCCACCCGCTCCACCTGCTACAGTGACCGGACATCCCACCCGGCTCCACACTGCCCCATACAGTGACCGGACATCCCGCCACCCGGCTCCACACTGCCCCATACAGTGACCGGACATCCCGCCACCCGGCTCCACACTGCCCCATACAGTGACCGGACATCCCGCCACCCGGCTCCACACTGCCCCATACAGTGACCGGACATCCCGCCACCCGGCTCCACACTGCCCCATACAGTGACCGGACATCCCGCCACCCGGCTCCACACTGCCCCATACAGTGACCGGACATCCCGCCCCCCGGCTCCACACTGCCTCATACAGTGACCGGACATCCCGACACCCGGCTCCACACTGCGCCATACAGTGACCGGACATCCCGCCACCCGGCTCCACACTGCACCATACAGTGACCGGGCATCCCGCCACCCGGCTCCACACTGCCCCATACAGTGACCGGACATCCCGCCACCCGGCTCCACACTGCCCCATACAGTGACCATATGGACTGGACTTCCCGCTACCCGGCTCCACACTGCCCCATACAGTGACCGGACATCCCGCCACCCGGCTCCACACTGCCCCATACAGTGACCGGATATCCCGCCACCCGGCTCCACACTGCCCTATACGGTGACTGGACATCCCGCCACCCGGCTCTACACTGCCCCATACAGTGACCGGACATCCCGCCACCCGGCTCTACACTGCCCCATACAGTGACCGGACATCCCGCCACCCAGCTCCACACTGCCCCATACAGTGACCGGACATCCCGCCACCCGGCTCCACACTGCCTCATACAGTGACTGGACATCCCGCCCCCCTGGCTCCACACTGCACCATACAGTGACCGGACATCGCGCCCCCCGGCTCCATACTGCCCCATACAGTGACCGGACATCGCGCCCCCCGGCTCCACACTGCCCCATACAGTGACCGGACATCCCGCCACCCGGCTCCACACTGCACCATACAGTGACCGGACATCCCGCCCCCCGGCTCCACACTGCCTCATACAGTGACCGGACATCCCGACACCCGGCTCCACACTGCGCCATACAGTGACCGGACATCCCGCCACCCGGCTCCACACTGCACCATACAGTGACCGGACATCCCGCCACCCGGCTCCACTGCCCCATACAGTGACCGGACATCCGCCACCGGCTCCACACTGCCCCATACAGTGACTGGACATCCCGCCACCCGGCTCCACACTGCCCCATACAGTGACCGGACATCCCGCCACCCGGCTCCACACTGCCCCATACAGTGACCGGACATCCCACCGGCTCCACACTGCCCCATACAGTGACCGGACATCCGCCACCTGCTCCACACTGCCCCATACAGTGACGGACATCCCGCCACCCGGCTCCACACTGCCCTATACAGTGACTGGACATCCCGCCACCCGGCTCTACACTGCCCCATACAGTGACCGGACATCCCGCCACCCGGCTCCACACTGCCCCATACAGTGACCGGACATCCCGCCACCCGGCTCCACACTGCCCCATACAGTGACCGGACATCCCGCCACCCGGCTCCACACTGCCCCATACAGTGACCGGACATCCCGCCACCCGGCTCCACACTGCCCCATACAGTGACCGGACATCCCGCCACCCGGCTCCACACTGCCCCATACAGTGACCGGACATCCCGCCACCCGGCTCCACACTGCCCCATACAGTGACCGGACATCCCGCCACCCGGCTCCACACTGCCCTACAGTGACCGGACATCCCGCCACCCGGCTCCACACTGCCCCATACAGTGACCGGACATCCCGCCACCCGGCTCCACACTGCCCCATACAGTGACTGGACATCCCGCCACCCGGCTCCACACTGCCCCATACAGTGACCGGACATCCCGCCACCCGGCTCCACACTGCCCCATACAGTGACTGGACATCCCGCCACCCGGCTCCACACTGCCCCATACAGTGACCGGACATCCCGCCACCCGGCTCCACACTGCCCCATACAGTGACTGGACATCCCGCCACCCGGCTCCACACTGCCCCATACAGTGACCGGACATCCCGCCACCCGGCTCCACACTGCCCCATACAGTGACTGGACATCCCGCCACCCGGCTCCACACTGCCCCATACAGTGACCGGACATCCCGCCACCCGGCTCCACACTGCCCCATACAGTGACCGGACATCGCGCCACCCGGCTCCACACTGCCCCATACAGTGACCGGACATCCCGTCACCCGGCTCCACACTGCCCCATACAGTGACCGGACATCCCGCCACCCGGCTCCACACTGCCCCATACAGTGACCGGACATCCCGCCACCCGGCTCCACACTGCGCCATACAGTGACTGGACATCCCGCCACCCGGCTCCACACTGCCCCATACAGTGACTGGACATCCCGCCACCCGGCTCCACACTGCCCCATACAGTGACTGGACATCCCGCCACCCGGCTCCACACTGCCCCATACAGTGACCGGACATCCCGCCACCCGGCTCCACACTGCCCCAGCGGCCATCCCCATTAGGAGTGGACTGGAGTGTCCAGTGAGCGCTATACTCCGCTATAATGTAACGCCATCACCATCCTCGCTCCCCTTCTCTTCCAGGGCCGTCAGCCGGAGGCGCCATCGCTAAATCCATTGGGTTTCCGTGGCTGATGACGATTATCGGAATTGTCGATATCGTCTTTGCTCCACTTTGTTTGTTCCTCAGAAGTCCTCCCGCCAAGGAAGAGAAGATGGTAAGAAACAAGGAGCGTGAATTAGCGTCACTGTAAGGCAGAGTGGTGGGGAACGCCCCCCAGAGCGCAGATGTTCCCTCCCCGGTCAGAGCCGCATCCCATTAGTTTTATGTTAATGGCGAGGCAGGTAACGTCCTGAGTGATCTCCTATGCGGGGGTCACATCCAGGCTCCTCTCCGCATCAGCGAATCCGCATTGTCCTCCGAACTAGAGATGCGCGAGCCTCGCGAAGTGTGGGTTAGGTCATTTATTTATTTTAAGTTTGGTTCGAGCCTAACCAGATTGTCTCCGATTGCCCTGAACGTTGGTACAAAACCCCTTCGAGCCTCCTAGGAAAACGTTATCTCTTGTATTTTTTATGACCCCCCCCCCCCGGCTCTGGGACACGAGGACAGAATAGTAAATCATATCTGAGTGACTGTGACATACATCGCTGTGGGAAACGCATGATGGCGGTAACATACCGCGTGTTTAATATCACACATCATGTTTCAAAGCCTCCAAAAATTGTTGACACGAACCAGCGGGTGTGAACCCGCCGTGCCACGCGCTCTACCTCCGCTATGGGCGTTGTCTAAGTGAGCCCCTCGTTCTGGACAGTACCCCTGGTGGTGGGGATAGAGGAGGATGGGCACACGAGGCAGCTGGTCCAGGCGGATCAGAGGTACAGACGTAGTCAGCAGGCCGAGTCGTAACCAGGAGCAACAGCGCAGGACCGAAGGATGAGGCAGAGGCGAGGTCAGACAGGCAATAGGACAGGGCAGGCGGCACAGGTACAGGCAGGCAATCCGGATCAGCAACAGGAGAGTCAAGGCAGGCAGGGATCAAACAGGTAGCAGAGTCCAGGAACACAGGCAGAGACAACAGCCACCTTAGCAGGACGCAAGGACCATGACACTGAGTCATCTGGGAAGGGGGCTGAGCCACTTATATACATGCATGAGGGCTAAGATTGGTCAGCGAGGTCACATGGTCAAACCCATAAAGCACAGGAAGTGACGCGCGCCGATCCTTAAAGAAGTGCTGCAGGGAAGAATCAGCGAGCATGCTGTGGCCAGGGCTGAGAGGAA
Organism: Bufotes viridis; assembly: GCA_033119425.1. NCBI lineage: Eukaryota > Metazoa > Chordata > Amphibia > Anura > Bufonidae > Bufotes > Bufotes viridis. The sequence continues at coordinate 852,340 of CM065594.1, forward strand.
GCTGTGGAGCGGATCCCAGAACAAACAATACCTGCAAGGACAGAACCCAGGACCGCGGCAGTAAGCAGGGGAAGCACCAGCAGCAGATCACCACTGAACACGGCACCCAGGACCGCGGCAGTAAGCAGGGGAAGCACCAGCAGCAGATCACCACTGAACACGGCACCCAGGACCGCGGCAGTAAGCAGGGGAACAACGGCAGCAGATCACTGCTGAACATGGCACCCAGGACCGCGGCAGTAAGCAGGGGAAGCACCGGCAGCAGATCACCGCTGAACACGGCACCCAGGACCGCGGCAGTAAGCAGGGGAAGCACCGGCAGCAGATCACTGCTGAACACGGCACCCAGGACCGCGGCAGTAAGCAGGGGAAGCACCGGCAGCAGATCACCACTGAACACGGCACCCAGGACCGCGGCAGTAAGCAGGGGAAGCACCGGCAGCAGATCACCACTGAACACGGCACCCAGGACCGCGGCAGTAAGCAGGGGAAGCACCGGCAGCAGATCACCACTGAACACGGCACCCAGGACCGCGGCAGTAAGCAGGGGAAGCACCGGCAGCAGATCACCACTGAACACGGCACCCAGGACCGCGGCAGTAAGCAGGGGAAGCACCGGCAGCAGATCACCGCTGAACACGGCACCCAGGACCGCGGCAGTAAGCAGGGGAAGCACCGCAGCAGATCACCGCTGAACACGGCACCCAGGACCGCGGCAGTAAGCAGGGGAAGCACCGGCAGCAGATCACCGCTGAACACGGCACCCAGGACCGCGGCAGTAAGCATGGGAAGCACCGGCAGCAGATCACTGCTGAACACGGCTTCCAGGACTGCGGCAGTAAACAGGGGAAGCACCGGCAGCAGATCACTGCTGAACACGGCTCCCAGGACCGCGGCAGTGAGCAGGGGAACAACGGCAGCAGATCACCACTGAACACGGCACCCAGGACCACGGCAGTGAGCAGGGGAACAACGGCAGCAGATCACCTCTGAACGCGGCACCCAGGACCGTGACAGTAAGCAGGGGAAGCACCGGCAGCAGATCACTGCTGAACACGGCACCCAGGACCGCGGCAGTGAGCAGGGGAACAACGGCAGCAGATCACCTCTGAACGCGGCACCCAGGACCGTGACAGTAAGCAGGGGAAGCACCGGCAGCAGATCACCGCTGAACACGGCACCCAGGACCGCGGCAGTAAGCAGGGGAAGCACTGGCAGTAGATCACCACTGAACACGGCACCCAGGACCGCGGCAGTAAGCAGGGGAAGCACCGGCAGCAGATCACCGCTGAACACGGCACCCAGGACCGTGACAGTAAGCAGGGGAAGCACCGGCAGCAGATCACCACTGAACACGGCACCCAGGACCGCGGCAGTGAGCAGGGGAACAACGGCAGCAGATCACCACTGAACACGGCACCCAGGACCACGGCAGTAAGCAGGGGAAGCACCGGCAGCAGATCACCTCTGAACGCGGCACCCAGGACCGTGACAGTAAGCAGGGGAAGCACCGGCAGCAGATCACTGCTGAACACGGCACCCAGGACCGCGGCAGTGAGCAGGGGAAGCACCGGCAGCAGATCACCGCTGAACACGGCACCCAGGACCGCGGCAGTAAGCAGGGGAAGCATCGGCAGCAGATCACCACTGAACACGGCACCCAGGACCGCGGCAGTAAGCAGAGGAAGCACCGGCAGCAGATCACCACTGAACACGGCACCCAGGACCGCGGCAGTGAGCAGGGGAAGCATCGGCAGCAGATCACTTCTGAACGCGGCACCCAGGACCGTGACAGTAAGCAGGGGAAGCACCGGCAGCAGATCACTGCTGAACACGGCACCCAGGACCGCGGCAGTGAGCAGCGGAACAACGGCAGCAGATCACTGCTGAACATGGCACCCAGGACCGCGGCAGTAAGCAGGGGAAGCACCGGCAGCAGATCACTGCTGAACACGGCACCCAGGACCGCGGCAGTAAGCAGGGGAAGCACCGGCAGCAGATCACCGCTGAACGCGGCACTCAGGACCGCGGCAGTAGTAGTAATAGTGGTGGTGTTAGTAGTAATAGTAATAGTAGTGGTGATAGTAGTAATAGTAGTGGTGATAGTAGTAATAGTGGTGGTGTTAGGCGGAAAACTTGGTCCGTTTGGCCGCCCCTGCGGCGTTGAAACCCTGAATCTGGGCATTGAGACGGGAGCTGTCGGCTTGCTAACAGGCCTCAGCCGGGCACGGCTCGTGGAAAAACTGCTCCATCACGTTGAGGAGACTGAACTGGCTGCTGCAGGTGGCGGCAGGAGAAGGGTGACGCTGGCGGCAGGCATCTGCTCCTCCACCTCCTCCTGCAGTGGCAGCTCCTCCTCCATGGCAGATTCCCTGTGTGTCCCCAACAGCTATAGGGCGGACAGCAAGATGCGTCAACTGCTCTTCTTCCACCGTGGTCCTCTGCTGCATGAGCATCAGTGTCTGTTCTAAGATAAATATGAGAGGGAGGACGTTGTTCATGCTGCAGTTGTCCCTGCTGTCAAACTTTGTGGCCTCTTCGCAGAACTTCAGCTGCTGACAGGCATCTCGAATGATCTGCCACTGCCTGACCTCTAAGCAACACATGCTCGCTGCTCTGAGGCTGTCTTGGTGCATAACAAAATCATACATGGTGTTCTGCTGCTCATACAGACGCTCCAGCATGTGCAATGTTGAATTTCAGTGACTTGGAACATTGCCTCCTCCCGAAACCTCCGCCTCCTCAGGGTGGCCCAAACGCCGACTGCTCTTACACAAATTGTCGACAGGGAGACTGTCTTGACTATCTGCCGTAGGAAGTGGTGGGGTTTTCTTGCCACTTCTTAGGAAAGAGAAGGTGCCCCATTAGGAAGGGGCAGTGAAGACTGAGAGGCCTCCTCTGAAAGCTGGGGCTGCAGTGAGGAGGAGCAGGAGGAACCCTGTGACCCCTGGCTCCACCGCACGGTGTCAGACTCTGAAGCCACCCCCAGGTCACCCTTCTCAGAGGAGGAGTGAGCCGTCCAATGCACAATCTCATCCTTTCTCCTCAACTATAACGTTGCGCCTTTCTGAAGGGAGAGCTGCGGCCTACTACTACTACTACTATTTATGGCCAGAGAGTTTGTGCTGCTACTAGCCACTGCAAATGTGCAGATTCAGAAAAAAGCTTTCTGTGGTGTAAGGCACAAGTTGTGAAGCTACTATGCGATTATTTCTCCCCACCCCTTGAACTGTCTGGAGATGCATCAACGCGGATTTCGGCCGGAGATGACCTTTTGTAAGACACACGTATATTGCTATATTCCCAAACCCAAAAGATAAAAATACATTTGAACTTCTCTGGATCGGAAAACTCGTGTTGTACAGTTTTGAGGTTATTCCCCCCCACAAAAAAAAAGAAATAATAAATGTCCGTGTAGGTAGATGCTTTAGAGCTTTTGCAGCAGCTGCAGCTGTGTTATACAGATCTCATGATCACAGGGCTGGTTCCTGGATCTCATGAGCACAGGGCAGCTTCCTGGATCTCATGATCACAGGGCTGGTTCCTGGATCTCATGAGCACAGGGCAGCTTACTGGATCTCATGAGCACAGGGCAGCTTCCTGGATCTCATGAGCACAGGGCTGGTTCCTGGATCTCATGATCACAGGGCTGGTTCCTGGATCTCATGAGCACAGGGCAGCTTCCTGGATCTCATGAGCACAGGGCAGCTTCCTGGATCTCATGAGCACAGGGCAGCTTCCTGGATCTCATGAGCACAGGGCAGCTTCCTGGATCTCATGAGCACAGGGCAGCTTCCTGGATCTCATGAGCACAGGGCAGCTTCCTGGATCTCATGAGCACAGGGCAGCTTCCTGGATCTCATGAGCACAGGGCAGCTTCCTGGATCTCATGAGCACAGGGCAGCTTTCTGGATCTCATGAGCACGGGGCTGGTTCCTGGATCTCATGAGCACAGGGCTGGTTCCTGGATCTCATGAGCACAGGGCTGGTTCCTGGATCTCATGAGCACAGGGCAGCTTCCTGGATCTCATGAGCACAGGGCAGCTTCCTGGATCTCATGAGCACAGGGCAGCTTCCTGGATCTCATGAGCACGGGGCTGGTTCCTGGATCTCATGAGCACAGGGCAGGTTCCTGGATCTCATGAGCACAGGGCAGCTTCCTGGATCTCATGAGCACAGGGCAGCTTCCTGGATCTCATGAGCACGGGGCAGCTTCCTGGATCTCAGAAGCACAGGGCAGCTTCCTGGAACTCATGAGCACGGGGCTGGTTCCTGGATCTCATGAGCACAGGGCAGGTTCCTGTATCTCATGAGCACAGGGCAGCTTCCTGGATCTCATGAGCACAGGGCAGCTTCCTGGATCTCATGAGCACAGGGCAGCTTCCTGGATCTCATGAGCACAGGGCAGGTTCCTGGATCTCATGAGCACAGGGCAGGTTCCTGGATCTCATGAGCACGGGGCAGCTTCCTGGATCTCATGAGCACGGGGCAGGTTCCTGGATCTCATGAGCACGGGGCAGCTTCCTGGATCTCATGAGCACAGGGCAGCTTCCTGGATCTCAGAAGCACGGGGCTGGTTCCTGGATCTCATGAGCACAGGGCAGCTTTCTGGATCTCATGTGCACAGGGCAGCTTCCTGGATCTCATGAGCACGGGGCTGGTTCCTGGATCTCATGAGCACGGGGCTGGTTCCTGGATATCATGAGCACGGGGCTGGGTCCTGGATCTCATGAGCACGGGGCAGGTTCCTGGATCTCATGAGCACGGGGCAGGTTCCTGGATCTCATGAGCACAGGGCTGGTTCCTGGATCTCATGAGCACAGGGCTGGTTCCTGGATCTCATGAGCACGGGGCAGGTTCCTGGATCTCATGAGCACAGGGCTGGTTCCTGGATCTCATGAGCACAGGGCAGCTTCCTGGATCTCATGAGCACGGGGCAGGTTCCTGGATCTCATGAGCACAGGGCTGGTTCCTGGATCTCATGAGCACAGGGCTGGTTCCTGGATCTCATGAGCACGGGGCAGGTTCCTGGATCTCATGAGCACGGGGCAGGTTCCTGGATCTCATGAGCACAGGGCTGGTTCCTGGATCTCATGAGCACGGGGCAGGTTCCTGGATCTCATGAGCACGGGGCTGGTTCCTGGATCTCATGAGCACGGGGCTGGTTCCTGGATCTCATGAGCACGGGGCTGGTTCCTGGATCTCATGAGCACAGGGCTGGTTCCTGGATCTCATGAGCACGGGGCTGGGTCCTGGATCTCATGAGCACAGGGCAGGTTCCTGTATCTCATGAGCACAGGGCAGGTTCCTGGATCTCATGAGCACGGGGCTGGTTCCTGGATCTCATGAGCACAGGGCTGGTTCCTGGATCTCATGAGCACGGGGCAGGTTCCTGGATCTCATGAGCACAGGGCTGGTTCCTGGATCTCATGAGCACAGGGCTGGTTCCTGGATCTCATGAGCACGGGGCAGGTTCCTGGATCTCATGAGCACGGGGCAGGTTCCTGGATCTCATGAGCACAGGGCTGGTTCCTGGATCTCATGAGCACAGGGCTGGTTCCTGGATCTCATGAGCACGGGGCAGGCTTCCTGGATCTCAGAAGCCAGGTGTCCTCCTTAATTCAGTTGTATCACTGTCCTCAGTATGGTGAGAGCAGTGTTTTTAGGCTGCACTGTGGCATTTGGTTTAGCTGGGGCGGTATTTTGTAATGCACTGTGATATTGTTGGCCCTGCCTACTTGTGTTGCTCTGCTTTCTGTCAATTTGGGCACACCTACAACATGGGGCTACTAGTTTTTTTTTTTTGCAGGGCCACTTTAAGTTCCCTGCCTGCCCCTGACCACCATCCACGAGTTCTAATGCCGTTAGAGGACCAGACTGAGGCCAGAGTATCCAGAACAAGGTCTTAGTATTGAAAGATGACCGGTCCTGTAATATATTCTGTTTCAATCCTGCAGGCCATTCTCATGGAGCAAAACTGCCCGGTGAAGAAACGCATGTACACGCAGAACAGCACGCAGCCGTATTACGCCGCAGATGAAGAGTCAGAGAGCGATGAATGAGCGGGGACTCTGCTTCGCGGCTAGTTGTTCGTACATTTCATTGTTGTATCATTGGTCTAACAGTGACATAGTAACAAGCCAAAGGTCTCTTGTCCTGTCCTAGCAGAGTGGCGGTTCATGGCACGGAGAGCGGCGCCTCCGTGGGGTGAGATTATAAACAGAAAGCTCCATTTAATGAGCATATGTGGCACCCTGCAGGATTGTCATAGGTGCAGACCAGGGTCCGACTGGTACAATCACTGGTGTCATATATGTGCAGGCAGTCTGACTGTCTTTATTATTGTGTCTGACTGTCTCCAATTATCGCCGCGCTCCCCAGCTCGCACTCTCCGTGTAGACTCACACATGAACGCCACCCGTTCTCTTGTAGCTAGGATGTGATGTAGGCAATCTACTCACATTACCAACCGCCTTACTGGGTAACGGACACACAAGCTTTTTTAGACCTGTTTCTATAAATATTGTTGAGAAACTTTATTTTATGTATTTCATTTTATTACATATTATGCAATATATTTTTCACTACTGTAACTGTAATGTAAATGTGTATAAAACGATTAAAACCCAAGAACGTCCCATGTGTGACTGTGTGACAATGACTGGTGACCCGCCTTTGACTGTGTGTGACAATCACTGGTGACCCGCCTCTGAAGGTGTGTGACAATCACTGGTGACCCGCCTCTGACTGTGTGACAATGACTGGTGACCCGCCTCTGACTGTGACAATGACTGGTGACCCGCCTCTGAAGGTGTGTGACAATCACTGGTGACCCGCCTCTGACTGTGACAATGACTGGTGACCCGCCTCTGAAGGTGTGTGACAATCACTGGTGACCCGCCTCTGACTGTGTGACATTTACTGGTGACCCGCCTCTGACTGTGACAATGACTGGTGACCCGCCTCTGAAGGTGTGTGACAATCACTGGTGACCCGCCTCTAACTGTGTGACATTTACTGGTGACCCGCCTCTGACTGTGACAATGACTGGTGACCCGCCTCTGAAGGTGTGTGACAATCACTGGTGACCCGCCTCTAACTGTGTGACATTCACTGGTGACCCGCCTCTGAAGGTGTGTGACAATCACTGGTGACCCGCCTCTAACTGTGTGACATTCACTGGTGACCCGCCTCTGACGGTGTGTGACAGTGACTGGTGACCCGCCTTTGACTGTGTGACAATCACTGGTGACCCGCCTCTGACTGTGTGACAATGACTGGTGACCTGCCTCTGACTGTGTGACAATGACTGGTGACCCGTCTTTGACTGTGTGACAATCACTGGTGACCCGCCTCTGACTGTGTGACAATCACTGGTGTCCCGCCTCTGACTGTGTGACAATCACTGGTGTCCCGCCTCTGACTGTGTGACAATGACTGGTGACCCGCCTCTGACTGTGCGTGACAATCACTGGTGACCCGCCTCTGACTGTGTGACAGTGACTGGTGATTCACCTCTAATTGTGTGTGACATTCACTGGGGATCCGCCTCTGATTGTCTGTGACAATCACTGTTGACCCGCATCTGACTGTGTGACAATCACTGGTGACCCTTATCTGACTGTTTGTGACAATCACTGTTGACCCGTGTTTGTGCATGGCAATTATTGGTGAACCACGTCTGACTGTGTGGCAATGACTGGTGACCTGCCTCTGTGTGTGTATGATTATCATTGGTGACCCGCCTCTGACTGTATATGATTATGATTGGTGACCCGCCTCTGACTGTATATGATTATCATTGGTGACCCGCCTCTGTGTGTGTATGATTATCATTGGTGACCCGCCTCTGTGTGGTGTGTGTATAATTTTCATTGGTGACCCGCCTCTGATTGTGTATGATTATCATTGGTGACCCGCCTCTGCTGTATATGATTATGATTGGTGACCGATATCTGACTGTATATGATTATGATTGGTGACTCACCTCTGACTGTGTATGATTATGATTGGTGACCCGCCTCTGACTGTGTATGATTATGATTGGTGACCCGCCTCTGATTGTATATGATTATGATTGGTGACCCGCCTCTGACTGTATATGATTATGACTTGTGACCCGCCTCTGATTGTTTATGATTGGTGACCCGCCTCTGATTGTGTATGACTATGATTGGTGACCCGCCTCTGATTGTATATGATTATAATTGGTGACCCGCCTCTGACTGTGTATGATTGGTGACTGCCGACTGTGTATGATTATGATTGGTGACCCGCCTCTGATTGTATATGATTGTGATTGGTGACCCGCCTCTGACTGTGTATGATTATGATTGGTGACTCGCCTCTGGCCTCTGACTGTGTATGACTATGATTGGTGACTCGCCTCTGACTGTATATGATTATGATTGGTGACCCGCCTCTGACTGTGTATGATTATGATTGGTGACTCGCCTCTGGCCTCTGACTGTGTATGACTATGATTGGTGACTCGCCTCTGACTGTATATGATTATGATTGGTGACCCACATCTGACTGTATATGATTATGATTGGTGACTCACCTCTGACTGTGTATGATTATGATTGGTGACCCGCCTCTGATTGTATATGATTATGATTGTGACCCGCCTCTGACTGTATATGATTATGACTTGTGACCCGCCTCTGATTGTTTATGATTGGTGACCCGCCTCTGATTGTGTATGACTATGATTGGTGACCCGCCTCTGATTGTATATGATTATAATTGGTGACCCGCCTCTGACTGTGTATGATTATGATTGGTGACCCGCCTCTGACTGTATATGATTATGATTGGTGACTCGCCTCTGACTGTGTATGATTATGATTGGTGACCCGCCTCTGATTGTGTATGATTATGATTGGTGACCCGCCTCTGATTGTATATGATTATGATTGGTGACTCGCCTCTGACTGTATATGATTATGATTGGTGACTCGCCTCTGACTGTGTATGATTATGATTGGTGACCCGCCTCTGATTGTATATGATTGTGATTGGTGACTCGCCTCTGACTGTGTATGATTATGACTGGTGACTCGCCTCTGACTGTGTATGATTATGACTGGTGACCCGCCTCTGACTGTGTATGATTATGACTGGTGACCCGCCTCTGATTGTATATGATTATGATTGGTGACCCGCCTCTGACTGTATATGATTATGACTGGTGACCCGCCTCTGACTGTGTATGATTATGATTGGTGACTCGCCTCTGACTGTGTATGATTATGATTGGTGACCCGCCTCTGACTGTGTATGATTATGACTGGTGACCCACCTCTGACTGTGTATGATTATGACTGGTGACCCGCCTCTGACTGTATATGATTATGACTGGTGACCCGCCTCTGACTGTATATGATTATGACTGGTGACTCGCCTCTGACTGTATATGATTATGATTGGTAACTCGCCTCTGACTGTGTATGATTATGATTGGTGACTCGCCTATGACTGTATATGATTATGATTGGTGACTCGCCTCTGACTGTGTATGATTATGACTGCTGACTCGCCTCTGACTGTATATGATTATGATTGGTAACTCGCCTCTGACTGTGTATGATTATGACTGGTGACCCGCCTCTGACTGTATATAATTATGACTGGTGACCTGCCTCTGACTGTGTATGATTATGACTGGTGACCCGCCTCTGACTGTATATGATTATGACTGGTGACCCGCCTCTGACTGTATATGATTATGACTGGTGACCCACCTCTGACTGTATATGATTATGACTGGTGACTCGCCTCTGACTGTGTATGATTATGATTGGTGACTCGCTTCTGACTGTATATGACTATGACTGGTGACCCGCCTCTGACTTTATATGATTATGACTGGTGACCCGCCTCTGACTGTATATGATTATGACTGGTGACCCGCCTCTGACTGTATATGATTATGACTGGTGACCCGCCTCTGACTGTATATGATTATGACTGGTGACCAGGGTGGACACTGTCTGAGCAGGACTTTTATCATGTAATATCTTATGCCATTTTTCAGGTAGGTAAATTACCGTAAACTTTGCCGATTAGCGATTATATTATAGCGACTTGAAGCGTCTTTTACACTAAGCATATATCGGTAACCTAATGGAACAGCCGTAATACAAACGTCTGTGACGCTGTGCTGCTGCCAACTATGGTTTTTATGTCTTCATAAGAGATTGGCGCAGGACATGTTCACACTCAGCATTGATCGGGAATGAACAATTGTTGGAGTGTTGGACAGGCACAAACCTGCTATATATGGGAGGTTTATAGAGCCCCCCGGCTCAGCATGTCTAGTCATAGAGACTATCCATATGTGGCCATAATGACTGGACCTCGTGGTCTCTACGTGGTCTATGGTGGCTGGCTGGGAATTATGAGGATTATCATTTATGAGAGAATGGTTCCTACATAATGGTCTCCTTTGCTCGTTCCAGGTTTATACTGCGGCTTCTTTTCAGGATCACGGGGCTTGTGTTGCCAGATTTACTTGGGATGAGTGCATCTCGCTGGGACCGACTTTTAGCTGATATTGAGAACTTTCACTACGATCTTAGAAGAAAGACTTCCCTTCTTCAGCATCTGAACGCACAAATACACAGTCATCGAGAAAAGCTGGGTCAATGCTTTCCTCTTTAAGGGCCACGAGTCTAAATTCACAACTTTTCTCCTTCTGTAGCGAAGTAATGAGCCTCTACACACAAGCTGCAATTATCACGGCTAATTAATTCAGTTTAGCCCTAATTGTATGCAAATCACTGAGCTGAGTCCTTACAGACGGAAGCTCATTATGACCAACTGTTGGATCTGGATGTTAAGTTCAGAGTCCGAGTAGTTGCAGGTTCCTATCATCTGCAGGATGGTGAGGGTTATTATCCCTGGTGTAGACACTATTGATGTAGTGGACTGATGGGCTGTGAGGTTCATCATTCCTGGTGTAGACACTATTAATGGAGTGGACTGATGGGCTGTGAGGGTCATTATCCATAGTGTAGACACCGTTGATGGAGTGGACTGATGGGCTGTGAGGGTCATTATCCATAGTGCAGACACCGTTGATGTAGTGAACTGATGGGCTGTGAGGGTCATCATTCCTGGTGTAGATTCTGTTGATGGAGTGGACTGATGGGCTGTGAGGGTCATTATGGCTGGTGTAGACACTGTTGATGGAGTGGACTGATGGGCTGTGAGGGTCATTATGGCTGGTGTAGACACTGTTGATGTAGTGGACTGATGGGCTGTGAGGGTCATCATCCCTGGTGTAGATTCTGTTGATGTAGTGGACTGATGGGCTGTGAGGTTCATCATTCCTGGTGTAGACACTATTGATGGAGTGGACTGATGGGCTGTGAGGGTCATTATCCATAGTGTAGACTCTGTTGATGGAGTGGACTGATGGGCTGTGAGGGTCATCATTCCTGGTGTAGACACTGTTGATGTAGTGGACTGATGGGCTGTGAGGGTCATCATCCCTGGTGTAGACACTGTTGATGTAGTGGACTGATGGGCTGTGAAGGTCATCATTCCTGGTGTAGACACTATTAATGGAGTGGACTGATGGGCTGTGAGGGTCATTATCCATAGTGTAGACACCGTTGATGGAGTGGACTGATGGGCTGTGAGGGTCATTATCCATAGTGCAGACTCTGTTGATGGAGTGGACTGATGGGCTGTGAGGGTCATCATCCCTGGTGTAGATTCTGTTGATGGAGTGGACTGATGGGCTGTGAGGGTCATTATCCATAGTGTAGACACTGTTGATGGAGTGGACTGATGGGCTGTGAGGTTCATCATTCCTGGTGCAGACTCTGTTGATGGAGTGGACTGATGGGCTGTGAGGTTCATCATCCCTGGTGTAGACTCTGTTGACGTAGTGGACTGATGGGCTGTGAGGGTCATTATCCATAGTGTAGACACTGTTGATGGAGTGGACTGATGGGCTGTGAGGGTCATTATGGCTGGTGTAGACACTGTTGATGGAGTGGACTGATGGGCTGTGAGGGTCATTATGGCTGGTGTAGACACTGTTGATGTAGTGGACTGATGGGCTGTGAGGTTCATCATTCCTGGTGTAGACACTGTTGATGTAGTGTACTGATGGGCTGTGAGGTTCATCATTCCTGGTGTAGACACTATTGATGGAGTGGACTGATGGGCTGTGAGGGTCATTATCCATAGTGTAGACTCTGTTGATGGAGTGGACTGATGGGCTGTGAGGGTCATCATCCCTGGTGTAGACACTATTGATGTAGTGGACTGATGGGCTGTGAGGGTCATTATGGCTGGTGTAGACACTGTTGATGTAGTGGACTGATGGGTTGTGAGGTTCATCATCCCTGGTGTAGACACTGTTGATGGAGTGGACTGATGGGCTGTGAGGGTCATTATCCCTGGTGTAGACACTGTTGATGGAGTGGACTGATGGGCTGTGAGGGTCATTATGGCTGGTGTAGACACTGTTGATGTAGTGGACTGATGGCCTGTGAGGGTCATTATCCATAGTGTAGACACTGTTGATGGAGTGGAGTGATGGGCTGTGAGGGTCATTATCCATAGTGTAGACACTGTTGATGGAGTGGACTGATGGGCTGTGAAGGTCATCATTCCTGGTGCAGACACTATTGAGGGAGTGGACTGATGGGCTGTGAGGGTCATCATCCCTGGTGTAGACACTGTTGATGTAGTGGACTGATGGGCTGTGAGGGTCATTATGCCTGGTGCAGACACCATTGATGGAGTGAACTGATGGGCTGTGAGGGTCATCATTCCTGGTGTAGACTCTGTTGACGTAGTGGACTGATGGGCTGTGAGGGTCATTATGGCTTGTGTAGACACTATTGATGGAGTGGACTGATGGGCTGTGAGGGTCATCATTCCTGGTGCAGACATTATTGATGGGCTGTGAGGGTCATTATCCCTGGTATAGACACTGTTGATGGAGTGGACTGATGGGCTGTGAGGGTCATTATCCCTGGTATAGACTCTGTTGATGGAGTGGACTGATGGGCTGTGAGGGTCATTATGCCTGGTGCAGACACTATTGATGTAGTGGACTGATGGGCTGTGAGGGTCATTATGGCTGGTGTAGACTCTGTTGATGTAGTGGACTGATGGGCTGTGAGGGTCATTATGGCTTGTGTAGACACTGTTGATGTAGTGGACTGATGGGCTGTGAGGGTCATTATGGCTGGTGTAGACACTATTGATGGAGTGGACTGATGGGCTGTGAGGGTCATCATTCCTGGTGCAGACACTATTGATGGAGTGGACTGATGGACCTTGAGGGTCTTTATTTCTGGTGCAGACACTGTTGATGGAGTGGACTGATGGGCTGTGAGGGTCATTATCCATAGTGTAGACTCTGTTGATGGAGTGAACTGATGGGCTGTGAAGGTCATTATGCCTGGTGCAGACACTGTTGATGGAGTGGACTGATGGACCTTGAGGGTCTTTATTTCTGGTGCAGACACTATTGAGGGAGTGGACTGATGGGCTGTGAGGGTCATTATGCCTGGTGCAGACACTGTTGATGTAGTGGACTGATGGGCTGTGAGGGTCATTATGCCTGGTGCAGACACTGTTGATGGAGTGGACTGATGGGCTGTGAGGGTCATTATCCATATTATAGACTCTGTTGATGGAGTGGACTGATGGACCTTGAGGGCCATTATCCCTGGTGTAGACACTGTTGATGGAGTGGACTGATGGGCTGTGAAGGTCATCATTCCTGGTGCAGACACTATTGATGGAGTAGACTGATGGGCTGTGAGGGCCATTATCCCTGGTGTAGATATTGATGCTGGAGTGTGTGCAGTTTTCATCGTATATTTTTCCCATCAGAACCCGAATCGTGTGATGGGTCAGTATCTCCCATCAGTTATCATTCAATAGTAAACATCTATTCTTGCCCAGTTCTGGGGATGTTGTAACAATGGAGTCTTGTAGGCCACATATGTCAAAGATGAAACCGTCATGTTGTAGTAGAGATAAACCTTCAGATGTCGACGACCAGGGTTCCAGCCTTCACACCATATTCATATTGTTATCTAGATTTTCGCAGTCTTCGATGGGCAGCAAAGTCTTATTTTCTGTCTTCAGATTAAGGTCCTTTTTACTCCAGCAATTTTTCTAATGCTGACCGATCGTTCATAGTCATTGCCGAAGCTCAGGAGCTTCTTGGACTGAAGAGCCCAAGTCATCGGGTAGGGTGCATCAGTCTCATGCTTTGCAATGAAAGTCTCCATGCACTGTTTATGTCACACCTTGACATCATGGTCCATGCAGTGGCGAGACCTGGCATTTTACCTCATCTCCGTTTAATTCACAGTTAGGTCAATGAAAGACTCCCTCCTTGGACTGCACTCGCCAATGTGAAGAAGTCGTATAACCTCTCCCCCATGGTCCACACCATGGTAATGAAAGGCTTGATGACACAGAGTTCCCAATTCACCGCAAACTCTATTGCACATAGCGCGGTCGCGGTATACCGGCTCATACAGAGGACCCGAGGTATCAGTTCTCCTTGAGGAAAGCACCGCGTAGGCAGGAACATTGTTGTAGACGGAGCTTTCCTGATATTGTGGACATTCCGAGAAGCTTTTCAATAACCCACTTCAGGGATGCTTAATCTGCGCCCCCTCCCAACATGCACTCCCTAATAGCTGTAGGTTGGAAAGGCATGCTGAGAGATGTAGTCTTGCAACAGCTGGAGGGCCACAGGTTGGGCATCTCTGCTCTACTTTGAGCGACATTCTGGCACAGCTTAGTCCAGGATCTCTCCTCTCCCTGACTGCTCCATTACTTCTCTTCAGCTTCCAAACCACTGAACATCTGAGGGGAGACGATGCAGACATATTCATGTTCATGGAAATCTTGAGCTTTTCACCCGTAACCTCAAAGGCAGACATGAAACCTAAGAGAGTTCAGCAGCTCTCGCCTTTTTTTGCTCTGGGTTTTTTCCCTTGATATTGTCCCTGGTCGGATGATCTTCAATTGCTCCAGGAGCGGCTTCTTTTCCGCCCTGACTTACAGAACCATGACAGCTGTTGCTGTAGGATTCAGCCTTCCACGGATTCAGGATCATTGGATGCAACTGATGAACAGGAGTAATGTCAGCCTCCAGGTGAGCTCCAAATTGAGGAGCGTTGAGGAAGATTTCCCCGGCCACTGACCCGTCTCACTCACACATAAGTAGGTAGATGCATAACTTTGACGGTTTAGAACCACAATAAGGGAAGAGACAAGTCCTGGACTGTATCCGAAGCTTCACCATCTAAAGTCCAACGTCTTTCACTTTTCCATCCGTGTAGCACTGACCCTCTGCGGCTGTCGTCCAGCACAGACTTTGTGTGAATGGTATTCTATCTCTGTGTCAGCTGAGACTTCAGCACATGGTTGATGTCGCAGTCTGTGCTACCATTGGCTCCATCTCCCACACAAAGCACTTGTTTTCTTGTCTCCTTGAGGAGTCCAGCAGCTGAAAGCTCTACAAAGGGCCCGGAAGTGTCTGCCCGCAGTACAGGGGCTTGTTTCCGGTCTCAAGAAATCAGTGAAAGTGCAGCAGGAACCCTGGGGCCAGCAGCCAGGAGGTTAGTAAGTCCACACAGCACAGAGCGTCCTGCGAGGCTTTTATTATGGAAGCTACAGTATGTACATTACAGCATAGTTGCGAGGTTTACATTATACAGACTCGTCCAGTTCACCCCAGGAACCTCTCACATCTATGAACCTTCCCTTACTCCTCCAATCATCTTCCCTCCAAGTATAGAAAAATATTGCACTACATAAACTCTGCACTTTACAAACGAGAAATGGAATAGCAGCATCAGTCAACCGCAGGTTCCTGTAGAGCAGGCGTCCTCAAACTGCGGCCCTCCAGCTGTTGCAAAACTACAACTCCCAGCATGCCTGAACAGCCTACAGGTATCAGCCTACAGCAGGGCATTGTGGGAGTTGTAGTTTTACAACAGCTGGAGGGCCGCAGTTTGAGGATGCCTGCTGTCGAGGGAGGTTGAGATCGGCACACCCTGCTCCGAGGACAGTGTGTCGATCAGTTGCGGTAGAAAAATCTATGGCAGACGAAGGTCCTTATTAGATGATGCTTTTAATGGAAAGTACGGTTATATCATATTCCAGAAGAAGAGCAATACATGACCATATAATAAGTCCCAACGTTTCGGTCAATAGGCGACCTTTATCAAGGGATCTATAAAGGTAAAGAAATGACGTCGCTTGGTAGGAGGATGATACAAGTCATAGGAATCAAGACCTTGTCCTAACGGTAATATCGGCAGATCAGCTATACCTACAGTCCATTATATTACATACAGCATTTATATAGATGGACACCCTGTACAGTATGTGCCGATATTACCGTTAGGACATCTTATAGACAAGGTCTTGATTCCTATGACTTACTGTATGAATCAATCCTTATTCTCGTCATCCTCACACCAAGCGACGTCACTTCTTTACCTTTATAGATCCCTTGATAAAGGTCGCCTATTGACCGAAACGTTGGGACTTATGATATGGTCATGTATTGCTCTACTTCTTAGGCCGCGTTCACATCAGTGTTCGGCCTTTCTGTTCTCCGAACAGGAAAACGGAAAGGACGGAACAGATGCCAAACGGCCATAGACTATAATGGGGTCCGTTAGGTGTCCGCTCCAAAGATGATTTTTGGGCGGAGACAAAAGTCCTGCATGCCGGACTTTAGTCTCCACTCAACAATCACCTTCGGAGTGGACATTTAACGGACCCCATTATAGTCTATGGGGTCCGTTTGCTATCTGTTCCGTCCTTTCCGTTTTCCTGCTCTGAGAACGGAAAGGCCGAACGCTGATGATAGCCTTAGACTGGATGTAACCGTACTATACATAAAAGCATCATCTAAAAGGGACCTTCGGTGCCATAGCTTTTTCTACCAAACCGCAGGTTCCCGTCCGCCGCTCCTCACTACACAGGATAGTGGAATGTGTGCAACGACATGGCAATGGTCAGGATGGACTGGAAGACACAGGTACCCAATCTGCCTATAGACACCATGAAGTATTGGACTCCGCCATGGCAGCTCACTACAGTTACATGTAACGTGGGTGCATCTTCGTGTCTAGAGTACAGCCATAAAGCCCCACTCGATTCACATGTAATGACCCAAATGACAAGATCCATGACGCTGGGAGTTCAGCTCACTAGAACCACGGTCGCTATAATACAGTCGTTAAAATGCACTCACGTTACGGCCGTCTGAAAGGGGTCTTATACATACGGAGTGGTGAGAACTTCACCAATTACCTGAAAAACAACCCATATCCAGTGTATAGAAAAGCATACATCGCCACGGACTGAGCTGGAGGAAGCTGAAGGGGTTAACCACAGTCCAACAAAGTGTCTAGGATAGGACCGCATCACCACACGGACGACTCTGCCAGGCCTGAGCAAGACGTGGGGGTGGAGAAGGGGAGCTGGTGCACTAGCAATGAATATAGCGCACACAGAGGGGCTGCGGAGCGTGCATGGCACACACAGAGGGGCTGCAGAGCGGGCACGGCACACACAGAGGGGCTGCAGAGCGGGCACAGCACACACAGAGGGGCTGCAGAGCGGGCACGGCCCACACAGAGGGGCTGCAGAGCGGGCGCAGTGTACATAATAGATCTGTGTAGTAGCATATGGTGGGGCTGGATGTGACGCAGCAGTGGATCAGATAAGTGGTCGGGGTGGACGTGACGCAGCAGTGGACCAGATAAGTGGCGGGGGTGGACATGACGCAGCAGCGGCACAGCCAAGGACCAGATAAGTGGTGGGGGAGGACGTGACGCAGCGGCGACACAGCAGAGGAGCAGATAAGTGGTGGGGGAGGACGTGACGCAGCAGCAGCACAGCAGAGGACCAGATAAGTGGTGGGGGAGGATGTGACGCAGCAGTGGCACAGCCAAGGACCAGATAAGTGGTCGGGGTGGATGTGACGCAGCAGTGGCACAGCCAAGGACCAGATAAGTGGTCGGGGTGGATGTGACGCAGCAGTGGCACAGCCGAGGAGTAGGCGGATGGTGTTGCAGAAGCGCTGCGTGGTGTAAGAGGAAGGGTCTGTCAGAACTCCACTCAGTCCGTGTAATGACGCCAGGTTAGAACAGGAATGATCACACAAATTCACGAGATCAGTGAAAGGAGAAGACCCTGATGTTCTTAGACCTGACTCCCCCTGGACAGAAGCTCGGACACGGGAACCATCAGGGTCTCGGCCGTGAATGTGACGACTGACCACACAACAGGCTCAGCTCCGGAAATCAATAAACTGGTGCAGATTATCAGGAAAATATCTCAAACCCCAGCAGAACTCGCCCCAATCATCCTGACCGACTGCTGGAGGACCCCAGGGCCGCTCTCCTTAAAGTGACAAGTCCTATTTATTGTGCATAGATTACAGTTTTTAGTAGAAAGCGCAGCGGATTGTATGCGACCGCAGCCTCCGGCTTAACCCTTGAAGGTAGGCTGGTTATACCCATAGCAGGATGGTCCTTTACAGCTGATTATTCGCCACTTTGTATAAGCGCATGTACTTCATCTGGCATTTTAGTGTGGCGTGCTGATGGCAAACGATCCAACGCACTAATCATCAGCCCGACCCTGGCCGATCCTAACCTCATGGTGTATGGCCGGCTTACTGGCTGATTTAGAACGGACGCTCCCCACAGACCTAAATGCTGGAGAATTGTGTCCCCGGGCCCCTGGCTGCAACCAAAAACCTGAACCCACAGCCTCGGCGCGGCCATCACATCTAGGAGCACCTGACGTATCCACTAACTAGAAAGCTCAGGTCCAAGGGTCACACAGGGGCAGTTACAAGTAGTCGTCCGACAACCAGCCCTACAGCGGAAGCTTCTATTTGTATTGGCCTACTTCTTTGTAACCCCCCCCCCCTCCTGCAGCTAGTCAAGATCGCCCGCTCAGGCGCGGCAGCTGCTCCGCCAATTTCCTACAGTCGGTTATAATATTGTTGGGGGCCCGGACGATGAAATCTTTTAGTCCCCCTCCGGGGTGGGCCCCAAAGCAGCCGCTTCTCCATAGCTACGCCCCTGGTGCAGACAATACACTGAGACAGCTGAGGGCCCGGCCCCCAGATGAGGCCTATAGAGCTTGTGTATGAGGCGCACAGACCCCACTACTACACCCCCTCCCCCACTATGGAGCTTGTGTATGAGGCGCACAGACCCCACTACTACACCGCCACCCCCGCCCCCATGGAGCTGGTGTAGGAGGCACACAGATCCCACTACTGCACCCCTCCCCCACTATGGAGCTTGTGTATGAAACGCACAGACCCCTCTACTACACCCCCTCCCCCACTATGGAGCTTGTGTATGAAACGCACAGACCCCACTACTACACCCCCCACTATGGTTTTATTATACTATTGTGTACGAGGCGCGGTGAGGCATATGGGGGAAGCTGTGAGCCGCCCTTCTGAAGAACTGAAAGTCCAGCCACTCTTGGTTATGTTCCGGGGGGCGCAGCCGGTCCGACCTACAACAGAGAGATGAGGATCCAGAGCCGCTCAGTGTCCAGTCTTTGGTCTCGATGCGTCACATACAGGAAGCACATTCTACAGCGTATTCCTAGGATCTACATGTCGTCATCATCATCTTCAAAGCCTTCACATAATATTCTCCTCTGCCAGCAAAGGGTTAATGTACAAAGTGTTTAATGCAAATCCCCATCTCCCCTCCCCCCCCAAAAAAAAGAATTCCTAAAGAAAATCACATTGGACATTCATAAAAACAAAATGGCCGCTACAACCTGGGGATACCGTACATCTGGGCTGCGGCCAATCCACTGACTATGGAGAAGACTGTCCCCTCCCCGACACCAACAGCCCCACGAGGAAGGCCTCCGATGTACGACTTCAATGCCAAGTGCGCCGCCCGCTGCATGAGACGCATGGTAAGTGCAAATCAATAGTCATGTGAGAGGCGCCGAGCCCTCACTCCAGTTCTGGGGAGTCGGGCGGGTTCTCCTCGGAGGGATCGCTCAACACCTCCTTTTCATCCAAAGCATCGTCCTCCTCGTTATCAGCAGCTTCGGGCACAGCCTCTTCCTCGTATCTCGCCATCTTTCGAGGATGGGCCAGAGAGGAGTTCTCCAGCGACTCGATGTCCTCGATTCCCGCGCGGTAGTGGATCATGAGCAGCGTCAGTGCCTGCAGCCTCTCTCCGGACTTGACCAGCGCCGCCGCGATCAGGACTTTCCTCCTGCTGTCGGTGGTCTCTCGTTCTTCCTTCAGCAGGGAGTTATTGTGCTCCAGCTCCTGATCGATCTCGTTCTGGAGCTTATCCAGCATGAACTCCAGCTTCTGGATCCGCTCGTCAGTTGGCAGCCCTCGGTACAGATCGCGCCCAATTTCTTTGACAGCAATAAACACACTGTCGTCCAAGCCTCCCTCCTTGCGGACCAGTTTAGCAGAGCCGCCACCAGGCCGTTTAGAAGGGCTGCCGGTCCCACCCTGTCTCGGTGTCGCTGCTCTCATTGTCCGACGTGTTCGGCGTTTGCTTTGGCGAGGGCTCCACCAGATCGCAGCCTCCTTGCTCGGGCTGCCGCGTTTTAGGAGCTTGACGCAAGTTCAGTAGTCGAGAACTGGTGTTGATGATGTGCCGCGTGATGCCCGTAGTTCTGTTCCCAAGAGACTTGGACTCCAGGTCGACCCTCTTCTCCAGGGACACACAGTACGGGTTCTCGGCTAGACATTTCTCTTGACATTTTTTGTGGCAGACGTAGCCGCAGATCATGCACTGAGATGCAGCCTTGGTCCACACCTTTCTCTTACAGTGGTCGCACAAGGTGGAATTCTGGAACTGAGTGTCCTGAAAGTTATGCTTGGATTCACAGAAAGTGACTGGGGGCACAGGAGCGTCCTCCTTCTGGAGAACGGCCAGGTCCTCGGTGAAGCTTCCATCCTTTTCTTGTAGCATGCTCGAACTCTCAGACTCGCCTTCCATCAGATACTTGAAGGTTAAGGTGATGTCCCCGTAGCAGAACTTCTCATTGAAGCCCTTGTGTGTACTCAAGCTCCTCAATGCCGTTCTGCTGACGGAAGCTTTAGGTTCGGGAGGATTCAGCCTGTAGCTGCTGAGATACTCCAGCGAGGACATGGAAAGGCATTCTAAGGAAATATCTTCTAGTTTGATACTGACATGTCCAACGCAGCAGAGACTACCGGTCTTAAGCGAGTCCCTGCACCAGAGGGCTACATTCAAGTACTGGTGGTGACTCTCAACATCAAATATACAAGAAGCCCTTGTCCAACGACCCTGCCGGCCCCTGTAGAGCGCGTCTGGGGACTCCCACACCTGCTGGTCCTCGGAGCTATCCTTCGTGCTCGTGGAACCTTCAGAGATCTTGTCTTTTGCAAGGTCCGGCTTCACCGAGTTGGGTTTCTGAGCGGTTAGTTCTTCCACCAGATCTGCAGGTTTTGGAGGCTTCTCAGGTACCTTCTCACCATTGGTGGAGGGTGGAGCAGGCTTCTCCGCCCTTTCTACAGCGCTTTCACCCAGGTCTACAGTAGTCGGAGTATCACAGGTGGTTAAGGTAAGTTTCACTTGAGGTCTTGGGGGCACCGGGGGCTTGGATCCGGATGAGGTCCTGCTCAGCTGAGGCGGCTCCTGGTTCTCCGGGACGTTTGGTTTCCCAGCTTTGGTCTGAACCTTCGATGTTATTTGAGAAGCTGCTGGATTTGGTTTCCGACTTAGGACGGGAGAAATGGATCCCAGGGACTTGGTGGACAGATTTCCCACCACGCGTTTAGGGCTCTGATTTACGGGAAGGAAGTTGTCGTCTTTGCTCTCGGACGGCCTCACTTCACACGCCAAGTCCTCAAACTCAGAATCCAGCTCCCTGTTCTCCACATCCACCATCAGACTCGCCGCATCCTCGTCAAACGTCTGCGGGAAAGCAGAGTCGTCCAGCGTGGCCGCGCTCTCTTGGGGCCCCGCAGCGCTCTGACTCTGCCCCGCCGGCCTCTCGTAGAACAGCAGCACTCGGTCTCCTGACTGCTTGATGAGCTTTGAGGCCTGAACCGACGACGTCACCTTGATACCTGAGAAAACGGGACAAAACCAAAGATGAATACAGAGACACGGGGGCGTGATGGGAGAGGGGGCGTCTGTCACCCCTGCATCACTTTCATACGCCAGTCACATCCACAGCTGCAATCCCAATTCTGCCATATCATGTCTTATTCTCCTGTCGCATCCAGAGCTGCAATCACAATTCTGCCATCATATCATGCCTTATTCTCCTGTCACATCCAGAGCTGCACTCACAATTCTGCCATCATATCATGCCTTATTCTCCTGTCACATCCAGAGCTGCACTCACAATTCTGCCATCATATCATGCCTTATTCTCCTGTCACATCCAGAGCTGCAATCACAATTCTGCCATCATATGCCTTATTCTCCTGTCACATCCAGAGCTGCAATCCCAATTCTGCCATATCATGCCTTATTCTCCTGTCACATCCAGAGCTGCACTCACAATTCTGCCATCATGCCTTATTCTCCTGTCACATCCAGAGCTACAATCCCAATTCTACCATCATATGTCTTATTCTCCTGTCGCATCCAGAGCTGCACTCACAATTCTGCCATCATATCATGCCTTATTCTCCTGTCACATCCAGAGCTGCAATCACAATTCTGCCATCATATCATGCCTTATTCTCCTGTCGCATCCAGAGCTGCAATCACAATTCTGCCATCATATCATGCCTTATTCTCCTGTCACACCCAGAGCTGCAATCCCAATTCTGCCATCAGAATGCTTATTCTCCTGTCGCATCCAGAGCTGCACTCACAATTCGCGTCATGCAGCCTTATTGTACTGGCAGTACAGGACCACGATATCACGATGTACATGCCAGCTCTGGCATGTGACTGGAGTCACAGGACCTGCGATCATATCGTGCACGTGCAGCTCTGGCTGTGACATCCGGAGTACAGGACCATCGATATACGTGTACGTGCAGCTCTGGCTGTGACATGGAGCTACAGGACCACGATACTAACGCATACGTGTCATGCTCTGGCTGTGACTGGAGCTACAGGACCACGATATCACCAGTACGTGCAGCTTCTGGCTGTCGACTGGAGCTACAGTCGCACCACGATCATAACATGTCTTATCTCCGATGACTCAGACTGCCACGATATGCCGTATGCAGCTCTGGCTGTGACTGAGTACTGGGCCATCGATATCACAGTACGTGCAGCTCTGGATGTGACTGGAGTACAGGACCACGATATAACGTGTACGTCAGCTCTGGGTGTGACTCGGAGTACTGGGCCATCGATATAACGTGTACGTGCAGCTCTGGATGTGACTGAGTACAGGACCACGATATAACGTACGTCAGCTCTGGCTGTGACTGGAGCACAGGACCACGATATAACGATGATACGTGCAGCTCTGGGTGTGACTGGAGTACAGGACCACGATATAACGTGTACGTGCAGCTCTGGGTGTGACTGGAGTACAGGACCACGATATAACGTGCACGTGCAGCTCTGGGTGACTGGAGTACAGACCACGATATAACGAGCTGCAGCTCTGGGTGTGACTGGAGTACAGAACCACGATATAACGAGTACGTGCAGCTCTGGGTGTGACTGGAGCACAGGACCACGATATAACGATGTACGTGCAGCTCTGGGTGTGACTGGAGTACAGGACCACAATATAACGCGTACGTGCAGCTCTGGGTGTGACTGAGTACAGGACCACGATATAACGTAGTACGTGCAGCTCTGGGTGTGACTGGAGTACAGGACCACGATATAACGTGTACGTGCAGCTCTGGGTGTGACTGGAGTACAGGACCACGATATAACGTGTACGTGCAGCTCTGGGTGTGACTGGAGTACAGGACCACGATATAACGCGGTACGTGCAGCTCTGGGTGTGACTGGAGTACAGGACCACGATATAACGCGTACGTGCAGCTCTGGGTGTGACTGGAGTACAGGACCACGATATAACGTGTACGTGCAGCTCTGGATGTGACTGGAGTACTGGGCCACGATATAATGTGTACGTGCAGCTCTGGATGTGACTGGAGTACAGGACCACGATATAACGTGTACGTGCAGCTCTGGGTGTGACTGGAGCACAGGACCACGATATAACGTGTACGTGCAGCTCTGGGTGTGACTGGAGTACAGGACCACGATATAACGTGCACGTGCAGCTCTGGCTGTGACTGGAGTACAGGACCACGATATAACGTAGTACGTGCAGCTCTGGGTGTGACTGGAGTACAGGACCACGATATAACGTGCACGTGCAGCTCTGGCTGTGACTGGAGTACAGGACCACGATATAACGTGTACGTGCAGCTCTGGCTGTGACTGGAGTACAGGACCACGATATAACGAGTACGTGCAGCTCTGGATGTGACTGGAGTACAGGACCACGATATAACGTGTACGTGCAGCTCTGGGTGTGACTGGAGTACAGGGCCACGATATAACGTGTACGTGCAGCTCTGGGTGTGACTGGAGTACAGGACCACGATATAACGTGTACGTGCAGCTCTGGGTGTGACTGGAGTACAGGACCACGATATAACGAGTACGTGCAGCTCTGGGTGTGACTGGAGTACAGGACCACGATATAACGAGTACGTGCAGCTCTGGATGTGACTGGAGTACAGGACCACGATATAACGTGTACGTGCAGCTCTGGATGTGACTGGAGTACAGGACCACGATATAACGTGTACGTGCAGCTCTGGGTGTGACTGGAGTACAGGACCACGATATAACGAGTACGTGCAGCTCTGGATGTGACTGGAGCACACACTTGCATGCTCGGCCTTTTGTGGTGAATTTACACTCCAAGCATCGGGCGCACATGAGGCCTCTTAAAGGGGCGGCGCACATACCTCCGATGGCTATTAAGCGGTCGCCTTTCTTCAGATCTGCTCCGGCGGCGGGAGAATTGGGCGTCACGGTCTCCACGCAGACGTGTCCGGTGTCTCCATCTCTGGCCTGCACCATCACCAGGCCGATGTTCGGGGACGTCCCTTTAATTAACTCCACCTGTCACACAAGCAGAGAGGCAATTATCACAATCAGTCTCTAACTCCCGTGTCAGTCTTCACTGGCGTTCTAGCATTGGATTCACGGAGCAGTAACAGGTGTGGGGGAGGGGCGCAGCAGCCGCTCGTCCCCCGTTTCCAGCACGTTCCCTTCAGACAAAATAAAATGTTCGGCAATTACGAAGACGTCCAAATAAAAGGCAATTACATCCGAGCGGAGGAAGCGGCGGCATTTACCGCGCTCGATAATCCCGGATCCCGCCCCTCCCCCGCCCTGCGTGCCCCGCTCCCAAACACAGCAATTTAGTCAGCAGCGCGGCGCCTTCTCAAGACAGCTCTCATCACAGAGAGAAGCGGCGCCTCCTCCTCCGGCAGCACAACGCTCCATTTCTTATCACAGAGAGAAGCGGCGCCTCCTCCACCTCCGGCCGCACAATGCTCCATTTCTTATCACAGAGAGAAGCGGCGCCTCCTCCGGCCGCACAATGCTCCATGTCTCATCACAGAGAGAAGCGGCGCCTCCTCCAGGCCGCACAATGCTCCATTTCTTATCACAGAGAGAAGCGGCACCTCCACCTCCTCCGGCCGCACAACGCTCCATGTCTCATCACAGAGAGAAGCGGCGCCTCCTCCTCCGGCCGCACAATGCTCCATGTCTCATCACAGAGAGAAGCGGCGCCTCCTCCACCTCCGGCCGCACAATGCTCCATTTCTTATCACAGAGAGAAGCGGCGCCTCCTCCGGCCGCACAATGCTCCATGTCTCATCACAGAGAGAAGCGGCGCCTCCTCCTCCGGCCGCACAATGCTCCATGTCTTATCACAGAGAGAAGCGGCGCCTCCTCCGGCCGCACAATGCTCCAGGTCTGATCACAGAGAGAAGCGGCGCCTCCTCCTCCGGCCGCACAATGCTCCATGTCTTATCACAGAGAGAAGCGGCGCCTCCTCCTCCGGCCGCACAATGTCCCATGTCTCATTACAGAGAGAAGCGGCGCCTCCTCCTCCGGCCGCACAATGTCCCATGTCTCATTACAGAGAAGCGGCGCCTCCTCCTCCGGCCGCACAATGCTCCATGTCTTATTACAGAGAGAAGCGGCGCCTCCTCCTCCGGCCGCACAATGCTCCATGTCTTATTACAGAGAGAAGTGGCGCCTCCTCCTCCGGCCGCACAATGCTCCATGTCTTATTACAGAGAGAAGCGGCGCCTCCTCCGGCCGCACAATGCTCCATGTCTTATTACAGAGAGAGCGGCGCCTCCTCCTCCGGCCGCACAATCCTCCATGTCTTATTACAGAGAGAAGCGGCGCCTCCTCCTCCGGCCGCACAATGCTCCATGTCTCATTACAGAGAGAAGCGGCGCCTCCTCCTCCGGCCGCACAGTGCTCCATGTCTCATTACAGAGAGAAGCGGCGCCTCCTCCTCCGGGCGCACAATGCTCCATGTCTTATCACAGAGAGAAGCGGCGCCTCCTCCGGCCGCACAATGCTCCATGTCTTATCACAGAGAGAAGCGGCGCCTCCTCCTCCGGCCGCACAATGCTCCATGTCTTATCACAGAGAGAAGCGGCGCCTCCTCCGGCCGCACAGTGCTCCATGTCTCATTACAGAGAGAAGCGGCGCCTCCTCCTCCGGCCGCACAATGCTCCATGTCTTATCACAGAGAGAAGCGGCGCCTCCTCCTCCGGCCGCACAATGCTCCATGTCTTATCACAGAGAGAAGCGGCGCCTCCACGTCTAATACCTCCCCGAGTCAGCAGGCCCCGCCTATACGCTCAGTTAGGTGGGCGGATCTATCACACGGACCCCTCCCCCGCCCTTCGCTCTGGCGGTATATTGGGGGGATGCTCGTCACTACCCGCTGGGCCCAGAACATCACATGTTGCGGCGGCTGCTGATCGATAAAGGGCGCCGGGCGCGGGCAGCCGGGAGGACGCGTCACTTCCAATTAGCCAGGCCTCCCAGCAGAGCGGCCCCGGGGCCACACATCAGCCTAATCCCATCAGTCACCTGAGACGGGGCCTCTAATCCAATTACTTCAATCTCATACCAACAGCGGAGGCTGCAGTCAGCCCCCAGAGCAGCGCTCTGCACAGGACTGCAAGGGTTAACGCCAGGCCGCAGCGGATTAACTCTAGAGTTCCCAGAGCCAAACACCACAGGACCCTCAGCCCAGTGTGACCCCGAATAGGGACCCCTCCCCACACAAGGCCACAGACACCCCTAGCCCCTTCCCCTCCTCAGGACCCGACCACCTCCTCTCCCCCTCGGGCCCCAACCGCCCCTCTCCCCCTCGGGCCCCGGCCGCCCCTCTCCCATCTCTCCCTCGGGCCCCGGCCGCCCCTCTCCCATCTCTCCCTCGGGCCCCGGCCGCCCCTCTCCCATCTCTCCCTCGGGCCCCGGCCGCCCCTCTCCCATCTCTCCCTCGGGCCCCGGCCGCCCTCTCCCATCTCTCTCTCGGGCCCCGGCCGCCCCTCTCCCATCTCTCCTCGGGCCTGCCGCCCCTCCTCCCCTCCATCTCCTCCTCGGGCCCCGGCCGCCCCTCTCCCTCCCTCCATCTCCTCCTCGGGCCCCGGCCGCCCCTCTCCCTCCATCTCCTCCTCGGGCCCCGGCCGCCCCTCTCCCTCTCCTCCCTCCATCTCCTCCTCGGTCCTCGGCCGCCCCTCTCCCTCCTCCTCCATCTCCCTCCTCGGGCCCCGGCCGCCCTCTCCCTCCCTCCATCTCCTCCTCGGGCCCCGGCCACCCCATCTCTCCCTCCCTCCCTCCCTCCATCTCCTCCTCGGGCCCCGACTCCACCCTCCCTCCCCCCCTCCTCCTCGGGCCCCGGCTGCCCCCTCCCTCTCGGGGTGTGATGAAGTGGCGGCTCGGCACATTTCCCGGCGGCGGCTACTATTGGCGGTGCGCTCTGCGCTGCGGCCGGGGATTGTGTTACTGCATTGATTTCCGATAAAGCCTCCGCCATTACTGAGCGCCAGCCGCCCCGCCCCTCACAGAGGGCGGGAGACCCCCACTCATCTCCACTCACCGTGGCCTCACAGTGCACACAGCCGCAAGGTGTGAGGCACAGCACGTCTCCAGACCAGCAGCACAGAGGATGTCAGGAGAAGAGTCACAGGGTGAGAGTTACATAGTGGAGGGAGCAGGGTACCAGCAGAACAGAGGATTTCAGGAGGGGAGTCACAGGGTGAGAGTTACATAGTGGAAGGAGCAGGGTCCCAGCAGCACAGAGGATTTCAGGAGGGGAGTCACAGGGTGAGAGTTACATAGTGGAAGGAGCAGGGTCCCAGCAGCACAGAGGATTTCAGGAGAGGAGTTTGCTGATCCTGTGGAGGTCACAGGATGAGAGTTACATAGTGGAAGGAGAAGGGTCCCAGCAGCACAGAGGATTACAGGAGAGGAGTCACAGGGTGAGAGTTACATAGTGGGAGGAGCAGGGTCCCAGCAGCACAGAGGATTTCAGGAGAGGAGTTTGCTGATCCTGTGGAGGTCACAGGATGAGAGTTACATAGTGGGAGGAGCAGGGTCCCAGCAGCACAGAGGATTTCAGGAGGGGAGTCACAGGGTGAGAGTTACATAGTGGAAGGAGCAGGGTCCCAGCAGCACAGAGGATTTCAGGAGAGGA
Organism: Bufotes viridis; assembly: GCA_033119425.1. Taxonomy (NCBI): domain Eukaryota; kingdom Metazoa; phylum Chordata; class Amphibia; order Anura; family Bufonidae; genus Bufotes; species Bufotes viridis. The sequence continues at coordinate 881,077 of CM065594.1, forward strand.
GTGCGCTGATCCTGTGGAGGTCACAGGGTGAGTTACATAGTGGAGGGAGCAGGGTCCCAGCAGCACAGAGGATTTCAGGAGAGGAGTGCGCTGATCCTGTGGGGGTCACATGCTGAGAGTTACATAGTGGGAGGAGCAGGGTTCCAGCAGCACAGAGGATTTCAGGAGAGGAGTGTGCTGATCCTGTGGAGGTCACAGGATGAGAGTTACATAGTGGGAGGAGCAGGGTCCTAGCAGCACAGAGGATTTCAGGAGAGGAGTGTGCTGATCCTGTGGAGGTCACAGGCTGAGAGTTACATAGTGGAGGAGCAGGGTCCCAGCAGCACAGAGGATTTTAGGAGAGCAGTGTGCTGATCCTGTGGAGGTCACAGGGTGAGAGTTACATAGTAGAAGGAGCAGGGTCCCAGCAGCACAGAGGATTTCAGGAGAGGAGTGCGCTGATCCTGTGGAGGTCACAGGGTGAGAGTTACATAGTGGGAGGAGCAGGGTCCCAGCAGCACAGAGGATTTCAGGAGAGGAGTGCGCTGATCCTGTGGAGGTCACAGGATGAGAGTTACATAGTGGGAGGAGCAGGGTCCCAGCAGCACAGAGGATTTCAGGAGAGGAGTGCGCTGATCCTGTGGAGGTCACAGGATGAGAGTTACATAGTGGAAGGAGCAGGGTCCCAGCAGCACAGAGGATTTCAGGAGAGGAGTGCGCTGATCCTGTGGAGGTCACAGGATGAGAGTTACATAGTGGGAGGAGCAGGGTCCCAGCAGCACAGAGGATTTCAGGAGAGGAGTGCGCTGATCCTGTGGAGGTCACAGGATGAGAGTTACATAGTGGGAGGAGCAGGGTCCCAGCAGCACAGAGGATTTCAGGAGAGGAGTGCGCTGATCCTGTGGAGGTCACAGGATGAGAGTTACATAGTGGAAGGAGCAGGGTCCCAGCAGCACAGAGGATTTCAGGAGAGGAGTGCGCTGATCCTGTGGAGGTCACAGGGTGAGAGTTACATAGTGGGAGGAGCAGGGTCCCAGCAGCACAGAGGATTTCAGGAGAGGAGTGCGCTGATCCTGTGGAGGTCACAGGATGAGAGTTACATAGTGGGAGGAGCAGGGTCCCAGCAGCACAGAGGATTTCAGGAGAGGAGTGCGCTGATCCTGTGGAGGTCACAGGCTGGGAGTTACATAGTGGGAGGAGCAGGGTCCCAGCAGCACAGAGGATTTCAGGAGAGGAGTGCGCTGATCCTGTGGAGGTCACAGGGTGAGAGTTACATAGTGGGAGGAGCAGGGTCCCAGCAGCACAGAGGATTTCAGGAGAGGAGTGCGCTGATCCTGTGGAGGTCACAGGGTGAGAGTTACATAGTGGAAAGAGCAGGGTCCCAGCAGCACAGAGGATTTCAGGAGATGAGTGCGCTGATCCTGTGGAGGTCACAGGCTGAGAGTTACATAGTGGGAGGAGCAGGGTCCCAGCAGCACAGAGGATTTCAGGAGAGGAGTGTGCTGATCCTGTGGAGGTCACAGGGTGAGAGTTACATAGTGGGAGGAGCAGGGTCCCAGCAGCACAGAGGATGTCAGGAGAGGAGTGCGCTGATCCTGTGGGGGTCACAGCATGAGAGTTACATAGTGGGAGGAGCAGGGTCCCAGCAGCACAGAGGATTTCAGGAGAGCAGTGTGCTGATCTTGTGGAGGTGACTGGGTGAGAGTTACATAGTGGGGGGAGCGTCCCAGTAGCACAGAGGATTTCAGGAGAGCAGTGTGCTGATCCTGTGGAGGTCACAGGGTGAGAGTTACATAGTGGGGGGAGCAGGGTCCCAGCAGCACAGAGTATTTCAGGAGAGGAGTGCGCTGATCCTGTGGGGGTCACAGCCTGAGAGTTACATAGTGGGAGGAGCAGGGTCCCAGCAGCACAGAGGATTTCAGGAGAGGAGTCACAGCCTGAGAGTTACATAGTGGGAGGAGCAGGGTCCCAGCAGCACAGAGGATTTCAGGAGACATTTCTGTGCTCGGGGTGCGGCACAGCTGATGTGGACCGATACTGGCAGAGTTTGGAGCCTCCACTCGGACCGCATGGCGCAGGGGAAGGAGGGGCCCCTGGAGGGTAAGGTGGGTGGGGACCCCAGGAAAGGAAAGTGGGGGGGCGATTTGGGGTTAAATATAACCAAACCTCTCGATGTGATCCTCGGCCACGGACTCCCATCATTCACAGGGCTACCCAGATATAAATCCCCTAAGGCAGGCATGCTCAATCTCCGGCCCTCCAGCTGTTGCAAAACTACAACTCCCATCATTCCCAGACAGCCTACAGCTATCATCCTACAGAAGGGCATGGAGGGAGATGTGAATGATGAGGACTGTAATCCTGGGGCTGGGAGATCGCAGACCCCCCCTCATTACCATAAAGCGACATTTCCACATAATCCCGAGAAGGATTCCACAAGAAAAGAAAGAATTTCTCATCAAACACTTAAATGTCAGAACGACCGCAGGAAACGGCGAGGAGACTAATCCACAGAGCAACGCTCTGCAGCCACTGCCCCCCCCCCCCCCGCGGGAACGAACCCCAGAACTAGACAGGAGGTCCGCAGGAAACGGCGAGGAGACTAATCCACGGAGCAACGCTCTGCAGCCACTGCCCCCCCCTCCCCCCGCGGGAACGAACCCCAGAACCAGACAGGAGGTCTGCAGGAAACGGCGAGGAGACTAATCCACGGAGCAACGCTCTGCAGCGGGAGGTGAGGGGTGTGGCGGATGGAGAGCATCTTCAGGATATTTGTGGGGAGGGGGGGGGAGGGGGGGTTTCTGTATGTAATATTTATAATATGTTAATAAAAAGAAGACTTCGGCCCCGTACCCCCCTGCCCTGGGACCGAGGGGCCACTGCGCTCAGACAGGAATTAGCAGAAACATGCTGCCATCTAGTGTCCACAAAGGACTACTGCACCCATCATTTATAAATCTGATGATAAATGTAAGTTCCCGAAGAAACACAAACAATTAGAATATTGTGAAAAGTTCATGGATTTCAGTAAAGCAGCAGAAAAGGCGACGGTGAAATCCGAGACTCGTCACAGGGAAAGCGCGAGGTTTCCAGCCTTTATGGGTATAATCTGGGCGATTACAGCTCAGGAAAACCCACGGGCACAATATCGAGGTCCCTATTACTCAGGGGTTTGGATTATTAGCGGGCGAGAGGGCGACACCGAGCCTCGAAAATTCAACCTGCTCACAAAATTCTAACTTTAAGCTGCATTACTGAAATAAATGGACTTTTGTACGATATTCTTATTTTTCGAATTTCATCTGAAGTACAAAACAAGAACCGCTGACACCCCCTTCTTGTACTATACTCCAGAGCTGCACTCACTCTTCTGCTGGTGCAGTCACTGTGTACATACATTACTTATCCTGTACTGATCCTGAGTTACATCCTGTATTATACTCCAGAGCTGCACTCACTATTCTGCTGGTGCAGTCACTGTGTACATACATTACTTATCCTGTACTGATCCTCAGTTACATCCTGTATTATCCTCCAGAGCTGCACTCACTATTCTGCTGGTGGAGTCACTGTGTACATACATTACTTATCCTGTACTGATCCTGAGTTACATCCTGTATTATACTCCAAAGCTGCACTCACTATTCTGCTGGTGCAGTCACTGTGTACATACATTACTTATCCTGTATTATACTCCAGAGCTGCACTTACTATTCTGCTGGTGCAGTCACTGTGTACATACATTACTTATCCTGTACTGATCCTGAGTTACATCCTGTATTATACTCCAGAGCTGCACTCACTATTCTGCTGGTGCAGTCACTGTGTACATACATTTCTTATCCTGTACTGATCCTGAGTTACATCCTGTATTATACTCCAGAGCTGCACTCACTATTCTGCTGGTGCAGTCACTGTGTACATACATTACTTATCCTGTACTGATCCTGAGTTACATCCTGTATTATACTCCAGAGCTGCACTCACTATTCTGCTGGTGGAGTCACTGTGTACATACATTACTTATCCTGTACTGATCCTGAGTTACATCCTGTATTATACTCCAGAGCTGCACTCACTATTCTGCTGGTGCAGTCACTGTGTACATACATTACTTATCCTGTACTGATCCTGAGTTACATCCTGTATTATACTCCAGAGCTGCACTCACTATTCTGCTGGTGCAGTCACTGTGTACATACATTACTTATCCTGTACTGATCCTGAGTTACATCCTGTATTATACTCCAGAGCTGCACTCACTATTCTGCTGGTGCAGTCACTGTGTACATACATTACTTATCCTGTACTGATCCTGAGTTACATCCTGTATTATACTCCAGAGCTGCACTCACTATTCTGCTGGTGCAGTCACTGTGTACATACATTACTTATCCTGTACTGATCCTGAGTTACATCCTGTATTATACTCCAGAGCTGCACTCACTATTCTGCTGGTGCAGTCACTGTGTACATACATTACTTATCCTGTACTGATCCTGAGTTACATCCTGTATTATACTCCAGAGCTGCACTCACTATTCTGCTGGTGCAGTCACTGTGTACATACATTACTTATCCTGTACTGATCCTGAGTTACATCCTGTATTATACTCCAGAGCTGCACTCACTATTCTGCTGGTGCAGTCACTGTGTACATACATTACTTATCCTGTACTGATCCTGAGTTACATCCTGTATTATACTCCAGAGCTGCACTCACTATTCTGCTGGTGCAGTCACTGTGTACATACATTACTTATCCTGTACTGATCCTGAGTTACATCCTGTATTATACTCCAGAGCTGCACTCACTATTCTGCTGGTGCAGTCACTGTGTACATACATTACTTATCCTGTACTGATCCTGAGTTACATCCTGTATTATACTCCAGAGCTGCACTCACTATTCTGCTGGTGCAGTCACTGTGTACATACATTACTTATCCTGTACTGATCCTGAGTTACATCCTGTATTATACTCCAGAGCTGCACTCACTGTTCTGCTGGTGCAGTCACTGTGTACATACATTACTTATCCTGTACTGATCCTGAGTTACATCCTGTATTATACTCCAGAGCTGCACTCACTATTCTGCTGGTGCAGTCACTGTGTACATACATTACTTATCCTGTACTGATCCGAGGTTACATCCTGTATTACACTCCAGAGCTGCACTCACTATTCTGCTGGTGCAGTCACTGTGTACATACATTACTTATCCTGTACTGATCCTGAGTTACATCCTGTATTATACTCCAGAGCTGCACTCACTATTCTGCTGGTGCAGTCACTGTGTACATTACATTACTTATCCTGTACTGATCCTGAGTTACATCCTGTATTATACTCCAGAGCTGCACTCACTATTCTGCTGGTGCAGTCACTGTGTACATACATTACTTATCCTGTACTGATCCTGAGTTACATCCTGTATTATACTCCAGAGCTGCACTCACTATTCTGCTGGTGCAGTCACTGTGTACATACATTACTTATCCTGCACTGATCCTGAGTTACATCCTGTATTATACTCCAGAGCTGCACTCACTATTCTGCTGGTGCAGTCACTGTGTACATACATTACTTATCCTGTACTGATCCTGAGTTACATCCTGTATTATACTCCAGAGCTGCACTCACTATTCTGCTGGTGCAGTCACTGTGTACATACATTACTTATCCTGTACTGATCCTGAGTTACATCCTGTATTATACTCCAGAGCTGCACTCACTATTCTGCTGGTGGAGTCACTGTGTACATACATTACTTATCCTGTACTGATCCTGAGTTACATCCTGTATTATACTCCAGAGCTGCACTCACTATTCTGCTGGTGCAGTCACTGTGTACATACATTACTTATCCTGTACTGATCCTGAGTTACATCCTGTATTATACTCCAGAGCTGCACTCACTATTCTGCTGGTGCAGTCACTGTGTACATACATTACTTATCCTGTACTGATCCTGAGTTACATCCTGTATTATACTCCAGAGCTGCACTCACTATTCTGCTGGTGCAGTCACTGTGTACATACATTACTTATCCTGTACTGATCCTGAGTTACATCCTGTATTATACTCCAGAGCTGCACTCACTATTCTGCTGGTGCAGTCACTGTGTACATACATTACTTATCTTGTACTGATCCTGAGTTACATCCTGTATTATACTCCCAGAGCTGCACTCACTATTCTGCTGGTGCAGTCACTGTGTACATACATTACTTATCCTGTACTGATCCTGAGTTACATCCTGTATTATACTCCAGAGCTGCACTCACTATTCTGCTGGTGCAGTCACTGTGTACATACATTACTTATCCTGTACTGATCCTGAGTTACATCCTGTATTATACTCCAGAGCTGCACTCACTATTCTGCTGGTGCAGTCACTGTGTACATACATTACTTATCCTGTACTGATCCTGAGTTACATCCTGTATTATACTCCAGAGCTGCACTCACTATTCTGCTGGTGCAGTCACTGTGTACATACATTACTTATCCTGTACTGATCCTGAGTTACATCCTGTATTATACTCCAGAGCTGCACTCACTATTCTGCTGGTGCAGTCACTGTGTACATACATTACTTATCCTGTACTGATCCTGAGTTACATCCTGTATTATACTCCAGAGCTGCACTCACTATTCTGCTGGTGCAGTCACTGTGTACATTACATTACTTATCCTGTACTGATCCTGAGTTACATCCTGTATTATACTCCAGAGCTGCACTCACTATTCTGCTGGTGCAGTCACTGTGTACATACATTACTTATCCTGTACTGATCCTGAGTTACATCCTGTATTATACTCCAGAGCTGCACTCACTATTCTGCTGGTGCAGTCACTGTGTACATACATTACTTATCCTGTACTGATCCTGAGTTACATCCTGTATTATACTCCAGAGCTGCACTCACTATTCTGCTGGTGCAGTCACTGTGTACATACATTACTTATCCTGTACTGATCCTGAGTTACATCCTGTATTATACTCCAGAGCTGCACTCACTATTCTGCTGGTGCAGTCACTGTGTACATACATTACTTATCCTGTACTGATCCTGAGTTACATCCTGTATTATACTCCAGAGCTGCACTCACTATTCTGCTGGTGCAGTCACTGTGTACATACATTACTTATCCTGTACTGATCCTGAGTTACATCCTGTATTATACTCCAGAGCTGCACTCACTATTCTGCTGGTGCAGTCACTGTGTACATACATTACTTATCCTGTACTGATCCTGAGTTACATCCTGTATTATACTCCAGAGCTGCACTCACTATTCTGCTGGTGCAGTCACTGTGTACATACATTACTTATCCTGTACTGATCCTGAGTTACATCCTGTATTATACTCCAGAGCTGCACTCACTATTCTGCTGGTGCAGTCACTGTGTACATACATTACTTATCCTGTACTGATCCTGAGTTACATCCTGTATTATACTCCAGAGCTGCACTCACTATTCTGCTGGTGCAGTCACTGTGTACATACATTACTTATCCTGTACTGATCCTGAGTTACATCCTGTATTATACTCCAGAGCTGCACTCACTATTCTGCTGGTGCAGTCACTGTGTACATACATTACTTATCCTGTACTGATCCTGAGTTACATCCTGTATTATACTCCAGAGCTGCACTCACTATTCTGCTGGTGCAGTCACTGTGTACATACATTACTTATCCTGTACTGATCCTGAGTTACATCCTGTATTATACTCCAGAGCTGCACTCACTATTCTGCTGGTGCAGTCACTCTGTACATACATTACTTATCCTGTACTGATCCTGAGTTACATCCTGTATTATACCCCAGAGCTGCACTCACTATTCTGCTGGTGCAGTCACTGTGTACATACATTACTTATCCTGTACTGATCCTGAGTTACATCCTGTATTATACTCCAGAGCTGCACTCACTATTCTGCTGGTGCAGTCACTGTGTACATACATTACTTATCCTGTACTGATCCTGAGTTACATCCTGTATTATACTCCAGAGCTGCACTCACTATTCTGCTGGTGCAGTCACTGTGTACATACATTACTTATCCTGTACTGATCCTGAGTTACATCCTGTATTATACTCCAGAGCTGCACTCACTATTCTGCTGGTGCAGTCACTGTGTACATACATTACTTATCCTGTACTGATCCTGAGTTACATCCTGTATTATACTCCAGAGCTGCACTCACTATTCTGCTGGTGCAGTCACTGTGTACATACATTACTTATCCTGTACTGATCCTGAGTTACATTCTGTATTATACTCCAGAGCTGCACTCACTATTCTGCTGGTGCAGTCACTGTGTACATACATTACTTATCCTGTACTGATCCTGAGTTACATCCTGTATTATACTCCAGAGCTGCACTCACTATTCTGATGGTGCAGTCACTGTGTACATACATTACTTATCCTGTACTGATCCTGAGTTACATCCTGTATTATACTCCAGAGCTGCACTCACTATTCTGCTGGTGCAGTCACTGTGTACATACATTACTTATCCTGTACTGATCCTGAGTTACATCCTGTATTATACTCCCAGAGCTGCACTCACTATTCTGCTGGTGCAGTCACTGTGTACATACATTACTTATCCTGTACTGATCCTGAGTTACATCCTGTATTATACTCCAGAGCTGCACTCACTATTCTGCTGGTGCAGTCACTGTGTACATACATTACTTATCCTGTACTGATCCTGAGTTACATCCTGTATTATACTCCAGAGCTGCACTCACTATTCTGCTGGTGCAGTCACTGTGTACATACATTACTTATCCTGTACTGATCCTGAGTTACATCCTGTATTATACTCCAGAGCTGCACTCACTATTCTGCTGGTGCAGTCACTGTGTACATACATTACTTATCCTGTACTGATCCTGAGTTACATCCTGTATTATACTCCAGAGCTGCACTCACTATTCTGCTGGTGCAGTCACTGTGTGCATACATTACTTATCCTGTACTGATCTGAGTTACATCCTGTATTATACTCCAGAGCTGCACTCACTATTCTGCTGGTGCAGTCACTGTGTACATACATTACTTATCCTGTACTGATCCTCAGGTTACATCCTGTATTATACTCCAGAGCTGCACTCACTATTCTGCTGGTGCAGTCACTGTGTACATACATTACTTATCCTGTACTGATCCTGAGTTACATCCTGTATTATACTCCAGAGCTGCACTCCACTATTCTGCTGGTGCAGTAACTGTGTACATACATTACTTATCCTGTACTGATCCTGAGTTACATCCTGTATTATACTCCAGAGCTGCACTCACTATTCTGCTGGTGCAGTCACTGTGTACATACATTACCTATCCTGTACTGATCCTGAGTTACATCCTGTATTATACTCCCAGAGCTGCACTCACTATTCTGCTGGTGCAGTCACTGTGCTACATACATTACTTATCCTGTACTGATCCTGAGTTACATCCTGTATTATACTCCAGAGCTGCACTCACTATTCTGCTGGTGCAGTCACTGTGTACATACATTACTTATCCTGTACTGATCCTGAGTTACATCCTGTATTATACTCCAGAGCTGCACTCACTATTCTGCTGGTGCAGTCACTGTGTACATACATTACTTATCCTGTACTGATCCTGAGTTACATCCTGTATTATACTCCAGAGCTGCACTCACTATTCTGCTGGTGGAGTCACTGTGTGCATACATTACTTATCCTGTACTGATCCTGAGTTACATCCAGTATTATACTCCAGAGCTGCACTCACTATTCTGCTGGTGCAGTCACTGTGTACACATTACTTATCCTGTACTGATCCTGAGTTACATCCTGTATTATACTCCAGAGCTGCACTCACTATTCTGCTGGTGCAGTCACTGTGTACATACATTACTTATCCTGTACTGATCTGGTTACATCCTGTATTATACTCCAGAGCTGCACTCACTATTCTGCTGGTGCAGTCACTGTGTACATACATTACTTATCCTGTACTGATCCTGAGTTACATCCTGTATTATACTCCAGAGCTGCACTCACTATTCTGCTGGTGCAGTCACTGTGTACATACATTACTTATCCTGTATTATACTCCAGAGCTGCACTCACTATTCTGCTGGTGCAGTAACTGTGTACATATATTACTTATCCTGTATTATATTCCAGAGCTGCACTCACTATTCTGCTGGTGCAGTCACTGTGTACATTACTTATTCTGTACTGATCCTGAGTTACATCCTGTGTTATACTCCAGAGCTGCACTCACTATTCTGCTGGTGCAGTCACTGTGTACATACATTACTTATCCTGTACTGATCTGAGTTACATCCTGTATTATACTCCAGAGCTGCACTCACTATTCTGCTGGTACAGTCACTGAATACATACATTACTTATTCTGTACTGATCCTGAGTTACATCCTGTGTTATACTCCAGAGCTGCACTCACTATTCTGCTGGTGCAGTCACTGTGTACATACATTACTTATTCTGTACTGATCCTGAGTTACATCCTGTATTATACTCCAGAGCTGCACTCACTATTCTGCTGGTGCAGTCACTGTGTACATCACATTACTTATCCTGTACTGATCCTGAGTTACATCCTGTGTTATACTCCAGAGCTGCACTCACTATTCTGCTGGTGCAGTCACTGTGTACATACATTACTTATCCTGTACTGATCCTGAGTTACATCCTGTATTATACCCCAGAGCTGCACTCACTATTCTGCTGGTGCAGTCACTGTGTACATACATTACTTATCCTGTACTGATCCTGAGTTACATCCTGTATTATACTCCAGAGCTGCACTCACTATTCTGCTGGTGCAGTCACTGTGTACATACATTACTTATCCTGTACTGATCCTGAGTTACATCCTGTATTATACTCCTAGAGCTGCACTCACTATTCTGCTGGTACAGTCACTGTGTACATACATTACTTATCCTGTACTGATCCTGAGTTACATCCTGTATTATACTCCAGAGCTGCACTCACTATTCTGCTGGTACAGTCACTGTGTACATACATTACTTATCCTGTACTGATCCTGAGTTACATCCTGTATTATACTCCAGAGCTGCACTCACTATTCTGCTGGTGCAGTCACTGTGTACATACATTACTTATCCTGTACTGATCCTGAGTTACATTCTGTATTATACCCCAGAGCTGCACTCACTATTCTGCTGGTGCAGTCACTGTGTACATACATTACTTATCCTGTATTGATCCTGAGTTACATCCTGTATTATACTTCAGAGCTGCACTCACTATTCTGCTGGTGCAGTCACTGTGTACATACATTACTTATCCTGTACTGATCCTGAGTTACATCCTGTATTATACTCCAGAGCTGCACTCACTATTCTGCTGGTGCAGTCACTGTGTACATACATTACTTATCCTGTACTGATCCTGAGTTACATCCTGTATTATACTGCAGAGCTGCGCTCACTATTCTGCTGGTGCAGTCACTGTGCACATACATTACTTATCCTGTACTGATCCTGAGTTACATCCTGTATTATACTCCAGAGCAGCACTCACTATTCTGCTGGTGCAGTCACTGTGTACATACATTACTTATCCTGTATTGATCCTGAGTTACATCCTGTATTATACTCCAGAGCTGCACTCACTATTCTGCTGGTGCAGTCACTGTGTACATACATTACTTATCCTGTACTGATCCTGAGTTACATCCTGTATTATACTCCAGAGCTGCACTCACTATTCTGCTGGTGCAGTCACTGTGTACATACATTACTTATCCTGTACTGATCCTGAGTTACATCCTGTATTATACTCCAGAGCTGCACTCACTATTCTGCTGGTGCAGTCACTGTGTACATACATTACTTATCCTGTACTGATCCTGAGTTACATCCTGCATTATACTCCAGAGCTGCACTCCCTATTCTGCTGGTACAGTCACTGTGTACATACATTACTTATCCTGTACTGATCCTGAGTTACAATCTGTATTATACTTCAGAGCTGCACTCACTATTCTGCTGGTGTAGTCACTGTGTACATACATTACTTATCCTGTACTGATCCTGAGTTACATCCTGTATTATATTCCAGAGCTGCACTCACTATTCTGCTGGTGCAGTCACTGTGTACATACATTACTTATCCTGTACTGATCCTGAGTTACATTTTGTGTTATACTCCAGAGCTGTACTCACTATTCTGCTGGTGCAGTCACTGTGTACATACATTACTTATCCTGTACTGATCCTGAGTTACATCCTGTATTATGCTCCAGAGCTGCACTTACTATTCTGCTGGTGCAGTCACTGTGTACATACATTACTTATCCTGTACTGATCCTGAGTTACACCCTGTATTATACTCCAGAGCTGCACTCACTATTCTGCTGGTGCAGTCACTGTGTACATACATTACTTATCCTGTACTGATCCTGAGTTACATCCTGTATTATACTCCAGAGCTGCACTCACTATTCTGCTGGTGCAGTCACTGTGTACATACATTACTTATCCTGTACTGATCCTGAGTTACATCCTGTATTATACTCCAGAGCTGCACTCACTATTCTGCTGGTGCAGTCACTGTGTACATACATTACTTATCCTGTACTGATCCTGAGTTACATCCTGTATTATACTCCAGAGCTGCACTCACTATTCTGCTGGTGCAGTCACTGTGTACATACATTACTTATCCTGTATTGATCCTGAGTTACATCCTGTATTATACTCCAGAGCTGCACTCACTATTCTGCTGGTGCAGTCACTGTGTACATACATTACTTATCCTGTATTGATCCTGAGTTACATCCTGTATTATACTCAGAGCTGCACTCACTATTCTGCTGGTGCAGTCACTGTGTACATACATTACTTATCCTGTACTGATCCTGAGTTACATCCTGTATTATACTCCAGAGCTGCACTCACTATTCTGCTGGTGCAGTCACTGTGTACATACATTACTTATCCTGTATTGATCCTGAGTTACATCCTGTATTATACTCCAGAGCTGCACTCACTATTCTGCTGGTGCAGTCACTGTGTACATACATTACTTATCCTGTACTGATCCTGAGTTACATCCTGTATTATACTCCAGAGCTGCACTCACTATTCTGCTGGTGCAGTCACTGTGTACATACATTACTTATCCTGTACTGATCCTGAGTTACATCCTGTATTATACTCCAGAGCTGCACTCACTATTCTGCTGGTGCAGTCACTGTGTACATACATTACTTATCCTGTACTGATCCTGAGTTACATCCTGTATTATACTCCAGAGCTGCACTCACTATTCTGCTGGTGCAGTCACTGTGTACATACATTACTTATCCTGTACTGATCCTGAGTTACATCCTGTATTATACTCCAGAGCTGCACTCACTATTCTGCTGGTGCAGTCACTGTGTACATACATTACTTATCCTGTACTGATCCTGAGTTACATCCTGTATTATACTCCAGAGCTGCACTCACTATTCTGCTGGTGCAGTCACTGTGTACATACATTACTTATCCTGTACTGATCCTGAGTTACATCCTGTATTATACTCCAGAGCTGCACTCACTATTCTGCTGGTGTACTCACTGTGTACATACATTACTTACCCTGTACTGATCCTGAGTTACATCCTGTATTATACTCCAGAGCTGCACTCACTATTCTGCTGGTGCAGTCACTGTGTACATACATTACTTATCCTGTACTGATCCTGAGTTACATCCTGTATTATACTCCAGAGCTGCACTCACTATTCTGCTGGTGCAGTCACTGTGTACAGACAGAACACCGTTGCACACATAGAATTGCTTCATATACAGTCAGTGAGGAGTCTGTCGCCAATCAGCGGTAGTACACTGCAGCGGTCAGTGTAGGCGGGTTATGCAGAGGGGGTGGATCCCGGCTCTACATGGCGGTTATGGTGCACATGGGGGCCCAACATACGTTTTCTGCTCCGAATCCCAGACCAGTGGTGGCAAAACTTTTTCACAGGTGCAAGAGGCGGCACTCAGTCCTCTCTGTGGGCAGCGCCACCCTGGAAAAAGTGAAAAAGTCTATGGCGCACCAATATGCAGTACAGTTTTGCGGCCATTCATCGGCACAGGCAGCGCAGGGCGCACCACGCGGACGGCACAGGCAGCGCAGGGCGCACCACGCGGACGGCACACGGACGGCACAGGCAGCGCAGGGCGCACCACGCGGACGGCACAGGCAGCGCAGGGCGCCCCACGCGGACAGCACAGGCAGCGCAGGGCGCCCCACGCCATAAAACCTCGGGGTGGGGGGGGGGCGTCAGCTCTTACCGTCTTGATGGAGGTTCTGGTCTTCTCCTTCCAGGGGGCGCCGCTGATCTCCAGGGTGCAGTGAACAAATGTCTCCTGGTCATAGGAGCCGAAGATCAGGAGCCTGAAAGATAAGAGGCGGGAGGTCAGAGACCAGTGGGGAGGGCAGAAGTAACCAGGACCCCCAATCACAGCTCATACATGGGGGTGCTACAGACCCCTCCTACAGACCCCCCACCAGAGGGCGCTCTCCACCACAGACACCTCCTACAGACCCCCCACCAGAGGGCGCTCTCCGCCACAGACACCTCCTAAAGACCCCCCCCACCAGAGGGCGCTCTCCGCCACAGACACCTCCTACAGACCCCCCACCAGAGGGCGCTCTCCACCACAGACACCTCCTACAGACCCCCCCACCAGAGGGCGCTCTCCACGACAGACACCTCCTACAGACCCCCCACCAGAGGGCGCTCTCCACCACAGACACCTCCTACAGACCCCCACCAGAGGGCGCTCTCACCACAGACCCTCCACCAGAGGGCGCTCTCCACGACAGACACCTCCTACAGACCCCCACCAGAGGGCGCTCCGCCACAGACACCTCCTACAGACCTCCCAGAGGGCGCCTCCGCCACAGACACCTCCTACAGAACCCCCCCAGAGGGCGCTCTCCACCACAGACACCTCCTACAGAACCCCCCAGAGGGCGCTCTCCGCCACAGACACCTCCTGAGACCCCCCAGAGGGCGCTCTCCGCCACAGACACCTCCTACAGAACCTCTCCAGAGGGCGCTCCGCACAGACACCTCCTACAGAACCCCTCCAGAGGGCGCTCTCCGCCACAGACACCTCCTACAGAACCCTCTCAGAGGCGCTCTCCGCCACAGACACCTCCTACAGAACCCCTCACCCCAGAGGGCTCTCCGCCACAGACACCTCCTACAGAACCCCCCACTCCCAGAGGGCGCTCTCCGCCACAGACACCTCCTACAGAACCCCCCCACCCCAGAGGGCGCTCTCTCCGCCACAGACACCTCCGCCAGAGGGCGCTCTCCGCCACAGACACCTCCGCCAGAGGGCGCTCTCCGCCACAGACACCTCCGCCAGAGGCGCTCTCTCCGCCACAGACACCTCCGCCAGAGGGCGCTCTCCGCCACAGACACCTCCGCCAGAGGGCGCTCTCTCCGCCACAGACACCTCCGCCAGAGGGCGCTCTCCGCCACAGACACCTCCGCCAGAGGGCGCTCTCTCCGCCACAGACACCTCCGCCAGAGGGCGCTCTCCGCCACAGACACCTCCGCCAGAGGGCGCTCTCCGCCACAGACACCTCCGCCAGAGGGCGCTCTCTCCGCCACAGACACTCTCCGCCAGAGGGCGCTCTCCGCCACAGACACCTCCGCCAGAGGGCGCTCTCTCCGCCACAGACACCTCCGCCAGAGGGCGCTCTCCGCCACAGACACCTCCGCCAGAGGCGCTCTCCGCCACAGACACCTCCGCCAGAGGCGCTCTCTCGCCACAGACACCTCCGCCAGAGGCGCTCTCTCCGCCACAGACACCTCCGCCAGAGGGCGCTCTCCGCCACAGACACCTCCGCCAGAGGCGCTCTCTCCGCCACAGACACCTCCGCCAGAGGCGCTCTCCGCCACAGACACCTCCGCCAGAGGGCGTCTCTCCGCCACAGACACCTCCGCCAGAGGGCTCTCTCCGCCACAGACACCTCCGCCAGAGGGCGCTCTCTCCGCCACAGACACCTCCGCCAGAGGGCGCTCTCCGCCACAGACACCTCCGCCAGAGGCGCTCTCCGCCACAGACACCTCCGCCAGAGGGCGCTCTCTCGCCACAGACACCTCCGCCAGAGGGCGCTCTCCGCCACAGACACCTCCGCCAGAGGGCGCTCTCTCCGCCACAGACACCTCCGCCAGAGGCGCTCTCTCCGCCACAGACACCTCCGCCAGAGGGCGCTCTCTCCGCCACAGACACCTCCGCCAGAGGCGCTCTCTCCGCCACAGACACCTCCGCCAGAGGCGCTCTCTCCGCCACAGACACCTCCGCCAGAGGGCGCTCTCCGCCACAGACACCTCCGCCAGAGGCGCTCTCTCCGCCACAGACACCTCCGCCAGAGGGCGCCTCTCCGCCACAGACACCTCCGCCAGAGGCGCTCTCTCCGCCACAGACACCTCCGCCAGAGGCGCTCTCCGCCACAGACACCTCCGCCAGAGGCGTCTCTCCGCCACAGACACCTCCGCCAGAGGCGCTCTCTCCGCCACAGACACCTCCGCCAGAGGGCGCTCTCCGCCACAGACACCTCCGCCAGAGGGCGCTCTCCGCCACAGACACCTCCGCCAGAGGGCGCTCTCCGCCACAGACACCTCCGCCAGAGGGCGCTCTCCGCCACAGACACCTCCGCCAGAGGGCTCTCTCCGCCACAGACACCTCCGCCAGAGGGCGCTCTCTCCACCACAGACACCTCCGCCAGAGGGCGCTCTCTCCGCCACAGACACCTCCGCCAGAGGGCGCTCTCCGCCACAGACACCTCCGCCAGAGGGCGCTCTCTCCACCACAGACACCTCCGCCAGAGGGCGCTCTCCACCACAGACACCTCCGCCAGAGGCGCTCTCTCGCCACAGACACCTCCGCCAGAGGGCGCTCTCCACCACAGACACCTCCGCCAGAGGCGCTCTCCGCCACAGACACCTCCGCCAGAGGGCGCTCTCCGCCACAGACACCTCCGCCAGAGGGCGCTCTCCGCCACAGACACCTCCGCCAGAGGGCGCTCTCTCCGCCACAGACACCTCCGCCAGAGGCGCTCTCTCCGCCACAGACACCTCCGCCAGAGGGCTCTCTCCGCCACAGACACCTCCGCCAGAGGGCGCTCCGCCACAGACACCTCCGCCAGAGGGCGCTCTCCGCCACAGACACCTCCGCCAGAGGGCGCTCTCCGCCACAGACACCTCCGCCAGAGGCGCTCTCCGCCACAGACACCTCCGCCAGAGGCGCTCTCCGCCACAGACACCTCCGCCAGAGGGCTCTCTCCGCCACAGACACCTCCGCCAGAGGGCGCTCTCCACCACAGACACCTCCGCCAGAGGGCGCTCTCCGCCACAGACACCTCCGCCAGAGGGCGCTCTCCGCCACAGACACCTCCGCCAGAGGGCGCTCTCCGCCACAGACACCTCCGCCAGAGGGCTCTCTCCGCCACAGACACCTCCGCCAGAGGCGCTCTCCGCCACAGACACCTCCGCCAGAGGGCGCTCTCCGCCACAGACACCTCCGCCAGAGGGCGCTCTCCGCCACAGACACCTCCGCCAGAGGGCGCTCTCTCCGCCACAGACACCTCCGCCAGAGGGCGCTCTCTCCGCCACAGACACCTCCGCCAGAGGGCGCTCTCTCCGCCACAGACACCTCCGCCAGAGGGCGCTCTCTCCGCCACAGACACCTCCGCCAGAGGGCGCTCTCTCCGCCACAGACACCTCCGCCAGAGGGCGCGCTCTCCGCCACAGACACCTCCGCCAGAGGGCGCTCTCCGCCACAGACACCTCCGCCAGAGGCGCTCTCTCCGCCACAGACACCTCCGCCAGAGGGCGCTCTCTCCGCCACAGACACCTCCGCCAGAGGGCGCTCTCCGCCACAGACACCTCCGCCAGAGGCGCTCTCTCCGCCACAGACACCTCCGCCAGAGGGCGCTCTCCGCCACAGACACCTCCGCCAGAGGGCGCTCTCCACCACAGACACCTCCCGCCAGAGGCGCTCTCCACCACAGACACCTCCGCCAGAGGGCGCTCTCCGCCACAGACACCTCCGCCAGAGGGCGCTCTCTCCGCCACAGACACCTCCGCCAGAGGGCGCCTCCGCCACAGACACCTCCGCCAGAGGGCTCTCTCCGCCACAGACACCTCCGCCAGAGGCGCTCTCTCCGCCACAGACACCTCCGCCAGAGGGCGCTCTCCGCCACAGACACCTCCGCCAGAGGGCGCTCTCTCCACCACAGACACCTCCGCCAGAGGCGCTCTCTCCGCCACAGACACCTCCGCCAGAGGGCGCTCCGCCACAGACACTCTCCGCCAGAGGGCGCTCTCCGCCACAGACACCTCCGCCAGAGGCGCTCTCCGCCACAGACACCTCCGCCAGAGGGCGCTCTCCGCCACAGACACCTCCGCCAGAGGGCGCTCTCCACCACAGACACCTCCGCCAGAGGGCGCTCTCTCCACCACAGACACCTCCGCCAGAGGGCGCTCTCTCCACCACAGACACCTCCGCCAGAGGGCGCTCTCCACTACAGACACCTCCGCCAGAGGGCGCCTCTCCACCACAGACACCTCCGCCAGAGCGCTCTCTCCACCACAGACACCTCCGCCAGAGGGCGCCTCTCCACCACAGACACCTCCGCCAGAGGGCGCTCTCCACCACAGACACTCTCCGCCAGAGGGCGCTCTCTCCACCACAGACACCTCCGCCAGAGGGCGTCTCTCCACCACAGACACCTCCGCCAGAGGCGCTCTCTCCACCACAGACACCTCCGCCAGAGGCGCTCTCCACCACAGACACCTCCGCCAGAGGGCGCTCTCCACCACAGACACCTCCGCCAGAGGGCGCTCTCCACCACAGACACCTCCGCCAGAGGGCGCTCTCCACCACAGACACCTCCGCCAGAGGGCGTCTCTCCACCACAGACACCTCCGCCAGAGGGCGTCTCTCCACCACAGACACCTCCGCCAGAGGGCGCTCTCTCCACCACAGACACCTCCGCCAGAGGGCGCTCTCCACCACAGACACCTCCGCCAGAGGGCGCTCTCTCCACCACAGACACCTCCGCCAGAGGGCGTCTCTCCACCACAGACACCTCCGCCAGAGGGCGCTCTCTCCACCACAGACACCTCCGCCAGAGGGCGCTCTCCACCACAGACACCTCCGCCAGAGGGCGTCTCTCCACCACAGACACCTCCGCCAGAGGGCGCCTCTCCACCACAGACACCTCCGCCAGAGGGCGTCTCTCCACCACAGACACCTCCGCCAGAGGGCGCTCTCCACCACAGACACCTCCGCCAGAGGGCGTCTCTCCACCACAGACACCTCCGCCAGAGGGCGCTCTCCACCACAGACACCTCCGCCAGAGGGCGCTCTCCACCACAGACACCTCCGCCAGAGGGCGTCTCTCCACCACAGACACCTCCGCCAGAGGGCGTCTCTCCACCACAGACACCTCCGCCAGAGGGCGCTCACCACAGCACCAGAGGGCTCTCCACCACAGACACCTCCGCCAGAGGGCGCTCTCTCCACCACAGACACCTCCGCCAGAGGGCGCTCTCCACCACAGACACCTCCGCCAGAGGCGCTCTCTCCACCACAGACACCTCCGCCAGAGGGCGCTCTCCACCACAGACACCTCCGCCAGAGGGCGTCTCTCCACCACAGACACCTCCGCCAGAGGGCGCTCTCCACCACAGACACCTCCGCCAGAGGCGCTCTCCACCACAGACACCTCCGCCAGAGGGCGTCTCTCCACCACAGACACCTCCGCCAGAGGGCGCTCTCTCCACCACAGACACCTCCGCCAGAGGGCGCTCTCCACCACAGACACCTCCGCCAGAGGGCTCTCTCCACCACAGACACCTCCGCCAGAGGGCGTCTCTCCACCACAGACACCTCCGCCAGAGGGCGCTCTCTCCACCACAGACACCTCCGCCAGAGGGCGCTCTCCACCACAGACACCTCCGCCAGAGGGCGCTCTCTCCACCACAGACACCTCCGCCAGAGGCGCTCTCTCCACCACAGACACCTCCGCCAGAGGGCGTCTCTCCACCACAGACACCTCCGCCAGAGGGCGCTCTCTCCACCACAGACACCTCCGCCAGAGGGCGCTCTCTCCACCACAGACACCTCCGCCAGAGGCGCTCTCCACCACAGACACCTCCGCCAGAGGGCGCTCTCCACCACAGACACCTCCGCCAGAGGGCGCTCTCCACCACAGACACCTCCGCCAGAGGCGCTCTCTCCACCACAGACACCTCCGCCAGAGGGCGTCTCTCCACCACAGACACCTCCGCCAGAGGCGTCTCTCCACCACAGACACCTCCGCCAGAGGGCGCTCTCTCCACCACAGACACCTCCGCCAGAGGGCGCTCTCCACCACAGACACCTCCGCCAGAGGGCTCTCTCCACCACAGACACCTCCGCCAGAGGGCGCTCTCTCCACCACAGACACCTCCGCCAGAGGGCGCTCTCCACCACAGACACCTCCGCCAGAGGGCTCTCTCCACCACAGACACCTCCGCCAGAGGCGCTCTCCACAGACACCTCCGCCAGGGCTCTCTCCACCACAGACACCTCCGCCAGAGGGCGCTCTCCACCACAGACACCTCCGCCAGAGGCGCTCTCCACCACAGACACCTCCGCCAGAGGGCGCTCTCTCCACCACAGACACCTCCGCCAGAGGCGCTCTCTCCACCACAGACACCTCCGCCAGAGGGCGCTCTCTCCACCACAGACACCTCCGCCAGAGGGCGCTCTCCACCACAGACACCTCCGCCAGAGGCGCTCTCTCCACCACAGACACCTCCGCCAGAGGGCGCTCTCCACCACAGACACCTCCGCCAGAGGGCGCTCTCTCCACCACAGACACCTCCGCCAGAGGGCTCTCTCCACCACAGACACCTCCGCCAGAGGGCGCTCTCTCCACCACAGACACCTCCGCCAGAGGGCGCTCTCCACCACAGACACCTCCGCCAGAGGGCGTCTCTCCACCACAGACACCTCCGCCAGAGGGCTCTCTCCACCACAGACACCTCCGCCAGAGGGCGCTCTCTCCACCACAGACACCTCCGCCAGAGGCGCTCTCTCCACCACAGACACCTCCGCCAGAGGGCGCTCTCCACCACAGACACCTCCGCCAGAGGGCGCTCTCCACCACAGACACCTCCGCCAGAGGGCGCTCTCCACCACAGACACCTCCGCCAGAGGGCGCTCTCTCCACCACAGACACCTCCGCCAGAGGGCGCTCTCCACCACAGACACCTCCGCCAGAGGGCGCCTCTCCACCACAGACACCTCCGCCAGAGGCGCTCTCTCCACCACAGACACCTCCGCCAGAGGGCGCCTCTCCACCACAGACACCTCCCGCCAGAGGGCGCTCTCTCCACCACAGACACCTCCGCCAGAGGGCGCTCTCCACCACAGACACCTCCGCCAGAGGGCGCTCTCCACCACAGACACCTCCGCCAGAGGCGCTCTCTCCACCACAGACACCTCCGCCAGAGGCGCTCTCTCCACCACAGACACCTCCGCCAGAGGGCGCTCTCCACCACAGACACCTCCGCCAGAGGGCGCTCTCCACCACAGACACCTCCGCCAGAGGCGCTCTCTCCACCACAGACACCTCCGCCAGAGGGCTCTCTCCACCACAGACACCTCCGCCAGAGGGCGTCTCTCCACCACAGACACCTCCGCCAGAGGGCGCTCTCCACCACAGACACCTCCGCCAGAGGGCTCTCTCCACCACAGACACCTCCGCCAGAGGGCGCCTCCTACAGACACCTCCGAGGCCTCACACGACACCTCCGCCAGAGGGCGTCTCTCCACCACAGACACCTCCGCCAGAGGGCGCTCTCTCCACCACAGACACCTCCGCCAGAGGGCGCTCTCTCCACCACAGACACCTCCGCCAGAGGGCGCTCTCCACCACAGACACCTCCGCCAGAGGCGCTCTCTCCACCACAGACACCTCCGCCAGAGGGCGCCTCTCCACCACAGACACCTCCGCCAGAGGGCTCTCTCCACCACAGACACCTCCGCCAGAGGGCGTCTCTCCACCACAGACACCTCCGCCAGAGGGCGCTCTCTCCACCACAGACACCTCCGCCAGAGGGCGCTCTCCACCACAGACACCTCCGCCAGAGGGCGCTCTCCACCACAGACACCTCCGCCAGAGGGCGCTCTCCACCACAGACACCTCCGCCAGAGGGCTCTCTCCACCACAGACACCTCCGCCAGAGGGCGCTCTCCACCACAGACACCTCCGCCAGAGGGCGCTCTCCACCACAGACACCTCCGCCAGAGGGCGCTCTCTCCACCACAGACACCTCCGCCAGAGGGCGCTCTCCACCACAGACACCTCCGCCAGAGGGCGCTCTCCACCACAGACACCTCCGCCAGAGGCGCTCTCCACCACAGACACCTCCGCCAGAGGGCGCTCTCTCCACCACAGACACCTCCGCCAGAGGGCGCTCTCTCCACCACAGACACCTCCGCCAGAGGGCGCTCTCCACCACAGACACCTCCGCCAGAGGCGCTCTCTCCACCACAGACACCTCCGCCAGAGGGCGCTCTCCACCACAGACACCTCCGCCAGAGGCGCTCTCCACCACAGACACCTCCGCCAGAGGGCGCTCTCCACCACAGACACCTCCGCCAGAGGGCGTCTCTCCACCACAGACACCTCCGCCAGAGGCGCTCTCCACCACAGACACCTCCGCCAGAGGGCTCTCTCCACCACAGACACCTCCGCCAGAGGGCGCTCTCTCCACCACAGACACCTCCGCCAGAGGGCGCTCTCCACCACAGACACCTCCGCCAGAGGGCGCTCTCCACCACAGACACCTCCGCCAGAGGGCGCTCTCCACCACAGACACCTCCGCCAGAGGCGCTCTCTCCACCACAGACACCTCCGCCAGAGGCTCTCTCCACCACAGACACCTCCGCCAGAGGGCGCTCTCTCCACCACAGACACCTCCGCCAGAGGGCGCTCTCTCCACCACAGACACCTCCGCCAGAGGGCGCTCTCCACCACAGACACCTCCGCCAGAGGGCGCTCTCCACCACAGACACCTCCGCCAGAGGGCTCTCTCCACCACAGACACCTCCGCCAGAGGGCGCTCTCCACCACAGACACTCTCCGCCAGAGGCGCTCTCTCCACCACAGACACCTCCGCCAGAGGGCGCTCTCTCCACCACAGACACCTCCGCCAGAGGGCGCCTCTCCACCACAGACACCTCCGCCAGAGGGCGCTCTCCACCACAGACACCTCCGCCAGAGGGCGTCTCTCCACCACAGACACCTCCGCCAGAGGGCGCTCTCCACCACAGACACCTCCGCCAGAGGGCGCTCTCCACCACAGACACCTCCGCCAGAGGGCGCCTCTCCACCACAGACACCTCCGCCAGAGGGCTCTCTCCACCACAGACACCTCCGCCAGAGGGCGCTCTCTCCACCACAGACACCTCCGCCAGAGGGCTCTCTCCACCACAGACACCTCCGCCAGAGGGCGCCTCTCCACCACAGACACTCTCCGCCAGAGGGCGCTCTCCACCACAGACACCTCCGCCAGAGGGCGCTCTCTCCACCACAGACACCTCCGCCAGAGGGCGCTCTCTCCACCACAGACACCTCCGCCAGAGGGCGCTCTCTCCACCACAGACACCTCCGCCAGAGGGCGCTCTCCACCACAGACACCTCCGCCAGAGGGCGCTCTCTCCACCACAGACACCTCCGCCAGAGGGCTCTCTCCACCACAGACACCTCCGCCAGAGGCGCTCTCTCCACCACAGACACCTCCGCCAGAGGCGCTCTCTCCACCACAGACACCTCCGCCAGAGGGCGCTCTCTCCACCACAGACACCTCCGCCAGAGGGCGCTCTCTCCACCACAGACACCTCCGCCAGAGGGCGCTCTCTCCACCACAGACACCTCCGCCAGAGGGCGCTCTCTCCACCACAGACACCTCCGCCAGAGGGCGCTCTCTCCACCACAGACACCTCCGCCAGAGGGCGCTCTCCACCACAGACACCTCCGCCAGAGGGCGCTCTCCACCACAGACACCTCCGCCAGAGGGCGTCTCTCCACCACAGACACCTCCGCCAGAGGGCGCTCTCCACCACAGACACCTCCGCCAGAGGGCGCCTCTCCACCACAGACACCTCCGCCAGAGGGCGCTCTCCACCACAGACACCTCCGCCAGAGGGCGCTCTCCACCACAGACACCTCCGCCAGAGGGCGCTCTCTCCACCACAGACACCTCCGCCAGAGGCGCTCTCTCCACCACAGACACCTCCGCCAGAGGGCGCTCTCTCCACCACAGACACCTCCGCCAGAGGGCGCTCTCCACCACAGACACCTCCGCCAGAGGCGCTCTCTCCACCACAGACACCTCCGCCAGAGGGCGTCTCTCCACCACAGACACCTCCGCCAGAGGGCGCTCTCTCCACCACAGACACCTCCGCCAGAGGGCGCTCTCCACCACAGACACCTCCGCCAGAGGGCGCTCTCCACCACAGACACCTCCGCCAGAGGGCGCTCTCTCCACCACAGACACCTCCGCCAGAGGCGCTCTCTCCACCACAGACACCTCCGCCAGAGGGCTCTCTCCACCACAGACACCTCCGCCAGAGGGCGCTCTCTCCACCACAGACACCTCCGCCAGAGGGCTCTCTCCACCACAGACACCTCCGCCAGAGGGCGCTCTCCACCACAGACACCTCCGCCAGAGGGCGCTCTCTCCACCACAGACACCTCCGCCAGAGGGCGCTCTCCACCACAGACACCTCCGCCAGAGGGCGCTCTCTCCACCACAGACACCTCCGCCAGAGGGCGCTCTCCACCACAGACACCTCCGCCAGAGGGCGTCTCTCCACCACAGACACCTCCGCCAGAGGCGCTCTCTCCACCACAGACACCTCCGCCAGAGGGCGCTCTCTCCACCACAGACACCTCCGCCAGAGCGCTCTCTCCACCA
Source organism: Bufotes viridis (assembly GCA_033119425.1). Lineage (NCBI taxonomy): Eukaryota > Metazoa > Chordata > Amphibia > Anura > Bufonidae > Bufotes > Bufotes viridis. The sequence continues at coordinate 906,095 of CM065594.1, forward strand.
CAGACACCTCCGCCAGGGCGCTCTCTCACCACAGACACCTCCGCCAGAGGGCGCTCTCTCCACCACAGACACCTCCGCCAGAGGGCGCTCTCTCCACCACAGACACCTCCGCCAGAGGCGCTCTCCACCACAGACACCTCCGCCAGAGGGCGCTCTCCACCACAGACACCTCGCCAGAGGCCCCACCACAGGCGCTCCGCCAGAGGGCGCTCTCCACCACAGACACCTCCGCCAGAGGGCGTCTCTCCACCACAGACACTCTCCGCCAGAGGGCCCTCCACCACAGACACTCTCGCCAGAGGGCGCCTCCACCACAGACACCTCCGCCAGAGGGCGCTCTCCACCACAGACACCTCCGCCAGAGGGCGCCTCTCCACCACAGACACCTCCGCCAGAGGGCGCTCTCTCCACCACAGACACCTCCGCCAGAGGGCGCTCTCTCACCACAGACACCTCCGCCAGAGGGCGTCTCTCCACCACAGACACCTCCGCCAGAGGGCGCCTCTCCACCACAGACACCTCCGCCAGAGAGCGCCTCCACTACAGACACCTCCGCCAGAGGGCGCTCTCCACCACAGACACCTCCGCCAGAGGCCGCTCTCTCCACCACAGACACCTCCGCCAGAGGGCGCTCTCTCCACCACAGACACCTCCGCCAGAGGGCCCCTCTCCACCACAGACACCTCCGCCAGAGGGCGCTCTCTCCACCACAGACACCTCCGCCAGAGGGCGCCTCTCCACCACAGACACCTCCGCCAGAGGGCGCTCTCTCCACCACAGACACCTCCCGCCAGAGGGCGCTCTCTCCACCACAGACACCTCCCGCCAGAGGGCGCTCTCTCCACCACAGACACCTCTCGCCAGAGGGCTCTCTCCACCACAGACACTCTCCGCCAGAGGGCGCCTCTCCACCACAGACACCTCCGCCAGAGGGCGCTCCTCCACCACAGACACCTCCGCAGACTCCCCCACCAGAGGGCGCTCTCCACCACAGACACCTCCGCCAGAGGGCGCTCTCCACCACAGACACCTCACGCCAGAGCGCCCACCCAGACACCTCCGCCAGAGGGCGCCTCTCCACCACAGACACCTCCGCCAGAGGGCGCTCTCTCCACCAGCACAGACACCTCCGCCAGAGGGCGCTCTCTCCACCACAGACACCTCCGCCAGAGAGCGCTCTCTCCACCACAGACACCTCCTGCTAGAGGCTCTCCTCCACCACAGACACCTCCGCCAGAGGCGCTCTCCACCACAGACACCCCTGCCAGAGGGCGCTCACCTCCACCACAGACCCCCCGCCAGAGGCGCTCTCCACCACAGACACCCCCGCCAGAGGGCGCTCCTCCACCACAGACACCCCCGCCAGAGGGCGCTCTCCACCACAGACACCTCCTGCGCCCACCAGAGGCGCTCCACCACAGACACCTCCAGCCAGAGGGCGCTCTCCACCACAGGCACTCTCGCCGCCCAGAGGGCGCTCTCCACCACAGACACCTCCTACAGACCCCCACCAGAGGGCGCTCTCCACCACAGACACCTCCTACAGACCCCCACCAGAGGGCGCTCTCCACCACAGACACCTCCTACAGACCCCCACCAGAGGGCGCTCTCCACCACAGACACCTCCTACAGACCCCCCCACCAGAGGGCGCTCTCCACCACAGACACCTCCTACAGACCCCCCCACCAGAGGGCGCTCTCCACCACAGACACCTCCTACAGACCCCCCACCAGAGGGCGCTCTCCACCACAGACACCTCCTACAGACCCCCACCAGAGGGCGCTCCACCACAGACACCTCCTACAGACCCCCACCAGAGGCGCGCCCACCACAGACACCTCCTACAGAGCCCCCACCAGAGGGCGCTCCACCACAGACACCTCCTACAGACCCCACCAGAGGGCGCTCTCCACCACAGACACCTCCTACAGACCCCCACCAGAGGGCGCTCTCCACCACAGACACCTCCACCACAGGGCGCTCTCCATCGCAGACCCCTCCACCACAGGGCGCTCACCTGCCACACTCCATGACAGACACCTTCAGACGACCTTCGGTCAGGCCCAGGTCGTGCAGCGTCAGCGTCCGGTCCTCCACCTCCTCGGCGGCCGGAGCCACTTGCATCGGGAAAAACGGCTTGTACCTGAATGAGGAGAAAAAACCTGAGTTTAACCCCCGGATGGAGAGATCAGAGATAAAGTGCGGCAAACTACTATGCACCGGAGAGACGCTGGCGGCGTGCTGAACTATGCAACCCAACATGGCGACCGCCAAGCCACACAGCGGTAGTACCTGATCTTGTAGGCGGGGGCAGTAGTACCTGATCTTGTAGTTGGATGCTGGGGGCAGTAGTACCTGATCTTGTAGGCGGGGGCAGTAGTACCTGATCTTGTAGCCGGATGCTGGGGGCAGTAGTACCTGATCTTGTAGTCGGGCGGACGCTGGGGGCAGTAGTACCTGATCTTGTAGCCGGGGGCAGTAGTACCTGATCTTGTAGTCGGGGCCAGTAGTGCCCGATCCGTAGTCGGGGGCAGTAGTGCCCGATCTTGTAGTCGGGGCCAGGTAGTGCCCGATCTCGTAGTCGGGGCCAGTAGTGCCCGATCCTTGTAGGTCGGGCGCTAAAGCAGTAGTCCGACCGAGTCGTGGCCTGTAGTGCGACGCGTAGTCGGGGCAGTAGTACCGATCTCTGTAGTCGGGGCCAGGCAGTAGCCCGATCTCGTGAGTCGGGCGCCAGTAGTACCCGATCTTGTAGTCGGGCGGGCAGTAGTGCCCGATCTGTAGTCGGAGCTACAGTAGCACCGATCTTGTAGTCGGAGCTGGGCAGTAGTGCCCGATCTCGTAGTCGGACGCTAGCAGTAGTACCCGATCTCGTAGTCGGACGCTAAAGCAGTAGTGCCCGATCTTGTAGTCGACGCTGGCAGTAGTGCCCGATCTCGTAGTCGGAGCTGCAGTAGTGCCCGATCTCGTAGTCGAGGGGCAGTAGTACCGATCTTGTAGTCGGTGGCAGTAGTCCGATTGCGTCGACGGGGCCAGTAGTGCCCGATCTCGTAGTGTACGGGGGCAGTAGTGCCCGATCTTGTAGTCGACGCGGGCCAGTAGTACCCGATCTAGTAGGTCGGAGGCCAGTAGTGCCCGATCTTGTAGTCGGAGCCAGTGGGGCGTCCGATCTCGTAGTCGGACGCTGGCAGTAGTGCCCGATCTCGTAGTGGGCGCTAGCAGTAGTGCCTGATCTTGTAGTCGGACGCTAGCAGTAGTGCCTGATCTCGTAGAGTCGCTGGGGCAGTAGTGCCCGATCTTGTAGTCGGACGCTAGTAGTAGCACCGATCTTGTAGTCGGGCGCTGCAGTAGTACCTGATCTCGTAGTCGGGCGCGCAGTAGTACCCGGATCTTGTAGTCGGGGCCAGTAGTACCCGATCTCGTAGTCGGGCCGACGCTGAGCAGTAGTACCTGCATCTTGTAGTCGGGGGGGCAGTAGTGCCTGACCAGTAGCCGTCATGCTGAGTGCAGTGTACCTGAGTCGAATGCAGGTGCCCGACCGTAGTCGGGGCAGTAGTGCCCGATCTTGTAGTCGGGCGCTGGGGCAGTAGTACCTGATCTTGTAGTCGGACGCCGGTAGTGCCCGATCTCGCAGTCGGGCAGTAGTGCCCGATCTCGTAGTCGGGGGCAGTAGTGCCCGATCTTGCAGTCGGGGCAGTAGTGCCCGATCTCGTAGTCGGGGCAGTAGTGCCCTGATCTTGGAATCGGGCAGTAGTGCCTCGATCTTGTAGTCGCATGCTGGGGCAGTAGTACCCGATCTCGTAGTCGGACGCTGGCAGTAGTGCCCGATCTCGTAGTCGGGGGCAGTAGTGCCCGACCGTGAGTCGGGCAGAAGTGCCGATCCGCAGTCGGGGGCAGTAGTAGCCCGATCTCGCAGTCGGGGCAGTAGTACCTGATCTCGTGAGTCGAAGGCAGTAGTGCCCGATCTCGTAGTCGGGGGCAGTAGTGCCCGTCTCGGGCAGTCGGGCGAAAGCTGATCGCGGGTGCAGCCCGATCTCGTGAGTCGGGGCAGTAGTGCCCGATCTCGTAGTCGGGGCAGTAGTGCCTGATCTCGTAGTCGCGGGGCAGTAGTGCCCGATCTCGTAGGTCGGGGCAGTAGTGCCCGATCTTCGTGGTCGGGGCAGTAGTGCCCGATCTCGTAGGTCGAGGGCAGTAGTGCCCGATCTCGTAGTCGGAGCAGTAGTGCCCGATCTCGTAGTCGGGGCAGGTAGTGCCCGATCTCGTGAGTCGGGGCAGTAGTGCCTGATCTCGTAGTCGGGGCAGTAGTGCCCGATCTCGGAGTCGGGGCAGTAGTGCCCGATCTCGTAGTCGGGCAGTAGTGCCCGATCTCGTAGTCGGGGCAGTAGTGCCGATCTTGTAGTCGGGGCAGTATTGCCCGATCTTGTAGTCGGGGCAGTAGTGCCTGATCTTGTAGTCGGGCTGGCAGTAGTGCCTGATCTTGTAGTCGGGGCAGTAGTGCCTGATCTTGTAGTCGGGGCAGTAGTGCCTGATCTTGTAGTCGGGGCAGTAGTGCCTGATCTTGTAGGGTCGCGGGGCAGTAGTGCCTGATCTTGTAGTCGGGGCAGGTAGTGCCTGATCTTGCAGTCGGATGCTGAGGGCAGTAGTGCCTGATCTTGTAGTCGGGGGCAGTAGTGCCTGATCTTGTAGTCGGGGCAGTAGTGCCTGATCTCGTAGTCGGATGCTGGGGCAGTAGTGCCTGATCTTGTAGTCGACGCTGGGCAGTAGTGCCTGATCTTGTAGTCGGGGGCAGTAGTGCCTGATCTTGTAGTCGGGGCAGTAGTGCCTGATCTTGTAGTCGGGGGCAGTAGTGCCCGATCTTGCAGTCGGAGCAGTAGTGCCCGATCTTGTAGTCGGGGGCAGTAGTGCCCATCTTGTGGCAGTAGAGCCTGACCTTGTAGTCGGGCAGTAGTGCCTGATCTCAGATCGGGAGCAGTAGTGCCCGATCTTGTAGTCGGGGCAGTAGTGCCTGATCTCGTAGGTCGGGGCAGTAGTGCCCGATCTCGTGTCGGGCAGTAGTGCCCGACCGTGGTCGGGCAGTATTGCCCGATCTTGTAGTCGGGGCAGTATTGCTCGATCTTGTAGTCGGGGCAGTAGTGCCCGATCTTGTAGTCGGGGCAGGTAGTGCCCGATCTTGTAGTCGGGGCAGTAGTGCCTGATCTTGTAGTCGGGGCAGTAGTGCCTGATCTTGTAGTCGGGGGGCAGTAGTGCCTGATCTTGTAGTCGGGGGGCAGTAGTGCCTGATCTTGTAGTCGGGGCAGTAGTGCCTGATCTTGTAGTCGGGGCAGTGAGTGCCTGATCTTGTAGTCGAGAGCGCAGTGCCTGATCTTGTAGTCGGGAGCAGTAGTGCTCTGATCTTGCTAGGGGCAGTAGTGCCCGATCTCGTGAGTCGGATGCTGGGGGCAGTAGTGCCTGATCTTGCAGTCGGGGGCAGTAATGCCTGATCTTGTAGTCAGGCAGTAGTGCCTGATCTCGTGGTCGGACGCTGGGGGCAGTAGTGCCTGATCTTGGTAGTCGGGGGCAGTAGTGCCTGATCTTGTAGTCGGGGCAGTAGTGCCTGATCTTGTAGTCGGGCAGTAGTGCCTGATCTTGTGAGTCGGGGGCAGTAGTACCTGATCTTGTAGGCGGACGCTGGGGGCAGTAGTACCCGATCTTGTAGTTGGGCAAGTGTGCTTCTCCGGATCACCCTCTTCAGCTGGGTGACGATGATGGAGGTCAGCTGCGGCATGGGCCGGCCCTCGAACTGGCTGTGCACCTGGAAGTCGATGAGCGGCTCGTCCAGGAAGCAGAAGGCCCAGTGGGTGAAGGGCAGGCGGCGGAACATCAGGCGGAGGCGGCCCTGCACCCGGCCCAGCCGCACCGAACAGACCCCCCACCAGAGGCGCTCTCCACCACAGACACCTCCTACAGACCCCCCACCAGAGAGCGCTCTCCACCACAGACACCTCCTACAGACCCCCCACCAGAGGGCGCTCTCCACCATAGACACCTGCTACAGACCCCCCACCAGAGGGCGCTCTCCACCATAGACACCTGCTACAGACCCCCCACCAGAGGGCGCTCTCCACCACAGACACCTGCTACAGACCCTCCACCAGAGGGCGCTCTCCACCACAGACACCCACCAGAGGGCGCTCTCCACCACAGACACCTCCACCAGAGGGCGCTCACCTGCCACACTCCATTACAGACACCTTCAGACGACCTTCGGTCAGCCCCAGGTCGTGCAGCGTCAGCGTCCGGTCTTCCACCTCCTCGGCGGCCGGAGCCACTTGCATCGGGAAAAACGGCTTGTACCTGAATGAGAAGAAAAAACCTGAGTTTAACCCCCGGATGGAGAGATCAGAGATAAAGTGCGGCAAACTACTATGCACCGGAGAGACGCTGGCGGCGTGCTGAACTATGCAATCCAACATGGCGACCGCCCAGCCACGGGCCAGTAGCGCCCGATCTCGTAGTCGGGGCCAGTAGCGCCCGATCTCGTAGTCGGGGCCAGTAGCGCCCGATCTCGTAGTCGGGGCCAGTAGCGCCCGATCTCGTAGTCGGGGCCAGTAGCGCCCGATCTCGTAGTCGGGGCCAGTAGCGCCCGATCTCGTAGTCGGGGCCAGTAGCGCCCGATCTCGTGAGTCGGGGCCAGTAGCGCCCGATCTCGTAGTCGGGGCCAGTAGCGCCCGATCTCGTGAGTCGGGGCCAGTAGCGCCCGATCTCGTAGTCGGGGCCAGTAGCGCCCGATCTCGTGAGTCGGGGCCAGTAGCGCCCGATCTCGTGAGTCGGGGCCAGTAGCGCCCGATCTCGTGAGTCGGGGCCAGTAGCGCCCGATCTCGTAGGTCGGGGCCAGTAGCGCCCGATCTCGTGAGTCGGGGCCAGTAGCGCCCGATCTCGTAGTCGGGCCAGTAGCGCCCGATCTCGTAGTCGGGGCCAGTAGCGCCCGATCTCGTAGTCGGGGCCAGTGGCGCCCGATCTCGTAGTCGGGGCCAGTAGCGCCCGATCTCGTAGTCGGGGCCAGTAGCGCCCGATCTCGTGAGTCGGGGCCAGTAGCGCCCGATCTCGTAGTCGGGGCCAGTAGCGCCCGATCTCGTAGTCGGGGCCAGTAGCGCCCGATCTCGTAGTCGGGGCCAGTAGCGCCCGATCTCGTAGTCGAGGCCAGTAGCGCCCGATCTCGTAGTCGGGGCCAGTAGCGCCCGATCTCGTAGTCGGGGCCAGTAGCGCCCGATCTCGTAGTCGGGGCCAGTAGCGCCCGATCTCGTAGTCGGGGCCAGTAGCGCCCGATCTCGTAGTCGGGCCAGTAGCGCCCGATCTCGTGAGTCGGGGCCAGTAGCGCCCGATCTCGTAGTCGGGGCCAGTAGCGCCCGATCTCGTAGTCGGGGCCAGTAGCGCCCGATCTCGTAGTCGGGGCCAGTAGCGCCCGATCTCGTGAGTCGGGGCCAGTAGCGCCCGATCTCGTGAGTCGGGGCCAGTAGCGCCCGATCTCGTAGTCGGGGCCAGTAGCGCCCGATCTCGTAGTCGGGGCCAGTAGCGCCCGATCTCGTAGTCGGGGCCAGTAGCGCCCGATCTCGTAGTCGGGGCCAGTAGCGCCCGATCTCGTAGTCGGGGCCAGTAGCGCCCGATCTCGTAGTCGGGGCCAGTAGCGCCCGATCTCGTGAGTCGGGGCCAGTAGCGCCCGATCTCGTAGTCGGGGCCAGTAGCGCCCGATCTCGTAGTCGGGGCCAGTAGCGCCCGATCTCGTAGTCGGGGCCAGTAGCGCCCGATCTCGTAGTCGGGGCCAGTAGCGCCCGATCTCGTAGTCGGGGCCAGTAGCGCCCGATCTCGTAGTCGGGGCCAGTAGCGCCCGATCTCGTAGTCGGGGCCAGTAGCGCCCGATCTCGTAGTCAGGGCCAGTAGCGCCCGATCTCGTAGTCGGGGCCAGTAGCGCCCGATCTCGTGAGTCGGGGCCAGTAGCGCCCGATCTCGTAGTCGGGGCCAGTAGCGCCCGATCTCGTAGTCGGGGCCAGTAGCGCCCGATCTCGTAGTCGGGGCCAGTAGCGCCCGATCTCGTAGTCGGGGCCAGTAGCGCCCGATCTCGTAGTCGGGGCCAGTAGCGCCCGATCTCGTAGTCGGGGGCAGTAGTGCCTGATCTTGTAGTCGGATGCTGGGGGCAGTAGTACCTGATCTTGTAGTCGGGGGCAGTAGTGCCTGATCTTGTAGTCGGATGCTGGGGGCAGTAGTACCTGATCTTGTAGGCGGACGCTGGGGGCAGTAGTACCTGATCTTGTAGTCGGGGGCAGTAGTGCCTGATCTTGTAGTCGGGGGCAGTAGTGCCTGATCTTGTAGTCGGATGCTGGGGGCAGTAGTGCCTGATCTTGTAGTCGGAGCAGCAGTGCCTGATCTGTAGTCGGGGCAGTAGTGCCTGATCTTGTAGTCGGGGGCAGTAGTGCCTGATCTTGTAGTCGGATGCTGGGGGCAGTAGTACCTGATCTTGTAGTCGGACGCTGGGGGCAGTAGTACCTGATCTTGTAGTCGGACGCTGGGGGCAGTAGTACCTGATCTTGCAGTCGGGGGCAGTAGTGCCTGATCTTGTAGTCGGGGGCAGTAGTGCCCGATCTTGTAGTCGAGCAGTAGTGCCCGATCTTGTAGTCGAGGCAGTAGTGCCTGATCTTGTAGTCGGGAGCAGTAGTGCCTGATCTCGTAGTCGGGGCAGTAGTGCCCGATCTTGTAGTCGGGGCAGTAGTACCTGATCTCGTAGTCGGGGCAGTAGTGCCGATCTGTGTCGGCAGTAGTACCCGATCTTGTAGTCGGGCAGTATTGCCCGATCTTGTAGTCGGGGGCAGTAGTGCCTGATCTTGTAGTCGGGGCAGTAGTACCTGATCTTGTAGTCGGGGGCAGTAGTGCCTGATCTTGTAGTCGGGGGCAGTAGTGCCTGATCTTGTAGTCGGATGCTGGGGGCAGTAGTACCTGATCTTGTAGGCGGACGCTGGGGGCAGTAGTACCTGATCTTGTAGTCGGGGGCAGTAGTGCCTGATCTTGTAGTCGGGGGCAGTAGTGCCTGATCTTGTAGTCGGGTGCAGTAGTGCCTGATCTTGTAGTCGGATGCTGGGGGCAGTAGTACCTGATCTTGTAGGCGGACGCTGGGGGCAGTAGTACCTGATCTCGTAGTCGGGGCCAGTAGTGCCCGATCTCGTAGTCGGGTGCTGGGGGCAGTAGTGCCTGATCTTGTAGTCGGGGGCAGTAGTGCCTGATCTTGTAGTCGGGGGCAGTAGTGCCTGATCTCGTAGTCGGATGCTGGGGGCAGTAGTGCCTGATCTTGTAGTCGGGGGCAGTAGTGCCTGATCTTGTAGTCGGGGGCAGTAGTGCCTGATCTTGTAGTCGGGGGCAGTAGTACCTGATCTTGTAGGGGGACGCTGGGGGCAGTAGTACCTGATCTTGTAGGCGGACGCTGGGGGCAGTAGTACCTGATCTTGTAGTTGGGCAGGGTGTGCTTCCTCCGGATCACCCTCTTCAGCTGGGTGACGATGATGGAGGTCAGCTGCGGCATGGGCCGGCCCTCGAACTGGCTGTGCACCTGGAAGTCGATGAGCGGCTCGTCCAGGAAGCAGAAGGCCCAGTGGGTGAAGGGCAGGCGGCGGAACATCAGGCGGAGGCGGCCCTGCACCCGGCCCAGCCGCACCGACAGCGACGCCGACTTCCCGAAGAGCAGCTCCACGTCCACGGCCAGGCGCAGGCCGCCGCTGTACTCCGCCTCCAGCTCGAAGCTCAGCTCCGGGGGCAGCGGCTCGTCGTCCCGGGACTCGGCGGCCGGCACCAGGCGGATCCCCCGCAGCACCGGCACGGCGTCCCCGAGGCTCAGCTCCCGCAGGCTCAGCCCCTCCAGCAGCCGCCCGGCCGTGCGCGACAACAGCAGCTCCTCCAGCTCCACCCGGATCTTCCGCAGCAGCCAGCGCCGCAGCACGGCCGTGTCCCGCAGCTCCCGGAACAGGAACAGGAAGATGGCGTTCAGGAACTGGCAGCTCTCCGGCGCCGCCGACCCCAGCAGATAGTCCCGCAGCGAGGCGTCCGCCTGCACCGAGCGCCCGGGGCTGGGGGGAGGAGGGGCGGCGGCGGCGCGGGCGGCCGGCGGTACAGGAGCACCAGCTGCAGCAGCACGGTCAGGACACAGCCGGCCAGGGCGGCCAGCAGCAGCGCGTACACCATGTCTGCGCCTCACAGCCGCGGCCTCAGCGCCAACAAGCCGCCCATTGGCTGTCCTCAGCAGGAAGAGGCGGGCTCAGGCTCCGCCACCGGCCAAGTGATTGGCTGCCGGACCGATAAGGGGGCGGTTACTACCTGTCAGCTGTCAACCTGTGCGGGGCAGTTATTGGCTGATGCATCACGTGGGCGTGGCCAATGTTGTTGCGTCACTCCGTTTTCCGTTTTTGTCTCGGCTACTTACTTCGGTCGCAGTTTAGTGGCCCAAGAACGAGGAAAGGGGCGGGGAAAGGTGACGTCATGTGCGTGCTCCCGCGATACGTTCCCGTCGTCATGGTGACACGTTGTTGAAGCTGAGGAGCGTGGGGTTTAGCGTGTCAGATTAGAGGATGCGGCAGAGGTGTGGGGTGCGCCGTCTGCAGGGTGTGGGGTGCACCGTCTGCAGGGTGTGGGGTGCACTGTCTGTTGGACTTAGGGTGCCGTCTGTGGACGTCGTGTATCCGGACTGGACCGGCTGTGGACGTCGTGTATCCGGACTGGACCGGCTGTGGACGCCGTGTATCCGGACTGGACCGGCTGTGGACGCCGTGTATCCGACTGGACCGGCTGTGGACGCCGCGTATCCGACTGGACCGCCTGTGGGCGCCGTGTATCGGACTGGACCGTCTGTGGGCGCCGTGTATCCGGACTGGACCGTCTGTGGACGCCGTGTATCCGGACTGGACCGTCTGTGGACGCCGTGTATCCGGACTGGACCGGCTGTGGACGCCGTGTATCCGGACTGGACCGCTGTGGACGCCGTGTATCCGGACTGGACCGGCTGTGGACGCCGTGTATCCGGACTGGACCGGCTGTGGACGCCGTGTATCCGGACTGGACCGGCTGTGGACGCCGTGTATCCGGACTGGACCGGCTGTGGACGTCGTGTATCCGGACTGGACCGTCTGTGGACGTCGTGTATCCGGACTGGACCGTCTGTGGACGCCGTGTATCCGGACTGACCGCCTGTGGACGCCGTGTATCCGGACTGGACCGGCTGTGGACGCCGTATCCGGACTGACCGCTGTGGACGCCGTGTATCCGGACTGGACCGGCTGTGGACGCCGTGTATCCGGACTGGACGCCGGCTGTGCGAGACGCCGTGTATCCGGACTGTACCGCTGTGGACGCCGTGTATCCGGACTGTACCGGCTGTAGACGCCGTGTATCCGGACTGTACCGGCTGTGGACGCCGTGTATCCGGACTGTACCGCTGTGGACGCCGTATCCGGACTGGAGCGCTGTGGGCGCCGTGGTATCGGACTGAGCGGCTGTGGACGCCGTGATCGGACTGAGCGCTGTGGCGCCGTATCCGGACTGGAGCGGCTGTGGACGCCGTATCCGACTGGAGCGGCTGTGGACGCCGTATCCGGACTGACGGCTGTGGACGCCGTGGTATCCGGACTGGACGCGGCTGTGGACGCCGTGTATCCGACTGGAGCGGCTGTGAGCGCCGTGTATCGCGACTGGAGCGGCTGTGGACGCCGTGTATCGGGACTGGACCGCTGTGGACGCCGTGTATCCCGGACTGGACCGCGCTGTAGGACGCCGTGTATCCGGACTGGACCGGCTGTGGACGCCGTATCCGGGACTGGACGCGGCCTGTGAGCGCCGTGTATCCGGACTGGACCGGCTGTGGACGCCGTGTATGCCGGACTGGACCGGCTGTGGACGTCGTGTATCCGGACTGGACCGGCTGTGGACGCCGTGGTATCCGGACTGGACCGTCTGTGGACGCCGTGTATCCGGACTGGACCGCCTGTGGACGCCGTGTATCCGGACTGGACCGTCTGTGAGCGCCGTGTATCCGGACTGGACCGTCTGTGGACGCCGTGTATCCGGACTGGACCGGCTGTGGACGCCGTGTATCCGGACTGGACCGGCTGTGAGCGCCGTGTATCCGGACTGGACCGTCTGTGGACGCCGTGTATCCGACTGGACCGCTGTGGACGCCGTGTATCCGGACTGGACCGGCTGTGGACGCCGTGTATCCGGACTGGACCGGCTGTGAGACGCCGTGTATCCGGACTGGACCGGCTGTGGACGCCGTGTATCCGGACTGGACCGGCTGTGGACGCCGTGTATCCGGACTGGACCGGCTGTGGACGCCGTGTATCCGGACTGGACCGGCTGTGACGCCGTGTATCCGGACTGGACCGCTGTGGACGCCGTGTATCCGACTGGACCGCTGTGGACGCCGTATCCGGACTGGACCGCTGTGGACGCCTGTATCCGGACTGGACCGGCTGTGGACGCCGTATCCGGACTGGACCGGCTGTGGACGCCGTGTATCCGGACTGGACCGGCTGTGGACGCCGTGTATCCGGACTGTACCGGCTGTGGACGCCGTGTATCCGGACTGTACCGGCTGTGGACGCCGTGTATCCGGACTGTACCGGCTGTGGACGCCGTGTATCCGGACTGTACCGGCTGTGGACGCCGTGTATCGGGACTGGAGCGGCTGTGGACGCCGTGTATCGGGACTGGAGCGGCTGTGGACGCCGTGTATCCGGACTGGAGCGGCTGTGGACGCCGTGTATCCGGACTGGAGCGGCTGTGGACGCCGTGTATCCGGACTGGACCGGCTGTGGACGCCGTGTATCGGGACTGGAGCGGCTGTGGACGTCGTGTATCGGGACTGGAGCGGCTGTGGGCGCCGTGTATCGGGACTGGAGCGGCTGTGGACGCCGTGTATCGGGACTGGAGCGGCTGTGGACGTCGTGTATCGGGACCGGACCGGCTGTGGACGCCGTGTATCCGGACCGGAGCGGCTGTGGACGCCGTGTATCCGGACCGGACCGGCTGTGGACGCCGTGTATCGGGACTGGTGCGGCTGTGGACGTCGTGTATCGGGACTGGTGCGGCTGTGGACGTCGTGTATCGGGACTGGAGCGGCTGTGGACGCCGTGGATCGGGACTGGAGCGGCTGTGGACGCCGTGTATCGGGACTGGACCGGCTGTGGACGTCGTGTATCGGGACTGGAGCGGCTGTGGACGCCGTGTATCGGGACTGGAGCGGCTGTGGACGCCGTGTATCCGGACTGGAGCGGCTGTGGACGTCGTGTATCCGGAGTGGAGCGGCTGTGGACGCCGTGTATCCGGACTGGAGCGGCTGTGGACGCCGTGTATCGGACTGGAGCGGCTGTGGACGCCGTGGTATCCGGGACTGGAGCGGCTGTGGACGCCGTGTATCCGGACTGGAGCGGCTGTGGACGCCGTGTATCCGGACTGGACCGGCTGTGGACGCCGTGTATCCGGACTGGAGCGGCTGTGGACGTCGTGTATCCGGACTGGAGCGGCTGTGGACGCCGTGTATGCGGACTGGAGCGGCTGTGGACGTCGTGTATCCGGACTGGAGCGGCTGTGGACGTCGTGTGTGACAAAAGCACCTTTGTCACTGGGAGTTGGAGAGGCCTGCTTGCCAGCCTCCTGCCCTGTGACTATGGCCCCAGTGACATTTAGTAAGCGCCATGGACCATGCATGTGGGGTTGTGATATATCTGGCTGTAGGATGATTGGTCGCTATATTTTGTGGGCGTGTCCTCTATCAGGTCCCCGGGGGAGTAGCTCCTGCTGGAGGACTTGCATAAAAGGCCAAGCTGTAGCCATCAATAAAGGAGAAGTTCTGCTTTACCCCTTCATAAAGTCTTGGCTCATGGTTGGGGGATGGGATAACCACACTCTTGGGGATTGCTATACCACAATACTCCCCTGAGTATTAGCTCTTGTAAGAGCTTGTTCCTGCTTTCTGGAGTCAGGAGAGGTGGTTATGGTGTCCGGTGGAGTGCTTGGAGCCCTCGGGAAGCGCTAGGAGCAAGCGTCAGCGGAAGGTGCCCAGTCGGGGTGCCAGGCGTTCTGTTACACTGGTGGCAGCAGTGGGATGGCGTCCTAGTGCGAGGAGAAGCAGCTCGGAGACACCGTTCGTGGATTGAGGGCAACGCTAGTATCCGTACAGCGCCCTTGGCTACAGCAGGATGGAATCGGCTAGTCTTCGGACAGCGTTCCATGATGAGGAGGAGGATGCAGACAGAAAGGAAGTCTGGTATAGTGCCCTGGAAAATGCCCAGCGGCGGCGAGGTGAGAGTCTCCCCAGTTATGAGCAGCGGCTACAGAAGCGTGTGGCGATGCGGATGGGTCTCTTGGGAGAACAGCCCCTGGACGAGTGGGTAACAGAGCTCCGGGGCCTGGTATTTAAGGAGCTTTGGCTAGACGACGCCTACCAGGCCCTCTAGTGGTACTCGATTCGGCACTCCCTCTGGATGGCTGAGCACAACAGACCCGAGGGTGAGGATTACGATGGCCCTGGCCTGTTGTTTGAGGCCTTCACAGAACTAGAGTTCGGAGATGCTGGAGAGTCTCGTTTCTGGGATATCTTTGACTATAGGGAGGGTATGCATGATTGGGCAACAGCGAGAGAGGTGAGACGAGACCTGGCATCTCTAGTGACAAGGGAGTGGGAGCTGGAGCAGGAGTATCAATACTTCTTCAGCTCAATTCGGCCCCAATATACACTGCCGGAGAGCTGGGTGGCGGTCCCAGACGTACACCCCTATAGCTGGGAAAACCCAACTGAGGTATCCCCTGCTTCAGTACCAGCTGCAGAGGTAGGGGACCTCATAGACTTGTCCTGGGGGGAACCCCAACTGGCAGGTGGAGGTGGGACCGAGGTCTCTCCACCGGCCTTACAGGGATTCTGCGCAGTCGGCTGAGATCCCCAACGGCAGCCAGAGTTTCAGGGAGTAGGGACAGTCGGTCCTGCTCCCCAGTGGCAGTATGTTTTGCAGGGAGAGGAGACAACCAGTCCCTCTCCCCCACCACAGGGGGACAGCACCCCTAACTCCGATGGTGCAGATGGGACAGCGGTCTCTGCACCAGACTTACAGGGATGCTGGACGGCTGGTATAGATCACCCACCAAACCCGCAGGAGTGCCAGGAGGATGAGTTAAGCGACCACTCCTCTCCACACCCAATCCGCAACCAAGTCCTGGGGGTAGGATTCCCTGACCCCATCCCAGCGGAAGAGCTGGCGTCTGGGCAGAATGCAGTCGGCCTCTGTCCTCCCCTATCCTTCTGTCCTGAGCCGGACTACCCACAGGTTACCCAAGCGGAAGAGCGGGCATCTGGGCAGAGTGGAGTCGGCCACTGCCCTCCCCTATCCTCCTGTCCTGAGCCGGACTACTCACAGGCTACCCCAGCAGAAGAGCGGGCATCTGGGCAGAGTGGAGTCGGCCACTGCCCTCCCCTATCCTCCTGTCCTGAGCCGGACTACCCACAGGCTACCCCAGCAGAAGAGCGGGCATCTGGGCAGAGTGGAGTCGGCCACTGCCCTCCCCTATCCTCCTGTCCTGAGCCGGACTACCCACAGGCTACCCAAGCGGAAGAGCGGGCATCTGGGCAGAGAGCAGTTAGCCTCTGCCCTACCCGCTCCCTTGATCCAGAGCCTGACTGCTTACCGGTTATCCCAGCAGAAGCACCAAAACCAGGGCAGAGTGCAGTCGGCCTCTGCCCACCCCGTACCTACAGCTCCCTGCCTGGGAACACAAGGGAGATCAGGGGCAGCAGCCGTACCCTCTGCAGCCTAGGACAGACCCAACGAAGCTGGACAGTCATGAACTACAGGTGCAGTACTCGGCTGTGGGCGGGCTGCTCGTCTAACTCAGGTACTGACCGACAGGAGGTCAGGTACCTGGTTAGTCTTCCCCTGGGAGAGAAGATGTGTGACGAAAGCACCTTTGTCACTGGGAGTTGGAGAGGCATGCTTGCCAGTCTCCTGCCCTGTGACTATGGCCCCAGTGACAGTTAGTAAGCGCCATGGACATTGCCTGTGACGCAATTAACAAGCACAATGGACCATGCCTGTGGGGTTGGGATATATCTGGCTGTATGTTGATTGGTCACTGTATTTTGTGTGCCTGTCCTCTATCAGGTCCCGGGGGAGTAGCCCTGGCTGGAAGACTTGCATAAAAGGCCAAGCTTTGGCCATCAATAAAGGAGAAGTTCTGCTTTACCCCTTCATGAAGTCTTGGCTCATGGTTGGGGGATGGGATAACCACACTCTTGGGGATTGCTATACCACAATACTCCCCTGAGTATAAGCTCTTGTAAGAGCTGGTTCCTGCTTTCTGGAGTCAGGAGAGGTGCTTATGGTGTCCGGTGGAGTGCTTGGAGCCCTCGGGAAGCGCTAGGAGCAAGCGTCAGCGGAGGGTGCCAGGCATTCCGTTACACGTGTATCCGGACTGGAGCGGCCGTGGACGTCGTGTATCCGGACTGGACCGGCCGTGGACGTCGTGTATCCGGACTGGACCGGCCGTGGACGTCGTGTATCCGGACTGGACCGGCCGTGGACGTCGTGTATCCGGACTGGACCGGCCGTGGACGTCGTGTATCCGGACTGGACCGGCCGTGGACGCCGTGTATCCGGACTGGACCGGCCGTGGACGTCGTGTATCCGGACTGGACCGGCCGTGGACGTCGTGTATCCGGACTGGAGCGGCCGTGGACGTCGTGTATCCGGACTGGAGCGGCCGTGGACGTCGTGTATCCGGACTGGAGCGGCTGTGGACGTCGTGTATCCGGACTGAAGATCCGAAGATGAAGGGCAGATCATTGGAACCACCATTCTACTTTTCTCAGACTGAGAGGCGGCACATCATTGGACTGTCAGCTGAGCAGAATGCCTTCAAGTGCATCACAGAGGCATATCTAGGTGTCCGCAATCTGTCACCATGAGGTACACTGACCAAAAGTAGCCTCTGGGAGCCTTTTATAGGGCAGCTGCGGAAGCAGTTTTAGGCTTTTTGTGGCAGGACCCAGAATCAGACCTGTAATCATCACATGAGCTAGAGCGGCAGCATCCGACATTTCTATCTGGGGATGGGATTTTCTGGTCAATGAGTGTAACAATGGCGCTGAATCCCAGCCTGGTATTAGATCTGCGGCAGGGTCTGCCCGCGCCCGCTCCATCACTCAGAATCCGCATGCTGTGATGCCAGTCCAACCAATCTTCATGACTGTTCAGGCGCTGACAGGAGCGCGGTTAAGGCTTTCCAGCCTCACAGAATCTTCCTGTCCATGTCCGATTCATTCTTTGGAATTAAATGTGTGTGCTGCGTCCTTGTGGTTGGTGTCCACCGCACGCGGTCTAGCGGGTAACGACGGTGCGCGGGTAATTACAGCTGCTTGTACCATTCCCTTATAACTACACTGCCACAACAAGCTAGACGGACCATGCAGGCAGACCCCGACGAGCACGCCACAGCCACGAGAGCCAGACCACCACCTACCTGATACTGATGACCTATCCTGAGACTAGCACAACCCCTTCAAGTACACAGGGATCTGCTGCCTCATGCCAGTGATACTTGGGGGCGTGGACCTCGCAGACGCTTCTACAGGACCTAGTACTCATAACTGGTACTGAACGAGCCATCGCCAACATGAGACTCCAGACAGGCCAGCTCGTCTCCAGGAGAAAAGCACCGAGGTTTTTATTGCCCCCGCTGTGTGTCCACCCTGAGTGAGACTATGGACTCTTTACTGTAAGAGCAGTGAGACTATGGACTCTTTACTGTAAGAGCAGTGAGACTATAGACTCTATACTGTAAGAGCAGTGAGACTATGGACTCTTTACTGTAAGAGCAGTGAGACTATGGACTCTTTACTGTAAGAGCAGTGAGACTATGGACTCTGTACTTTAAGAGCGGTGAGACTATGGACTCTTTACTGTAAGAGCAGTGAGACTATGGACTCTGTACTGTAAGAGCAGTGAGACTATGGACTCTGTACTGTAAGAGCAGTGAGACTATGGACTCTTTACTGTAAGAGCAGTGAGACTATGGACTCTTTACTGTAAGAGCAGTGAGAC
>CM065594.1:924693-1130117 GCA_033119425.1 Bufotes viridis
CACCACTAAAGGGAGCTGACTACATACAGATTATACAGCCACCACTAGAGGGAGCTCACTACATACAGAATATACAGCCAACACTAGAGGGAGCTCACTACATACAGGCACCACTAGCGGGAGCTCACTACATACAGATTATACAGCCACCACTAGAGGGAGCTCACTACATACAGAATATACAGCCAACACTAGAGGGAGCTCACTACATACAGGCACCACTAGCGGGAGCTCACTACATACAGATTATACAGCCACCACTAGAGGGAGCTCACTACATACAGAATATTCAGCCAACACTAGAGGGAGCTCACTACATACAGGCACCACTAGCGGGAGCTCACTAAATACAGATTATACAGCCACCACTAGAGGGAGCTCACTACATGCAGATTATACAGCCACCACTAGAGGGAGCTCACTACATACAGATTTTGCAGCCACCACTAGAGGGAGCTCACTACATACAGATTATACAGCCACCACTAGAGGGAGCTCACTACATACAGATTATACAGCCACCACTAGATGGAGCTCACTACATACAGATTATACAGCCACCACTAGAGGGAGCTCACTACATACAGATTATACAGCCACCACTAGAGGGAGCTCACTACATACAAATTATACAGCCACCACTAGGGGAGCTCACTACATACAGATTATACAGCCACCACTAGAGGGAGCTCACTACATACAGATTATACAGCCACCACTAGAGGGAGTTTACTACAACTGAGATTATACAGCCACCACTAGAAGAGCTCCCTACATACAGATTATACAGCCACCGGTAGAGGGAGCTCACTACATACAGATTATACAGCCACCACTAGAGGGAGCTCACTACATACAGATTATAGAGCCACCACTAGAGGGAGCTCACTACAAACAGAATATACAGCCACCACTAGAGGGAGCTCACTACATACAGAATATTCAGCCAACACTAGAGGGAGCTCACTACATACAGGCACCACTAGCGGGAGCTCACTACATACAGATCATACAGCCACCACTAGAGGGAGCTCACTACATACAGATTATACAGGCACCACTAGGAGGGAGCTCACTACATACGGAGCATACAGTCACCACTAGAGGGAGCTCACTACATACAGATTATACAGCCACCACTAGAGAGAGCTCACTACATACAGATTATACAGCCACCACTAGAGGGAGCTCACTACATACAGATTATACAGTCACCACTAGAGGGAGCTCACTACATACAGATTATACAGCCACCACTAGAGAGAGCTCACTACATACAGATTATACAGCCACCACTAGAGGGAGCTCACTACATACAGATTATACAGCCACCACTAGAGGGAGCTCACTACATACGGAGCATACAGTCACCACTAGAGGGAACTCACTACATACAGATTATACAGCCGCCACTAGAGGGAGCTCACTACATACAGATTATACAGCCACCACTAGAGGGAGCTCACTACATACAGATTATACAGCCACCACTAGAGGGAGCTCCTCACATACAGATGTATATACAGTCACCACTATAGGGAGCTCTTCACATACAGATGTATATACAGTCACCACTAGAGGGAGCTCAGGAGCTCACTACATACAGATCATACAGCCACCACTAGAGGGAGCTCACTACATACAGATTATACAGTCACCACTAGAGGGAGCTCACTTAATTCAAATCGTAATGCTTTATTTTTGTGGTGGTTGTAGGCAAAACTTCCTGGGTGGTGGCTTTAGAGCTCCCCTGGTTTCATCCCTGCTCAAAGCTTCCCTAGTGGTTGTTGTAGGACAGGCATTCTCAATCTGTGGCCCTCCAGCTGTTGCAAAACTATAACTCCCAGCATGCCCGAACAGCCTATAGCTATCAGCTCACTACATACTCATTATACAGCCACCACTAGAGGGAGCTCACTACATACAGAATATACAGCCACCACTAGAGGGAGCTCACTACATACAGATTATACAGCCACCACTAGAGGGAGCTTACTACATACAGATTATACAGCCACCACTAGAGGGAGCTCATTACATACAGATTATACAACCACCACTAGAGGGAGCTCACTACATACAGGCACCACTAAAGGGAGCTCACTACATACAGATTATACAGCCACCACTAGAGGGAGCTCACTACATACAGAATATACAGCCAACACTAGAGGGAGCTCACTACATACAGGCACCACTAGCGGGAGCTCACTACATACTGTAAGAGGGTGCAAGGTGTCATATTTGATGGCAGGTACGTGTCACCGAGGTTGCTGGCCTCGGTGAGGTAAGAGCCGGGTTTTTTTGGTCTGCAGCAGCTAGTGCTGCTCTGTTAAATAGCATGGCTGCAAAGCCGATCCGGGCCGGCTCTTACTGGGAGCAGCTAAAGAGTAGGGTGGGTGGCTGCTCCCCACGGTCCAGTCCATGTTTTGGGCTGGGTTTATAAACTCAGCCAGCACCACCAGCTGGGAGTGTGTGATTATCCTGGAGCTGCTAACAGGGCTGGGAGTTCTCTGTCCAGGAGGAAAGAGCTCAGCAAGGAGGTGTTGTGTTCCTGGCTACCTGAAGCTGGATTCTCCTGCGGCTGGGCCGACAGCGTGGTGCGAACCTGCACCTACACCTCCCAGGTGACTGAACCTGTGTTGGACTGTTTTTGTTTGGCTACGTTATTTCCGTTGTGTGTGAACTGTCACCAAGAGACTGTTTGTCGTTTATGGTGTGCAAGTGTGAATAAAACACTGTTTGTTGCACAATCTGGACTCCTGGTTTTGCCTCTAAACTGCACCCGCACCGCTGTCTACCAGAGCGACTCCCCACATTTGGTGTCGGATGCGGGCATGCGCAGTGAGGCTGGCGTGAACGCCGAAGTTTTGTTTTTCTAAAGTGTATGGAATATATTAAGCCAGCAAAGCTGCAAGCAGGAGTTTCTGGCAACATGGAGGCTGCTGTGAAGGCTCTCATAGAGGCTAACGTGCAGCAGCGGGAGACCAACCAACTACTGCTACAACATGTGATGGCGTTACAGGCGGCAGGAGCGTCCCACCACGTCCATGATGCCCGGAAAGCGGTCCGTGCGGCGATCCCAAAATGACCCCGCAGACGACGTTGAGACGTACCTGGCGGTTTTTGAGAAGGTCGCCGTGAGGGAAAAGTTACCCGTGACCAGTGGGCTGAGGTGGTCGCTCCGTTCCTGGCTTCCGGACCCCAGCAGGTGTTTTTCGACTTGTCGGACGACCAAGCGGCAGATTATGACACTGTAAAGGAGAGGTCCTAGCCAGACTGGGCGTGAACGTGCTGGTCCGCGCCCAAAGAGTCCACCAGTGGGACTTTAAAACGACTGAACCCGCTAGGCCGCAGTTCTACGATCTGCTGCACAGGCTGCAAAAGTGGCTGCAGCCCGATCTACTAAGTCCCACTGCCATGCTGGATCGACTGTTGGCGGACATCTTTTGGAGGGCCCTGCCTTATCCCCTCCAGCACTGGATTGGCCAGGTATCGCCCACCAATGCCCTGGAGATGGTCGACCTGGTGGAGCGCTACGAGGCCACCAGAAACCTGCAGGGGACTCTTGCGGGGAAGGGGTCAGTCAAACCCCGGAGGCCTCTGCCCCAGTTCCGACGTCCGGCGACAGAGCGGCCTGCCCGGAATATACCCCCTGCGAGTCCGCCTCCCGTGGTATGCTGGAGGTGTCAGGAGCCAGGCCACATCAGGGCCGACTGTCCGCATCGGGATGAGCCGATGGACATGAGCTACGGGGTCGTCACTCCCTGTATGCACGGAAGCTGTGCGCAACTGGCACCCGTGAGGTGCAGGACCATAACCACCTGTGTCAGGTAGAGGTGGGAGACTCTCTGGCGGTGGCTCTGCTGGACTCCGGGAGTTTAGTCTCCCTGGTAAGGGCTGCCCTTGTACGGCCTGCGGAGTATACTGGCCGTAAAGTCGGGGTCCTGTGCATCCACGGAGACCTGAAAGACTATCCCACTGCACTAGTGACTTTGTCCACAGCGGCTGGTAGGTGGACCCACGAGGTGGCTGTCGCTACTAAACTCCCACACGAACTGATAATTGGGAGGGACTTCCCCGGTTTTCCGGCGCTGTGGCCGGCAATAAAGGTATCTGAGGGACCCGAGACAGGGGTGACCCTAGTAGAGTGGCCTGATACCACTGGAAGGCCAGAACCCTGGGAGCCCGAGTCTGAAGGGCCGGCGATAGGGGTGACCACTGCTCCAGCGGTAGAGGGGGAGACAACCCCACTGAGTGTAATGGTGGGAGACACGGAGGACTTGCCACCGGGACCTGAGTTGGCAGACCTCAATGTCTCCGGGAAAATTTTGGGACCGCACAACACCGGGACCAAACCCTAACCAGGGCCTGGGAGAATGTGCTGGAAATTGATGGGAAACCCCAGAAACCTGGGGCTGAATTAATGTTCCCACGGTTTGTTGTTCTGCAGGATATGTTGTATCGGGTGAACCAAATCCGAGGTGAGCCTGTTGAACAGTTGGTGGTGCCCACAGCGTATCGCAAGCTTGTCATGGAGCTTGCCCACCAACATGTTCTTGGGGGACACCTGGGGTGGCAGAAAACCCAGGACCGCATACTGCAGCGGTTTTATTGGCCCGGTGTGTTCAAGGAGGTAGAAAATTATTGTAAGTCCTGTCCAACCTGTCAGGTAACTAGCCCCCAGCCTCATTTCCGTAGTCCTCTGGTACCTCTGCCAATTATTGAAGTACCGTTTGAGCGAATCGCGATGGATTTAATTGGGCCTGTACCAAAGTCTGCCAGGGGCCACCAACACGTTCTGGTAGTTCTCGACTACGCCACTCGGTATCCGGAGGCGGTGCCTCTGCGACATACCTCAGCTAAGCTCATTGCCAAAGAGTTAATGGAGATGTTTTCCCGTGTGGGCCTGCCAAAAGAGGTTCTGACAGACCAAGGGACCCCTTTTATGTCCAAAGTAATGAGGGAACTGTGTAAATTGTTGCGTATAAAGCAGTTACGGATGTCCGTTTACCATCCGCAAACGGACGGTCTTGTCGAAAGGTTTAACCAAACTCTAAAAAATATGTTAAAAAGGGTGGTGTCCAGAGATGGGAAGGACTGGGACCTGCTTCTGCCCTATCTCATGTTCGCAGTGCGAGAGGTACCCCAGGCCTCTACTGGGTTCTCGCCCTTCGAACTGCTTTATGGCAGACACCCTCGGGGCCTGTTGGATATCGCCAAGGAAGCATGGGAACAACAGCCTGTCCCCCACAAAAGTGTCATTGAGTATGTCACCCAGATGCAGGAACGGATAGAAAGGGTGTTGCCGCTGGTCCGGGAGCATATGGAGGCAGCGCAACAAGCCCAGAGTAGGGTGTATAATCGTCAGGCTCGGGTACGGGCTTCAATCCGGGAGATCGAGTGTTGGTTCTGGTACCCACCCTTGACAGCAAATTCCTAGCTAGGTGGCAGGGCCCCTATGAGGTGATCGAGAAGGTAGGGGAAGTAAATTACAAAGTACACCAGCCAGGGCGGCGCAAGCCGGAGCAGGTGTACCACGTGAATTTACTTAAGCCGTGGAAAGATAGGGACACGGCCGACGACCACCTCCCCGGCCAGGGCTTCTAGGTGAAAAGGGTCCAGCCCCACAGTTCGAGGCCTGTGAAGCAGTAACCACGGTAAAATTGCAGACAGCCTGTCTTCCAAACAAGTTCAGGAAGTCAGGGAGTTCATCAGTCGGAACACGGATGTGTTCTCGGACCTCCCTGGCCGCACGTCTCTCATCCAACATGACATCGTCACTGAGCCTCAGGCCAAGATCCGGTTAAAACCATACCGGGTACCCGAGGCTCGGCGACGGGCCATCGCGGAGGAAGTGCAGTTAATGTTGAAGCTCGATGTCATTGAGGAGTCGAAGAGTGAGTGGGCCAGTCCCATAGTCCTAATACCCAAGCCGGATGGGACGTTGCGGTTCTGCAACGATTTCCGCAAGTTAAATGAAGTGTCCAAGTTTGATGCGTATCCCATGCCCCGGGTAGACGAGCTTGTTGAGAGTTTAGGGCAAGCCCGTTATTTTTCTGTGCTAGACCTCACCAAAGGGTACTGGCAGGTACCCTTAACGGAGTCGGCCAAGGAAAAACCGCATTTGTTACCCGCAGGGCCTGTATCACTACAAGGTGTTACCCTTTGGCCTGCATGGCGCCCCGCCACTTTCCAAAGGTTAATGGACATAGTGCTGCGACCACATCGTCGGTACGCCTCGGCCTACTTAGATGATGTAGTCATCCACAGCACCGACTGGGAAAGCCATTTACCCAAGGTGCAGGCGGTAGTGGATGCCCTGAGGAAAGCCGGACTGACCGCTAACCCAAAGAAGTGCTCCATAGGGTTAGAGGAGACAAAATATCTGGGATATGTAATTGGGCGGGAGTCATCAAACCTCAGGTAACTAAGGTAGAGGCCATTCGTAACTGGCCCCGACCGGTCACCACCAGGCAGGTAAAGTCGTTCCTGGGGATTGTAGGTTACTACATGCGGTTTGTGCCCCACTTTGCCACAATAGCAGCGCCGTTGACAGACCTGTTGAAGGGGCGAAAGTCTGGGAGGGTTAGCTGGAGTGAGAAGGCGGAGGAGGCTTTCGCGCTGAAGTCGGCCCTGTGTGGGTCCCCGGTTTTGGTGACACCCGACTTCAACAAGGAGTTTGTCGTACAGACCGACGCCTCGGAGGTAGGTCTCGGTGCTGTACTGTCTCAGGAGGTCAACGGGGAAGAACATCCCGTTGTCTTCCTGAGCCGTAAGCTCAGTCCCGCCGAGTCCAGGTATAGTATAGTGGAGAGGGAGTGCCTGGCTATCAAGTGGGCACTCGAATCTCTCCGCTACTACCTGTTAGGGAGGAGGTTCCGTCTGGTGACCGACCATTCCCCCCTCAAATGGATGAGTCAGGCCAAGGAGAGGAATGCTCGGGTCACCAGGTGGTTCCTATCTCTTCAGAATTTTAAATTCTCCGTGGAACACAGGGCAGGCCGCTTGCAGGGCAACGCAGATGCCCTGTCCCGCGTCCACTGCCTCACGTGTGTTCACCCCCTCAGGGTTGAACAAAGGGGGGGGGGTGTGTAAGAGGGTGCAAGGTGTCATATTTGATGGCAGGTACGTGTCACCGAGGTTGCTGGCCTCGGTGAGGTAAGAGCCGGGTTTTTTTGGTCTGCAGCAGCTAGTGCTGCTCTGTTAAATAGCATGGCTGCAAAGCCGATCCGGGCCGGCTCTTACTGGGAGCAGCTAAAGAGTAGGGTGGGTGGCTGCTCCCCACGGTCCAGTCCATGTTTTGGGCTGGGTTTATAAACTCAGCCAGCACCACCAGCTGTGAGTGTGATTATCCTGGAGCTGCTAACAGGGCTGGGAGTTCTCTGTCCTGGAGGAAAGAGCTCAGCAAGGAGGTGTTGTGTTCCTGGCTACCTGAAGCTGGATTCTCCTGCGGCTGGGCCGACAGCGTGGTGCGAACCTGCACCTACACCTCCCAGGTGACTGAACCTGTGTTGGACTGTTTTTGTTTGGCTACGTTATTTCCGTTGTGTGTGAACTGTCACCAAGAGACTGTTTTTCATTTTGTGTGCAAGTGTGAATAAAACACTGTTTGTTGCACAATCTGGACTCCTGGTTTTGCCTCTAAACTGCACCCGTACCGCTGTCTACCAGAGCGACTCCCCACAATACAGATTATACAGCCACCACTAGAGGGAGCTCACTACATGCAGATTATACAGCCACCACTAGAGGGAGCTCACTACATACAGAATATACAGCCAACACTAGAGGGAGCTCACTACATACAGGCACCACTAGCGGGAGCTCACTACATACAGATTATAGAGCCACCACTAGAGGGAGCTCACTACATGCAGATTATACAGCCACCACTAGAGGGAGCTCACTACATACAGAATATACAGCCAACACTAGAGGGAGCTCACTACATACAGGCACCACTAGCGGGAGCTCACTACATACAGATTATACAGCCACCACTAGAGAGAGCTCACTACATACAGATTATACAGCCACCACTAGAGGGAGCTCACTACATACAGATTATACAGCCACCACTAGAGGGAGCTCACTACATACAGGATTATACAGCCACCACTAGAAGGAGCTCACTACATACAGATTACACAGCCACCACTAGAGGGAGCTCACTACATACAGATTATACAGCCACCACTAGAGAGAGCTCACTACATACAGATTATACAGCCACCACTAGAGGGAGCTCACTACATACAGATTATACAGCCACCACTAGAGGGAGCTCACTACAAACAGAATATACAGCCACCACTAGAGGGAGCTCACTACATACAGAATATACAGCCAACACTAGAGGGAGCTCACTACATACAGGCACCACTAGCGGGAGCTCACTACATACAGATCATACAGCCACCACTAGAGGGAGCTCACTACATACAGATTATACAGCCGCCACTAGAGGGAGCTCACTACATACAGATTATACAGCCACCTCTAGAGGGAGCTCACTACATACAGATTATACAGCCACCACTAGAGGGAGCTCACTACATACAGATTATACAGCCACCACTAGAGGGAGCTCACTACATACAGATTATACAGTCACCACTAGAGGAAGCTCACCACATACAGATTATACAGCCACCACTAGAGGGAGCTCACTACATACAGATTGTACAGCCACCACTAGAGGGAGCTCACTACACACTGATTATACAGCCACCACTAGAGGGAGCTCACTATGTACAGATCATACATCCACCACTAGAGGGAGCTCACTACATACAGATCATACAGCCACCACTAGAGGGAGCTCACTACATACAGATTATACAGCCGCCACTAGAGGGAGCTCACTACATACAGATTATACAGCCACCTCTAGAGGGAGCTCACTACATACAGATTATACAGCCACCACTAGAGGGAGCTCACTACATACAGATTATACAGCCACCACTAGAGGGAGCTCCTCACATACAGATGTATATACAGTCACCACTAGAGGGAGCTGTTCACATACAGATGTATATACAGTCACCACTAGAGGGAGCTCAGGAGCTCACTACATACAGATCATACAGCCACCACTAGAGGGAGCTCACTACATACAGATTATACAGCCACCACTAGAGGGAGCTCACTACATACAGGTTATACAGCAACCACTAGAGGGAGCTCACTACATACAGATTATACAGCCACCACTAGAGGGAGCTCACTACATACAGATTATACAGTCACCACTAGAGGGAGCTCAGGAGCTCACTACATACAGATCATACAGCCACCACTAGAGGGAGCTCACTACATACAGGTTATACAGCCACCACTAGAGGGAGCTCACTACATACAGATCATACAGCCACCACTAGAGGGAGCTCACTACATACAGATTATACAGCCACCACTAGAGGGAGCTCACTACATACAGATTATACAGCCACCACTAGAGGGAGCTCACTACATACAGATTATACAGCCACCACTAGAGGGAGCTCCTCACATACAGATGTATATACAGTCACCACTAGAGGGAGCTTTTCACATACAGATGTATATACAGTCACCACTAGAGGGAGCTCAGGAGCTCACTACATACAGATCATACAGCCACCACTAGAGGGAGCTCACTACATACAGGTTATACAGCAACCACTAGAGGGAGCTCACAACATACAGATTATACAGCAACCACTAGAGGGAGCTCACTACATACAGATTATACAGTCACCACTAGAGGGAGCTCACTACATACAGATTATACAGCCACCACTAGAGGGAGCTCACTACATACAGATTATACAGCTACCACTAGAGGGAGCTCACTACATACAGATTATACAGCCACCACTAGAGGGAGCTCACTACATACAGATTATACAGCCACCACTAGAGGGAGCTCACTACATATAGATTATACAGTCACCACTAGAGGGAGCTCACTACATACAGATTATACAGCCACCACTAGAGGGAGCTCACTACATATAGATTATACAGTCACCACTAGAAGGAGCTCACTTAATTCAAATCCGTAATGCTTTATTTTTGTGGTGGTTGTAGGCAAAACTTCCTGGGTGGTGGCTTTAGAGCTCCCCTGGTTTCATCCCTGCTCAAAGCTTCCCCTAGTGGTTCAACAAATGTATTCAACAAAAACAAGACGGGGAGAAAGTAAACGGATCTGCCAGGATAATGTGATGTCTTCCAGCGCGAAAGGAAAGCTCAGACAAGAAAACAGGTATTGGGGGCTTACGTCTGCATGGGGAGGGGGGTTAGGAGCACGAAAAAGGATTTTGATTTTGGGACTAGACAAACTCTTTAAAGGGGTTCTCTGAGCACAAACCTTCTGGGAGTATTGTGTCTATGGTGTACAGCGGGATGACTTTTCTACCGCGGCCGTGATCTATATGCTGTATGGCAGAATTATTTCTGTACTGTGTTATGGACTTATATAAGGGGCCACATCACCCTGAGGCTGGTCCTGCTCCTGTGTCTGTCCTAGTGGTGGTCCCAGCCCTTCTGTACCTTGCTGCCTCCATTACAGCGCCTGCGTTTCAGTGTGTCAGCACACTGAGTGCCCCGCACACAACCTGCTGACTGTCTCCCTCTAACATAAGCTTTCCCAAGTCCTTCTTTCAGCCAGATGTTCTACATGATTTCTGGAGACTGTCTACAGATGAGCTGTCGGGGCCGTTGTAGGACAGGCATTCTCAATCTGTGGCCCTCCAGCTGTTGCAAAACTATAACTCCCAGCATGCCCGAACAGCCTATAGCTATCAGCCTACAGCAGGGCATTGTGGGTGTGGTGGCTGTTGCAGGCAGAGTTCCCCCTCCCCCCCGGTGGTGGCTGTTGCAAGCAGAGCTCGCCCCCACCCCCCCACCCCCCCCAGTGGTGGCTGTTGCAAGCAGAGTTCCCCCTCCCCCCTGGTGGTGGCTATTGCAGGCAGAGTCCCCCCCGGTAGTGGTTGTTGCAAGCAGAACTCCCCCCTCCCCCCCGGTGGTGGCTGTTGCAAGCAGCGCTCCCCCCCTCCCCCCGGTGGTGGCAGTTGCAGGCAGAGCACCTCCAGCCCCGCCCCGCCGCCCTGGGACGAGCCCCCCTGCTGCCACCCTCCTCACTACCATTTCTGTTTGCTTAGTGTGAACTGCAGCCTGAGAGGTTGAGGCAGCGGCCGGCACTTAATCTGCAGACAATTGCTGGGAGAAGCCCCTCATTACGCGCTGTCATTTACTGCAGATCCCCCGGCCTCTTTAGCGGCATTGCGATGAGATGTAAATGTGGCGGTTAATGTTGTTAGGAGCCGGATGGTTCAAGAAGGGGCAGCGCTAAGCCCGGGTATTAGCGGCTGATAAGCCTCTCAGCGTCTGCAGCCGCAGCTATTTAACATTCATGGGAAATAAAATCGCCATCAAACAGCGCGTTATCACCGCTCACTCCGCGGCTGACGAGCCAATTCACAAGCGCGATTATTCTGCACCAGTTTCTTCTACATTGCTGTAAGCGAAAAGTCCCAGCGCCTTGATTACTCAGGATGTGGGAGACGGGCTGGAGGGCGGTGGACGTGCCGCCACCTGTGCCGGGAACATATACGCGTGTTGTCTAGAGATAGAGATGCCAGGGCCACCGAGAATCGCTCCACAAAGAGGCGGTTAATGAGCCACCGGCCTCGGCCTCTTCAGACTCATTTCACGCTCATGGTCCTCCCAGCCGGCCTCCATGCTTACATACCGCAGACACGGGGGGGACCATGGCCAAGGCCCAGCAGGTGGTGGAGACGGAGGAGGAAATGGTGGAGAAACCCATCAGCCCTCCTGGGCCATATGTCCAGCGGGAGTAGGGGGTTAGCCCCTCTGCCTCCAGTGTGGGACGAGGCCTCCTGTCACTGGAATGTAATACTGGACATTCATCGTCTCCTATTGACGGTGAAAGGGGAGGAAAATAGGGAGGTGTAAAGAACGCCTAGAGCCTCGCCATGGAGGCCCTCGGCAGGATCAGGGCCCTCGGCAGGAATCATTCTGCTCTGGATTGTTTGAGGACCCGTGCGGTCAGGATCTCAGTTACCAGCGCCAGGCTTGGTTGCCCAGCGTCCAGTACCCCATGAAAAGACTCATCAGCAGAGGGTCTGCCAGGATCGGGGTCCAGAGGAAGGTCCCATCACAGCGGCTGACACATCTTGCTGTCTCACCGATCGTGGGCAGAGATGTGGTCATGGGCGGTGTGTAATACGAACGGATGCAGCGGTTCTCCCGGCGAGCTGCTTACGAGGCATCGTTCAAAACGGTCATCGTCTCATTTTTGTCATTGAAGTCAATGGTACTGTGAGCAGTGTACAGCGCGGGCCATGAGGCCCAGAAAACATGAGCTGCTCATTCTGACAGTCAGCAGTGGTCAGAGATGGTATGGGCAAGGCCTTGGAGCATGTGTTAGCATGGTGCAGCGTCATCACGCCACATGTGCCATCTTCACCGACTCCTACCTGCGGACAGAGACGTAGCACCTGGCAGGTCGTTGGAGAGCCGTGGTGACTTTCTGACGCCTGAGGCCTGGAACTGAATCTACAGAACCAGGAGGTGTTGAAGGGATCTGGGAGCCCCTCGGCCATGCTGTGAGGGCCCCCATCTTCAGCATGTTGTCTGCACCCCCACTGGGTGTACCCCTGACTCGCACTGACTAGGTGGCAGAGGATGGAATGGGGTTGGTAGTGCTGAGGAGGGTGATCATGTGTAAGAGGGCTGTCCGAGAAGAGTCCAGCGAATTCTGAGCAGAATTGTATGGGATGTCGTCAACAGAGCGCCATTCCTCAGCTCCGCCACATGGGTATTATACGCGTCACCTAGAGGTTCAGCTGTGACCTCCGTGGAATAAGAATGTCGCTGACATGTCTGCACGCCTCGCTACCAGAGGAACCGCTCACCAGAGTAGCCGCTCACCAGGGGAACCGCTCACCAGGGGAACCGCTCACCAGGGGAACCGCTCACCAGGGGAACCGCTCACCAGGGGAACCGCTCACCAGGGGAGCGCTCACCAGGGGAACCGCTCACCAGGGGAACCGCTCACCAGGGGTACCGCTCACCAGGGGTACCGCTCACCAGGGGTACCGCTCACCAGGGGTACCGCTCTACCAGGGGAACCGCTCACCAGGGGTACCGCTCTACCAGGGGAACCGCTCACCAGGGGAACCGCTCTACCAGGGGTACCGCTCACCAGAGTAGCCGCTCACCAGGGGAACCGCTCACCAGGGGAACCGCTCACCAGGGGAACCGCTCACCAGGGGAACCGCTCCGGGGAACCGCTCACCAGGGAACCGCCACCAGAGGAACCGCCACCAGGAGTACCGCTCACCAGGGTACCGCTCACCAGGGGACCGCCACCAGGGTACCGCCACCAGGGAACCGCCAGAGTAGCCGCCACCAGGGGAACCGCTCACCAGGGGAACCGCCACCAGGGGAACCGTCACCAGGGGAACCGCCACCAGGGGAACCGCCACTCAGGGGAACCGCTCACCAGAGGAGCGGCTCACCAGGGGTACCGCTCACCAGGGGTACCGCTCTACCAGGGGAACCGCTCACCAGGGGAACCGCTCTACCAGGGGTACCGCTCTACCAAGGGAACCGCTCACCAGGGGAACCGCTCTACCAGGGGAACCGCCTACCAAGGGAACCGCTCACCAGAGTAGCCGCTCATCAGGGGAACCGCTCACCAGAGGAACAGCTCACCAGAGTAGCCGCTCATCAGGGGAACCGCTCACCATGGGAACCGCCCACCGGGGGAACCGCCCACCAGAGGAACCGCCCACCAGAGGAACCGCCCACCAGAGGAACCGCCCACCAGAGGAACCGCCCACCAGAGGAACCGCCCACCAGAGGAACCGCCCACCAGAGGAACCGCCCACCAGATAGCTTCAGATACAGAACCAGGGAAGCAACTGAATAATCAGCAGTGAGTAGGGGGAAAGACCTATGAGGAGATGGAGGAGACACAAGAGCTTACAGTCTATGAGGAGATGGAGGAGACACAAGAGCTTACAGTCTATGAGGAGATGGAGGAGACACAAGAGCTTACAGTCTATGAGGAGATGGAGGAGACACAAGAGCTTACAGTCTATGAGGAGATGAGGAGACACAAGAGCTTACAGTCTATGAGGAGATGGGGGAGACACAAGAGCTTACAATCTATGAGGAGATGGGGGAGACACAAGAGCTTACAATCTATGAGGAGATGGAGGAGACACAAGAGCTTACAGTCTATGAGGAGATGGAGGAGACACAAGAGCTTACAATCTATGAGGAGATGGTGGAGACACAAGAGCTTACAGTCTATGAGGAGATGGGGAGACACAAGAGCTTACAGTCTATGAGGAGATGGAGGAGACACAAGAGCTTACAGTCTATGAGGAGATGGAGGAGACACAAGAGCTTACAGTCTATGAGGAGATGGAGGAGACACAAGAGCTTACAGTCTATGAGGAGATGGAGGAGACACAAGAGCTTACAGTCTATGAGGAGATGGAGGAGACACAAGAGCTTACAATCTATGAGGAGATGGTGGAGACACAAGAGCTTACAGTCTATGAGGAGATGAAGGAGACACAAGAGCTTACAATCTATGAGGAGATGGTGGAGACACAAGAGCTTACAATCTATGAGGAGATGGTGGAGACACAAGAGCTTACAGTCTATGAGGAGATAGAGGAGACACAAGAGCTTACAGTCTATGAGGAGATGGGGGAGACACAAGAGCTTACAGTCTATGAGGAGATGGGGGAGACACAAGAGCTTACAGTCTATGAGGAGATGGAGGAGACACAAGAGCTTACAGTCTATGAGGAGATGGAGGAGACACGAGCTTACAGTCTATGAGGAGATAGAGGAGACACAAGAGCTTACAGTCTATGAGGAGATGGGGGAGACACAAGAGCTTACAGTCTATGAGGAGATGGTGGAGACACAAGAGCTTACAGTCTATGAGGAGATGGAGGAGACACAAGAGCTTACAGTCTATGAGGAGATGGAGGAGACACAAGAGCTTACAGTCTATGAGGAGATGGAGGAGACACAAGAGCTTACAGTCTATGAGGAGATGGAGGAGACACAAGAGCTTACAGTCTATGAGGAGATGGAGGAGACACAAGAGCTTACAGTCTATGAGGAGATGGAGGAGACACAAGAGCTTACAGTCTATGAGGAGATGGAGGAGACACAAGAGCTTACACTCTATGAGGAGATGGAGGAGACACAAGAGCTTACAGTCTATGAGGAGATAGAGGAGACACAAGAGCTTACAATCTATGAGGAGATGGAGGAGACACAAGAGCTTACAGTCTATGAGGAGATAGAGGAGACACAAGAGCTTACAGTCTATGAGGAGATGGGGAGACACAAGAGCTTACAATCTATGAGGAGATGGAGGAGACACAAGAGCTTACAGTCTATGAGGAGATGGAGGAGACACAAGAGCTTACAATCTATGAGGAGATGGAGGAGACACAAGAGCTTACAGTCTATGAGGAGATGGAGGAGACACAAGAGCTTACAATCTATGAGGAGATGGAGGAGACACAAGAGCTTACAATCTATGAGGAGATAGAGGAGACACAAGAGCTTACAGTCTATGAGGAGATGGAGGAGACACAAGAGCTTACAATCTATGAGGAGATGGAGGAGACACAAGAGCTTACAATCTATGAGGAGATGGAGGAGACACAAGAGCTTACAGTCTATGAGGAGATGGAGGAGACACAAGAGCTTACAGTCTATGAGGAGATGGAGGAGACACAAGAGCTTACAGTCTATGAGGAGATAGAGGAGACACAAGAGCTTACAGTCTATGAGGAGATGGAGGAGACACAAGAGCTTACAATCTATGAGGAGATGGAGGAGACACAAGAGCTTACAGTCTATGAGGAGATAGAGGAGACACAAGAGCTTACAATCTATGAGGAGATGGAGGAGACACAAGAGCTTACAGTCTATGAGGAGATGGAGGAGACACAAGAGCTTACAATCTATGAGGAGATGGAGGAGACACAAGAGCTTACAATCTATGAGGAGATGGAGGAGACACAAGAGCTTACAGTCTATGAGGAGATGGAGGAGACACAAGAGCTTACAGTCTATGAGGAGATGGAGGAGACACAAGAGCTTACAGTCTATGAGGAGATGGAGGAGACACAAGAGCTTACAGTCTATGAGGAGATGGAGGAGACACAAGAGCTTACAGTCTATGAGGAGATGGAGGAGACACAAGAGCTTACAGTCTATGAGGAGATGAAGGAGACACAAGAGCTTACAGTCTATGAGGAGATGGAGGAGACACAAGAGCTTACAATCTATGAGGAGATGGAGGAGACACAAGAGCTTACAGTCTATGAGGAGATGGAGGAGACACAAGAGCTTACAGTCTATGAGGAGATGGAGGAGACACAAGAGCTTACAATCTATGAGGAGATGGAGGAGACACAAGAGCTTACAGTCTATGAGGAGATGGAGGAGATACAAGAGCTTACAGTCTATGAGGAGATGGAGGAGACACAAGAGCTTACAGTCTATGAGGAGATGGAGGAGACACAAGAGCTTACAGTCTATGAGGAGATGGGGAGACACAAGAGCTTACAGTCTATGAGGAGATGGAGGAGACACAAGAGCTTACAATCTATGAGGAGATGGAGGAGACACAAGAGCTTACAGTCTATGAGGAGATGGAGGAGACACAAGAGCTTACAGTCTATGAGGAGATGGAGGAGACACAAGAGCTTACAGTCTATGAGGAGATGGAGGAGACACAAGAGCTTACAGTCTATGAGGAGACGGAGGAGACACAAGAGCTTACAGTCTATGAGGAGATGGGGGAGACACAAGAGCTTACAGTCTATGAGGAGATGGAGGAGACACAAGAGCTTACAGTCTATGAGGAGATAGAGGAGACACAAGAGCTTACAGTCTATGAGGAGATGGGGGAGACACAAGAGCTTACAGTCTATGAGGAGATGGGGGAGACACAAGGTTTTCCATACATGTCTGCGGTCATTAACCCTTCACAGGGAGAGGTCTGGATCCCCCAGTGGGGGAGGGGCTGATCTGCAGGGTGAGCGCTCAGGATCTGGGAGGATCCAGCGAGCTGAACCTGAGGCCTGTTCCTTGTTCCCGTTACGGAGGGGGCGGTGCTGCCCGTTACGGCGTGCGGAGACTTCACTCACCATCCGTCTAAAGTTAATGAAATCTCAGTTTGCCCGGGAGGATTTGCTCTTCCTGACACGTTTTGGCGGCAGGGATAAGAGCGGCGCTCCCCCCGTGTGAAGACGTGGCATTGTGCTCAGCGCGGCGGTACACGGCAGACGCCCGCAGGCAGCCCGGCTTCCGCTCGCTGCCATCTTCATTATCTTTTCCTCATTACAGATTCATTTCTAACTGCACATAATGATAAGAAAGTAAAACCACAGCATTAACCCTTTCAGTGCTGGGAGAGGCGCAGTTCATGGCGCCCACCCTGCCGGCTCCAGGTTTTCGTTTTCCGGATGAGGCGGCGGTCCCTCCGTCTAATTTACGACATGTGAAATGAGTTTATGGATTTGCATTTCACACGTCTCGGGGCCGCGGCCGCCGGGCGCGGAGGACACCGGCTGCTGTTTGAAGTTGATTAGCGTTTGATCAGTCGCGCTCTTACCTGGGTGACTTCAAAGTTTTTTATATTTTTTCCGCTGCGGCAGAAAAAGGCCGATCGCACCTTGCAGCAGCGGCGGCGAGAGACTTAAAAGTGTTTGGCTCATTATCTTATGCAAAGGGAAGCGATATTCTAATATTCGTTTAATATGGTTCGTTAGCGTTTAATGACGCTGCTGGTGACGGCGCCCGGAGCCGCTCATCAGTAATGGAAGCCGGCCATCACTCTGAAGCGTCCTGTTACTCGGCCTGCCGGTGACCGCCGGGCTCCACATCAGCCACTGCACCCAAATTGCCCAGTATATACCCATTACACCCCTGTATATAACCGGTATACCCCTGTATATAACCAGTATACCCCTGTATATACCCAGTACACCCCTGTATATAATCGGTATAGCCCTGTATATACCCAGTACACCCCTGTATATACCCAGTACACCCCTATATATAACCGGTATACCCCTGTATATACCCATTACACCCCTGTATATTACCGTTATACCCCTGTATATTACCGGTATACCCCTGTATATAACCAGTATACCCCTGTATATACCCATTACACCCCTGTATATACCCGGTACACCCCTGTATATACCCGGTACACCCCTGTATATACCCAGTACACCCCTGTATATACCCAGTACACCCCTGTATATAACCGGTATACCCCTGTATATACCCAGTACACCCCTGTATATAACCGGTATACCCCTGTACATAACCGGTATAGCCCTGTATATACCCAGTACACCCCTGTATATAACCATTACACCCCTGTATATAACTGTTATACCCCTGTACATAACCAGTATACCCCTGTATATACCCAGTACACCCCTGTACATAACCGGTATAGCCCTGTAAATACCCAGTACACCCCTGTATATACCCAGTACACCCCAGTATATACCCAGTACACCCCAGTATATACCCAGTACACCCCTGTATATAACCAGTATACCCCTGTATATAACTGGTATACCCCTGTACATAACCAGTATACCCCTGTATATAACTGGTATACCCCTGTACATAACCGATATAGCTCTGTATATACCCAGTACACCCCTGTCTATAACCAGTACACCCCTGTCTATAACCAGTACACCCCTGTACATAACCAGTATAGCCCTGTATATACCCAGTATAGCCCTGTATATACCCAGTACACCCCTGTCTATAACCAGTACACCCCTGTACATAACCGGTATACCCCTGTATATACCCAGTACACCCCTGTATATAACCGGTACACCCCTGTATATAACCGGTACACCCCTGTATATAACCGGTACACCCCTGTATATAACCGGTACACCCCTGTACATAACCGGTACACCCCTGTACATAACCGGTACACCCCTGTATATAACCGGTAAAGCCCTGTACATAACCGGTATACCCCTGTACATACCGAGTACACCCCTGTATATAACCGGTATAGCCCTGTACATGACCGGTATACCCCGGTATATACCCAGTATATAACTGGGGAGACTGACCACGCTGCCCCTGGGCATTTTCCAGGGCATTATACCAGACTTACTTTCTGTCTGCATCCCTGTAGTGCGCGGCCGCCTCCTCATCATGGAACGCTGTCAGAAAACTAGGAGATTCCTTCCTGCTGTAGCCAGGGACGCTGTACAGATACTAGCAGTGCCCTAAATATACTCCACATGTTACCGGTGTCTTCGAGCTGCTTCTCCTCGCACGAGGACACCATCCTACCGCTGCCACCAGGGTAACAGAACGCCTGGCACCCCGACTGGGCACCTTCCGCTAACGCTGTCTCCTAGCGCTTCCTGAGGGCTCCAAGCACTCCATCGGACACCATACCCACCACAGACCCCACAAACCGCCTGCAGCTTGGTTGGGGTCTCGTCGCCCTCCACCCACTCTGGACCCAAGACCGGGCTTCAGCTTCCAGTGGACCTCTCCTAACTCCAGAAAGCAGGAACCAGC
The DNA here is from genome assembly GCA_033119425.1 of Bufotes viridis. Classification (NCBI taxonomy): domain Eukaryota; kingdom Metazoa; phylum Chordata; class Amphibia; order Anura; family Bufonidae; genus Bufotes; species Bufotes viridis. The sequence goes on from CM065594.1 coordinate 944,332, forward strand.
TCTTACAAGAGCTTATACTCAGGGGAGTATTGTTGAATAGCAATCCCCAAGAGTGTAGTTATCCCATCCCCAACCATGAGCCAAGACTTCATGAAGGGGTTAAGCAGAACTTCTTTATTGGATGGCAAAGCTTGGCCTTTTATGCAAGTCCTCCAGCCAGGGCTACTCCCCCGAGGACCTGATAGAGGACAGGCACACAAAATACAGTGACTAATCATCATACAGCAAGATATATCCCAACGCCACATGAACAGTAAAATCTCTCCTCTCTATCCTGGGGATGATTGGCTTAAGGGGCCGGGCATAGTTCCATGCGGTCAACGACCAAGCCCCGTGGGTGTTTCTTAACTTTACTATGGCCCATTGTGCTCGTTAATTGCGTCACATGCATTGTTCATTGTGCTTGCTAACTGTCACAGGGGCCATAGTCACATATCCCTCTACATACCGAGTATATGCAGTGGTCTGGTTTGAGTTGGCCCAACGCTACACTGTCGAGGTGTCACCACATGTTGCTGCTGTCCGGAAGGGTTGGTAAGGCGTGGTGCACCCCAAAGAGAAATAAGTCCAGAGAGTCAGGGTCTGCAGTAACCAGGGGGCTTCTCTACTGGAGGAATTCAGGCGCAAAACAATACAGGCGAGGCATAGGGCTGGCTTCTCCAGTCTCCTCCCTGGGATGAAGCATAGGGCTGTCTTCTCCAGTCTCCTCCCTGGGATGAAGCATAGGGCTGGCTTCTCCAGTCTTCTCCCTAGACTAAGGCATAGGGCTGGCTTCTGCAGTCTGCTCCCTAGTACGAGGCATAGGGCTGCCTTCTCCAGTCTCCTCCCTAGGACGAGGCATAGGGCTGGCTTCTCCAGTCTCCTCCCTAGGACGAGGCATAGGGCTGGCTTCTCCAGTCTCCTCCCTGGGATGAAGCATAGGGCTATCTTCTCCAGTCTCCTCCCTAGGACGAGGCATAGGGCTGGCTTCTCCAGTCTCCTCCTTAGGATGAGGCATAGGGCTGGCTTCTCCAGTCTCCTCCCTAGGATGAGGCATAGGGCTGGCTTCTCCAGTCTCCTCCCTGGGATGAAGCATAGGGCTATCTTCTCCAGTCTCCTCCCTAGAATAAGGAATAGGGCTGGCTTCTGCAGTCTGCTCCCTAGGATGAGACATAGGGCTGGCTTCTCCAGTCTCCTCCCAAGGACGAGGCATAGGGCTGGCTTCTCCAGTCTCCTCCCTGGGATGAAGCATAGGGCTATCTTCTCCAGTCTCCTCCCAGAGACGAGGCATAGGGCTGGCTTCTGCAGTCTGCTCCCTAGGATGAGGCATAGGGCTGGCTTCTCCAGTCTCCTCCCTGGGATGAAGCATAGGGCCGGCTTCTCCAGTCTCCTCCCTAGGACAAGGCATAGGGCTATCTTCTCCAGTCTCCTTCCTGGCAGAAGAAGGGTTTGATGCCAAGGAAAGGCCTGAGCTAACTGTCCCTCTCTCTCTTCAGAAAGATGGTACCCTGGTCCAAGGCTGGAGGCCCAGGGTCTGCACCTCAGTAGTCCGGGTGGCTCCTTGGTCCCAGGGCAAGTGACCCATGGTCTGTGGCAGAGTATCCTTGGTCTCTCAGTCGTCTGGCAGAGTCTCTTCTTCCAAGCACTGGTCTCTAACTGCAGAACACTAGGGTCTCTGACTGCTCTCCTCATATACAGTTTTAGCAGGACTGGAACCTTCTAGTGGGAGGGGTGGAGAATCTGAGCACAAAGAGATATAAAGTAACTTACCTTAGAGCTTCAATGATACTCAATGGCAATGACACAGCAGTTTTTCGAGACGCAAACAAGTACCCAGACATAACAACAGAGCTAAAACCAGACATTCACAAGGTCAGTCTGTCTGGTGTTGGTGGTAAACAACGTCTGCCTTTTCCCCTCCAAAACATGCTCTTCTTTAAACCCTATGGCAGCAATGGAAAATTATCAGCTTCTCATTCAAAGTCCGCAAAGTCTCTCAGTATTCATGAACTCTTTTCACACAGCCATGTTAATACAGTGATAATGAAAAGCATATATATTACAACATATAAAATGCAGTAACAGTTATAAACAGTGCAAGTTAACCCTTTCTAGGGAAATAAAGTAAGAAGTTTATAACTTTGCATAGACTTCACAGTACTCCTGCTCCAGGGCACTACATATACCCCTGTATATAACCAGTATACCCCTGTATATAACCAGTATACCCCTGTACATAACCAGTATACCCCTGTATATTACCAGTATTCCCCTGTACATAACCGGTATACCCCTGTACATAACCGGTATACCCCTGTACATAACCGGTATACCCCTGTACATAACCGGTATACCCCTGTACATAACCGGTATACCCCTGTACATAACCGGTATACCCCTGTACATAACCGGTATACCCCTGTACATAACCGGTATACCCCTGTATATAACCAGTATACCCCTGTATATAACCAGTATACCCCTGTACATAACCAGTATACCCCTGTACATAACCAGTATACCCCTGTACATAACCAGTATACCCCTGTACATAACCAGTATACCCCTGTACATAACCAGTATACCCCTGTACATAACCAGTATACCCCTGTACATAACCAGTATACCCCTGTACATAACCAGTATACCCCTGTACATAACCAGTATACCCCTGTACATAACCAGTATACCCCTGTACATAACCAGTATACCCCTGTACATAACCAGTATACCCCTGTACATAACCAGTATACCCCTGTACATAACCAGTATACCCCTGTACATAACCAGTATACCCCTGTACATAACCAGTATACCCCTGTACATAACCAGTATACCCTCTGTACATAACCAGTATACCCCTGTACATAACCAGTATACCCCTGTATATAACTAGTATACCCCTGTACATAACCAGTATACCCTGTACATAACCAGTATACCCCTGTACATAACCAGTATACCCCTGTATATAACTAGTATACCCCTGTACATAACCAGTATACCCCTGTACATAACCAGTATACCCCTGTACATAACCAGTATACCCCTGTACATAACCAGTATACCCCTGTATATAACCAGTATACCCCTGTATATAACCAGTATACCCCTGTATATAACCAGTATGCCTGTCAGCACAGTAGGCAGGGAAAACACACATACACAGTGAACTCTAACCTGCTGTCCCTGTCTACTTACAGAGCAAGCCCTAAATGGAAAGTCCACAACTGGTTGACTGTCCCTATTCTTGCAAGTGCAGGGAGTCAAACCAAGCACCCACGGTAAAAACCTCAGGGACCTGTTCACACAACTGGAACCCAGAACAGGCAAACACACAGAGAAAGGTCGTGCAGGAAAAGGTCAAAGCCGGGAGGTCAATACAGTACCAAATCATAGAGCAGAGAGAGGTCCAAGTCATGCCGAAGTCAAATCCAATAGTAACAATCCAAACCGAAAAATAGCACCTGGAGCACAGCAAGGAAAACCTAGAACTGGCACTGGTGTATGGCCAGCAGGAGTTTAAATAGAGCGCCGATTCCCTGGATCAGAACTGGATAGGTCCATGACTCGGCGCTCCATTAGTCAGGACCCAGCACACAGGAGACATCAGCTGAGCAATCAGCCCTAGCCTCCTCCAGGACAAGCCCGCTGCATGGAGAAAGAGCATAGCAACCAGTAGCTAATGACGCTGTCGCAGCACCAGGGAGTGTGGCTTATATTTTTATTTTGTTTTTTATTTTTATTATTTTTGTTTTTTGTTTTGTTTTGTGGAGGTCTCAAAACATTGGTAAATAGCAGCAAGAACGCACAAACTGCGCTGGAGTAAAACAATGGCTGGGTGCGGCCGGTATACATATCTACTCTGGCCAAGATACGGACAGGTCCTGTGGGATCCATGCCTGGTTCATCTTTATAAACGTCAGCTTGTACCACGTTGGCTGTGGACAGGCGGCTGCGTTTGTCAGTAATGACGCCCCCTGCCGTGCTGAATACACGTTCAGACAAAACGCTGGCCGCCGGGCAGGCCAGCACCTCCAAGGCATAACATGCTAACTCTGGCCACGTGGACAATTTGGAGACCCAGAAGTTGAATGGGGCCGAACCATCAGTCAGTACGTGGAGGGGTGTGCAGACGTACTGTTCAACCATGTTAGTGAAATGCTGCCTCCTGCTAACACGTTCCGTATCAGGTGGTGGTGCAGTTAGCTATGGCGTGGAGACAAAGCTTTCCCACATGTCGGCCATGCTAACCCTGCCCTCAGAGGAGCTGGCCGTGACACAGCTGCGTTTGCATCTCCCCCTCCTCCGCCTCGTGCTTCCACTGAGCCCTCGCTGTCAGGTGGGAATGCCATTAGTAGCGCCTCTACCAGCGTTCGCTTGTACTCGCGCATCTTCTGTTCACGCTCTAGTGAGGGCATTAAGGATGGCACGTTGTCTTTGTACCGGGGATCCAGCAGGGTGGCCACCCAGTAAGCAGCACTGGTTAGAATGTGGGCAACTCGACAGTCGTTGCGCAGGCACTGCAGCATGTAGTCGCTCATGTGTGCCAAGCTCCCCAGAGGCAACGACAAGCTGTCCTCTGTGGGAGGCGTATCGTCTGTGTCCTCCGTATCCCCCCAGCCACGCACCAGTGATGCCCGTGAGCTGATCTGGGTGCCACCCTGCTGTGAACGGGAATCCTCCTCCTCATCATCTTCCAAAACTGTGCCCTGGCTGGTCAGTTGGGTACCTGGCCACTGTTGGTGCAGGAACCCACCCTCTGAGCCACCTGTGGACGACCGGCCTGATAACCGTGGGAATGAAGCCTCTTCTCATCCTCCTCCTCCTCCTGGGCCCCATCCTCATCCATCAGCGCCTGTAGTGTTTTTTCAAGAAGACATAGAAGTGGAATAGTAACACTGATGACGGTGCCATCGGCGCTGGCCATGTTGGTGGAGTACTCAAAACAGCGCAACACGGCACACGCATCCCGCACGGAGGCCCACTCGTTTGTTGTGAAGTGGTGCTGTTCCGCAGTGCGACTGACGCGTGCGTGCTGCAGCTGAAACTCCACTATGGCCTGCTGCTGCTCGCACAGTCTCTCCAGCATGTGCAAGGTGGAGTTCCACCTTGTGGGTAAGGCTATTTTCACACTAGCGGCAGAGGAGTCCGGCGGGTGAACAGCCTGTCGGATCCGTCCTGCCGCTAGTTCACGTGTGCCTCCGGACTGCTGCTCCGTCCCCATTGACTATAATGGGGGCGGGGGCAGGGGCGGAGTTCCGGCGGCAGCATGGCAGCGCACGTTGAGAGGCAACTGGACTAACAGTATTGCATGTCGTACTTTTAGTCCGGCGGCCTCTTGCATTGCCCTGCCGTGCTGCTGCTGGAACTCCGACCCTGCCCCCACCCCCATTATAGACAATTGGGACGGAGCGGCAGCCCGGAGGCACACGTGAACTAGCGGCAGGACGGATCCGACAGGCTGTTCACCCGCCGGAACAGCCTGACGAACTCCCCTGCCACTAATGTGAAAGCACCCTAAGTCTCACATAAGGCAGAAGTTACGCTGCAGCGCTGACAGGCGAGCAGCGGCAGGATGAGAACGCCTGAAAGCGCGCACAGACGGCCCGCACTTTCTGCAGCAGCTCTGACATGTCTGGGTAATTTTTCAGGTATTTCTGCACCACCAGATTCAGCACATGCGCCAGGCAAGGGATGTGCGTCAAAGACCCGGGTAAGTTTTGTTTAATCCATCTCCTCTCTCACCCGAAGGGTACCACTGTGAATGATGCTGTTCCTGAGGAGGAATCCTCGGTGTCCTATGTTTCACTTGACAGGGTGGTTTCATTGGTTAGGCGGGCCGGTCGGGGGGCCCTATTGGCGAAATCGGATATTGAGTCCGCTTTTCGCCTCCTTCCGGTTCACCCGGTTTGCTATCACTTGCTGGGTTGCTATGTTGATGGTTTTTATTTTACGATACCTCCTCACCTATGGGTTGTTCTATTTCCTGTCATTATTTTGAAATGTTCAGCACTTTCCTCGAGTGGGCGGTTCGGTATGAAACAGGTTCCCGATCCATTATTCACTACTTGGACGATTTTTTGTTTCTTGCCCCAGATTCTGATGATTCTTGCCTGTATCTTCTGAATACCTTTCTTCTACTTTTGAAACAATTCGGTGTTCCGGTCTCCCCGGATAAGACGGATGGTCCCCGGACTTGTCTATCTTTTCTGGGAATTGAGATTGACACGGTTGATATGGTTTTCAGGCTGCCCAAAGATAAGTTAGTCAAATTGTTTGACTTGATTGAAGGGTTTCTTGCAGCATCGAAGGTTATGCTGTGCCAGCTACAGTCCCTGTTGGGCCTATTAGTTTCACCTGCAGGGTTATGCCTATGGGCAGGGTTTTTTTCTCGCCGCCTGTCGCTTGCCACCCGGGGTGTTAGGCTGGCCTTGTTTACGTACTCTTCAAGTTCCTGCGGTTTCGGCGCCATTTTTAAAAACTCCTGGTGTGCTTCACGGTGGCCAGAGTCTTGGTCATCGTCTGGCCTTTGCAGGAACTTAACTCTGTTAGAATTATTCCCTATTATTGTAGCTGTCGAAGTTTGGGGTTCTCAGTTCGCGAACCGTCATATATGTTTCTGGACAGATAACTTGAGCGTTGTTCACTGCATTAACAGCCTGTCTTTAGCATGCTTGCCCGTCCTCAGTCTGCCCCGGCATTGAGTGTTGCGTTGTCTGGAATTGAACATCTTTTTCAGGTTCTGTCATGTTCCCGGTGCATCGAACCTTATTGCTGATGCTCTCTCTCGTTTTCATTGGCAGAAGTTCCGGGCCCTCCTTCCTGGAGCAGAGCAGGATGGTGTACCGTGCCCAACGCACCTTTGGCAGCTGGTGGACGGGAAGTGATGTCATTAATTTCCTCCTCAGTGACCCCAGCGACCTGGGGAGCTCATGGTAAGGCCTGGGGGGAATGGCCTGTGGTTTCCGGATCTCGGGAAGTGAACCATGATGAGGAGAGGCTACAGGTTACAGTGGATCTCTTACTGCACCTGCGGTTTACGGTGGCCTCAGCGACAGTGGTGTAGCGGCGGATGTCCGGTGTGGCCTTTTATTATGGCCTTCTCGGATGGCGGGATGTTACCAAACATTTTTTGATTGCGCAGGCGTTGAGGGGTTGGCGAAAATAAGTTGTCCGGCGGGAATGTTGGCACCCTATTTCGTACATGCTGCTCGCCAGACTAGTAACGGCGTGTTCTTCGTTTTGCGGGTCCCCTTTCGAGGCCCTCCTTTTATCAGTCGCTTTTACCCTGGCTTGTTTCGGTGTCCTTCGTATCGGTGAGTTTTTGCCTCCTTCTCGCCATAAGCCAGGAAGCCTCCTTTCCCGGGATCGGTGAGAGATCGGTGAGAGTTAGAATTCGGCGCTCTATAACGGACACGTTCGGACACAGGGCATGGATCCCTCTCCACCCATTCCCGGGCCCTGCTTGCCCAGGTCGTTTAGTGGCTGACTACCTCGTCGTTCAGCCCGGGGGTGACAATTTCCTTGTGCATCAGGATTGCTCAACTCTCACTAAATTCCAGTTTACCGCGCTTTTTAAACGCTGTCTACTGGCCGTCAGTTTTAAACAGCGGGATTTCGGTATGCATTCGTTCCGCATAGGTGCGGTGACCGAGGCGACTAGGGCGGGTCTTTCTGAAATTGACGTTATGAGAATTGGTCGCTGGTGCTCCCGATGTTTTACTAGTTATGTTCGTCCTGAACTCTTGCCGACGGTTTGAGCAGCGCGTTCTTCTGGTTTCCATGTATAACCAGTTCCATACCACAAAAAATAAATAAAATTTTTATTTTTTTTAAATATATTTTTTCATAGGATGCAACTTTACATGATACCGATGCTGTTCAGTAGTGTGTTCTCTGTTCATTACTGTTTTCGTGTTGCTATTATGCTTACGCTGTTTACAGGTATTCCCCGTCCTGACGCGTGGATCCTCCGGTCACTCCTACGTCTTTTGGGCGGCGCAGAGAGCTGAATGCAGAGCGGGTGGCCGGACCTTGGGCTTTCGTGAGGTCGATGTTTTCTGGCTGGGTATTAGGGGCCTTCCGGAGGTGGTGGGCATTAGCAGGTCCATATCTGGCCCGGTGATACTAGTAATGCACGAGGGGGGCAATGATCTCTGTTCCTTGCGTCTCACAGACCTCATGACATTGATGCGTTCCGACATGGAACATTTCTCCTCCTTTTTCCCTGAAATGGTGCTGATCTGGCAGAGATCATCCCCCTTGTGGTTTGGCATGGGGCTCAGGATTCAGATGCGATGGAAAAGTGACGCAGGACTATCAACTCCCGCATTTCTCGATTTATTAGATCCTGGGGTGGCGTAGTCGTTCGCTACCGCCAACTAGAAGGTGACAATCGAGCATTGCTGATGCCTGATGGAGTACACCTCTCTGACATTGGCCTGGATATCTGTCACGGCTGTATGTGAGCAACAAGAGCATACACGGTGAGTTAGCTACTGACCGGACCCAAACTAGGGAACATAAAGGATGACCCCTGTCAGACCCTAAAAGCTCTCCCTATGCTGCTAAGCCCATGTCCAGATCCAGATGGTGGATCGAGACATGCCCGCGTACCTAAGGCTGATGACCACTGTAACCCCTACAATAGTGGAAGGGGCACGGCCACCGGTGCCCTGCTCAGAATATGGAAGGAACCGGGGTCGCCTCGGATCCAGTCATCAAACCAACAGAAACACACAATGTCTGCACACTTAACTGAAGGAGCTGCAGCAGCAGTGAAAACAGATCCAAAGTCAGCAGACAATATCCGAAGAACTTGCTTCAGCAGAACACAGGTCCAGTGGAAAGATATAACACAAGTGAAGATACTAAAGCGAGAGATACAGGTCAAATGAAAAGTATAATCTGCACGATTAAACAGGAAGAGGGGTATTTTATAGGAAGAGGAATCAATCACAGGAGGGACAGCTGGGAGGAGGGAAACTGAAAGTAAAGACCTCATCACAGGGGCGGAGAAACAGAGCAGAGAGAACCTCCCAGCTCTAGTAGTGACATCATCAAGGGGCGGAGAAACAGGTTCTGCTGTCCATGCATACATGCTACAGACATAGTGCTGTGATGTCACATTACATTAGATAGTTAGTTAGTTATCTTATATATATAATACAGATAGTTAGTGGGAGATAGTCCGTGTAGGTTAGATAGTGATATAGTGTAGCTGATAGGTTCCAGTGCAGGGTGTTAGGTAGTGTGATAGGTTCTGCTGTCCATACATACATGCTACAGACATAGTGCTGTGATGTCACATTACATTAGATAGTTAGTTATCTTCTATATATAATACAGATAGTTAGTGGGAGATAGTCAGTGTAGGTTAGATAGTGATATAGTGTAGCTGATAGGCTCCAGTGCAGGGTGTTAGGTAGTGTGATAGGTTCTGCTGTCCATACATACATGCTACAGACATAGTGCTGTGATGTCACATTACATTAGATAGTTAGTTATCTTCTATATATAATACAGATAGTTAGTAGGAGATAGTCAGTGTAGGTTAGATAGTGATATAGTGTAGCTGATAGGCTCCAGTGCAGGGTGTTAGGTAGTGTGATAGGTTCTGCTGTCCATACATACAGGCTCCAGACATAGTGCTGTGATGTCACATTACATTAGATAGTTAGTTATCTTATATATATAATACAGATAGTTAGTGGAGATAGTCAGTGTAGGTTAGATAGTGATATAGTGTAGATGATGGGTTCCAGTGCAGGGTGTTAGGTAGTGTGATAGGTTCTGCTGTCCATACATACATGCTACAGACATAGAGCTGTTATGTCACCTATTTGCACGTATTGTGCAAAAATATGCGCATCATCAATTGGCAATTTTAGCAATCGTGAATATATCGGAGCACTCTATCTGCATATTGTGGTAAGGTGCAAGGTACCGTTGTCGACGGGAGGTATGTGTCACCGAGGTTCCTGGCCTCGGTGAGGTAAGAGCCGGGTTTTTTGTGTCAGCAGCAGCTAGCGCTGCTTGACAATTTGATACTTAGTTTGGCTGCAATGCCAATCCAGGCCGGCTCTTACTGGGAGTAGGCAAAGAGTTGGGTGGGTGCCTATTCCCCACGGTCCAGGCCGGACTTTGCCGGGCTTTAAAACACAGCCAGCACCAGCAGGTGGGTGTGATTGTCCTGGAGCTGCTGTAAGGCTGCAGAATCATTTGAGTTTGGGAGTTCTCTGGGCTGGAAGGAAGAGCCCAGCAAGGAGGAGTGCAGACGGCCTGGAAGCCTGACGTCGCTTGTCTTGCGGCTGGACTGACAGCCAGGTGCGAACCTGCACCGAAAACCTCCCAGGTGACTGGAGCCTGTTTTGGACTGTCTTGTTTTTCCTCATGATTTCTTATGTGTGTGAACTAACACCAAGAGACTGTTTATTGTTTATTTTGTGCAAAGTGTGAATAAAACACTGGTTATTGCACTTTCTGGACTCCTTGTTTGCCTCTGTACTGCACCCGCACCGCTATCTACCAGAGCGACTCCCCACATTTGGTGTCGGATGCGGGCATGCGCAGTGAGGCTGGCGTGAACGCCGAAAATTTTTGTTTCTGCTGGGCACGACTGGATGTCCTATATTAGGCCGGCAAAGTTGCAGCCTGTGTTCCCTGACACAATGGAGGCAGTTGTAAAAGCCCTTGTGGAGGCTAACCTGCAGCAGCGGGAGACGGACCAGCTACTGCTACAGCACGTGATGGCGTTAAAAGCTGCAGGAGCATCCCACCACGACCATGATGCCCGGAAAGCAGTCCGTGCGGCGATCCCAAAGATGACCCCTTCGGACGACGTGGAGACGTATCTGGCGGTCTTTGAGAAGGTAGCCGTGAGGGAGAAGTTACCCCGTGACCAGTGGGCCGAGGTGGTCGCTCCGTTCCTGGCATCCGGACCCCAGCAGGTTTTTTTTGACCTATCAGATGACCAGGCTGCTGATTACCCCACGGTGAAGGGGGAGATCCTGGCCAGACTGGGGGTAAACGTGTTGGTCCGGGCTCAGTGGGTCCACCAGTGGGACTTTAAAACGGCTGAACCCGCCAGGCCGCAGTACTATGAGTTGCTGCACAGGTTGCAAAAGTGGCTGCAGCCTGATGTTCTAAGTCCAGCTGCTATGCTGGACCGTCTGCTGGCCGACATCTTTTGGAGGGCCCTGCCTTATCCCCTCCAGCACTGGGTCGGCCAGGCGTCTCCGGTATGTGCCCTGGAGATGGTCGACCTGGTGGAGCGTTACGAGGCCACCAGAAACCTGCAGGGGAGTCTTGCTGGGAAGGGGTCAGTCAAACCCCGGAGGACTCCACCCCAGTTCCGACGTCCGGCGACAGAGAGGCCTGCACGGAATGTACCCCCTGCGGATCCGCCTCCCGTGGTATGCTGGAGGTGTCAGGAGCCAGGCCACATCAGGGCCGACTGTCCGCATCGGGGTGAGCTGATGGAAGGGAACTACGGCTATCGCCACTCCCTGTATGCACGGAAGCTGTGTGCAACTGGCACCCGTGAGGTGCAGGATAACAACCACCTGTGTCAGGTAGAGGTGGGAGATTCTCTGGCGGTGGCCCTGCTGGACTCCGGGAGTCTAGTCTCCCTGGTAAGGGCTGCCCTGGTACGGCCTGTGGAGTATACCGGCCGTAAAATCAGGGTCCTGTGCATCCACGGAGACCTAAAAGACTACCCCACTGCACTAGTGACTTTGTCCACAGCGGCTGGTAGGTGGACCCACGAGGTGGCTGTCACTACTAAACTCCCACACGAACTGATACTTGGGAGGGACTTCCCAGGTTTTCCGGCGCTGTGGCCGGCAATAAAGGTATCTGATGGACCCGAGACAGGGGTAACCCTAGTAGAGTGGCCTGATACCACTGGAAGGCCAGAACCCTGGGAGCCCGAGTCTGAAGGGCCAGCGGTAGGGGTGACCACTGCTCCAGCGGTAGAGGGGGAAACAACCCCACTGAGTGTAATGGTGGGAGACACGGAGGACTTGCCACCGGGACCTGAGTTGGCAGACCTCAATGTCTCCGGGGAAAATTTTGGGACCGCACAACACCGGGACCAAACCCTAACCAGGGCCTGGGAAAGTGTTGTAATGATGGATGGTAAACCCCAGAAACCTGGGGCCGAATTAATGTTCCCACGATTTATTGTTCTTCAGGATATGTTGTATCGGGTGAACCAAATCCGAGGTGAGCCTGTTGAACAGTTGGTGGTGCCCACCGCATACCGCAAGCTTGTTATGGAGCTTGCCCACCAACATGTTCTTGGGGGACACCTGGGGTGGCAGAAAACGCAGGACCGCGTACTACAGCGATTTTACTGGCCCGGTTTGTTTAAGGAAGTAGAGGAGTTCTGTAAGTCCTGTCCGACCTGTCAGGTAAATAGCCCCCAGCCGCATTACAGAAGTCCCCTGGTCCCTCTCCCAATAATTGAGGTCCCATTCGAGCGTATTGCCATGGATCTGGTCGGACCCGCACCGAAGTCTGCTAGGGGTCACCAACATATCCTGGTGATTCTGGACTATGCTACTCGATATCCAGAGGCGGTGCCTCTGCGACATACCTCAGCTAAGCTCATTGCAAAAGAGTTAATGGAAATGTTTTCCCGTGTGGGCCTGCCAAAAGAGATTCTGACCGACCAAGGAACCCCTTTTATGTCCAAAGTTATGAGGGAACTGTGTAAATTGTTGCGTATAAAGCAGTTACGGACGTCCGTTTACCATCCGCAAACAGACGGTCTTGTCGAAAGGTTTAACCAAACTCTAAAAAATATGTTAAAAAGGGTGGTGTCCAGAGATGGGAAGGACTGGGACCTGCTTCTGCCCTATCTCATGTTCGCCGTGCGAGAGGTGCCCCAGGCCTCTACTGGGTTCTCGCCCTTCGAACTGCTTTATGGCAGACACCCTCGGGGCCTGTTGGATATCGCCAAGGAAGCATGGGAACAACAGCCTGTCCCCCACAAAAGTGTCATTGAGTATGTCGCCCAGATGCAGGAACGAATGGAAAGGGTGTTGCCGCTGGTCCGGGAGCATATGGAGGCAGCGCAACAAGCCCAGAGTAGGGTGTATAATCGTCAGGCTCGGGTACGGAACTTCAACCCGGAGATCGGGTTTTGGTTCTGGTACCCACCCTTGACAGCAAGTTCCTAGCTAGGTGGCAGGGCCCCTATGAGGTAATCGAGAAGGTAGGGGAAGTAAATTACAAAGTACACCAGCCAGGGCGGCGCAAGCCGGAGCAGGTGTACCACGTGAATTTACTGAAGCCGTGGAAAGACAGGGACACGGCCGACGACAACAGCCCCCGGCCAGGGCTTCTGGGTGAGAAGGGTCCAGCCCCACAGTTCGAGGCCTGCGAAGCGGTAGCCACGGTAAAAATTGCAGACAGCCTGTCTTCCAAACAAGTTCAGGAAGTCAGAGAGTTCGTCAGTCGGAACACGGATGTGTTCTTGGACCTCCCTGGCCGCACGTCTCTCATCCAACATGACATCGTCACTGAGCCTCAGGCCAAAATCCGGTTAAAACCATACCGGGTACCCGAGGCTCAGCGACGGGCCATCGCGGAGGAAGTGCAATTAATGTTGAAGCTTGATGTCATTGAGGAATCGAAAAGTGAGTGGGCCAGTCCCATAGTTCTAATACCCAAGCCGGATGGGACGTTGCGGTTCTGCAACGATTTTCGCAAATTAAATGAAGTGTCCAAGTTCGATGCGTATCCCATGCCCCGGGTAGACGAGCTTGTTGAGAATTTAGGGCAAGCCCGTTATTTTTCTGTGCTAGACCTCACTAAAGGATACTGGCAAGTACCCTTAACGGAGGCGGCCAAGGAAAAAACCGCTTTTGTTACCCCGCAAGGCCTGTATCATTACAAGGTGTTACCCTTTGGCCTGCATGGCGCCCCCGCCACCTTTCAAAGGTTAATGGATATAGTACTGCGACCTCATCGTCGGTACGCCTCGGCCTACTTAGATGATGTTATCATCCACAGCACCGACTGGGAAAGCCATTTACCCAAGGTGCAGGCGGTAGTAGATGCCCTGAGGAAAGCTGGTCTAACCGCCAATCCAAAGAAGTGTGCGATTGGGTTGGAAGAGACCAAATATCTGGGATATGTCATTGGGCGGGGAGTCATCAAACCTCAGGTAACTAAGGTAGAGGCCATTCGTAATTGGCCCCGACCGATCACCACCAGGCAGGTAAAGTCGTTCCTGGGGATTGTAGGTTACTACATGCGGTTTGTGCCCCACTTTGCCACAATAGCAGCGCCATTGACAGACCTGTTGAAGGGGCGAAAGACGGGGAAGGTTAGCTGGAATGAGAAGGCGGAGGAGGCTTTCTCCGCGTTGAAGTCGGTCCTGTGTGACACCCGACTTCAACAGGGAGTTAGTCGTTCAGACGGATGCCTCGGAGGTAGGTCTCGGTGCAGTACTGTCTCAGGAGGTCAATGGGGAAGAACATCCCGTTGTCTTCCTGAGCCGTAAACTCACCCCAGCCGAGACCAGGTATAGTATAGTGGAGAGGGAGTGCCTGGCCATCAAGTGGGCACTCGAATCTCTCCGCTATTACCTGTTAGGGAGGAGGTTCCGTCTGGTGACCGACCATTCCCCTCTCAAGTGGATGAGCCAGGCCAAGGAGAGGAATGCTCGGGTCACCAGGTGGTTCCTGTCCTTGCAAAATTTCAAATTTTCGGTGGAACACAGGGCAGGCCACTTGCAGGGTAACGCAGATGCCCTGTCCCGCGTCCACTGCCTCACATGTGTTCACCCCCTCAGGGTTGAACAAAGGGGGTATGTGGTAAGGTGCAAGGTACCGTTGTCGACGGGAGGTATGTGTCACCGAGGTTCCTGGCCTCGGTGAGGTAAGAGCCGGGTTTTTTGTGTCAGCAGCAGCTAGTGCTGCTTGACAATTTGATACTTAGTTTGGTTGCAAAGCCAATCCGGGCCGGCTCTTACTGGGAGTAGGCAAAGAGTTGGGTGGGTGCCTACTCCCCACGGTCCAGGCCGGACTTTGCCGGGCTTTAAAACACAGCCAGCACCAGCAGGTGGGTGTGATTGTCCTGGAGCTGCTGTAAGGCTGCGGAATCATTTGAGTTTTGGAGTTCTCTGGGCTGGAAGGAAGAGCCCAGCAAGGAGGAGTGCAGACGGCCTGGAAGCCTGACGTCGCTTGTCTTGCGGCTGGACTGATAGCCAGGTGCGAACCTGCACCTAAAACCTCCCAGGTGACTGGAGCCTGTTTTGGACTGTCTTGTTTTTCCTCATGATTTCTTATGTGTGTGAACTAACACCAAGAGACTGTTTATTGTTTATTTTGTGCAAAGTGTGAATAAAACACTGTTCATTGCACCTTCTGGACTCCTTGTTTGCCTCTGTACTGCACCCGCACCGCTATCTACCAGAGCGACTCCCCACAATATAAAGCTATTGCAATGTTCTGCCATGCCAATCGTTATCTCCAGTCTCAGTAAACTTCTTGCAGCTTGAAAAATGTACCCAAAGTGACCCACACCTGTATTGCGCGTGCATTACGCGAATATTACATTGTCGATTTTTCACAATCAAGAAAATAACTGCTGATTCGCGAATATATGGCGAATATTCGCCCATATATTTGTGAAATATTGCAAATTTGAATATAGCCCCTGCGGCTCATCACTACAGCTGTGCTGCCCCTCGTCTCTGTCTATGCCGCCCCTCTTGACTCAGGTCTTCAGGCTTCTGCTTCAGGCTTCTGCTCTTCCCCTGGTCTCTGACTCTGCTGCCATTTTTTCCCTGGTCTCCGACTCTGTTGCCCTTTTTTCCCTGGTCTCCGGCTCTGCTACCCCTCCGGCTCTGCTGGTCTCTGGCTCTGCTGCCTCTCCTTCTCTTGGTTTCTGGCACTACTGACCCTCTTCCTCCTGGTTTCATGCTCTGCTGCCCCTTTTGCCCCTGGTCTCAGCCTCTGCTGCCCTTTTTACAACTGGTCTTTGGCACTGCTGCCCCTCTTGCCCATGATCTCTGGCACTACTGTCTCTTTTGCCCCTGGTCTCTGGCACTATTGTCCTTCTTCCCCCTGGTTTCCGGCTCTGCTGCCCCTCTTGCCCCTCGTCAACTGGTCTCTGGCTCTGCTGTCCCTCTTACCCCTGGTCTCCGGCTCTCGCTCTTGTCTCTGACTCTTCTGCCCCTCTTGCCCCTGGTTTTTGGCTCTTCCACTAGTCCCCGGGTCTTTTCCTTGGACTCCAGCTTTTGACCCTGGTCTCCAGTTCTTGCCACTGGTCTCCGATTCTGCTACCCCTCTTGCCCCTGGTCTCCGGCTCTTGCACTGGTCTCCGGCTCTTGCCCCTGGCCTCCAGCTCTTGACCCAGGTCTCCGACTCTTGCCCCTGATCTCCGATTCTGCTGCGCCTCTTGCCCCTGGTCTCTGGCTCTTGCCCCTGGTTTCCGGCTCTTGCCCCTGGTTTCCGGCTCTTGCCCCTGGTCTCCGATTCTGCTGCCCCCTGTCTTCAACTCTGCTACCTCTCTTGCCCCTGGTCTCTGGCTCTTGCCAGTGGTCTTTGACTCTACTGTCCCTCTTGCCCCCAGACTACGGCTCTTGACCATGGTCTCTGGCTCTGGTCCACTTCTTGCCCCTGGTCTCCGGCTCTGCTGCCCCTCTTGTCCCTGGTCTCTGGCTCTGCTGCCCCTCTTGCATATGGTCTTTGGTTCTTGGTGCAGTCTCCGGCTCCGCTTTCCCTCTTGTCCCATGTCTCCAGCTCTTGCCCCTGGTCTCTGGCTCTGCTCCCCTTCTTGACGCTGGTCTCAAGCTCTTTTGTCCCTCTTGCATCTGGTCTCTGGCTCCTGCTCTACGGCTCTTGCCCCTGGTGTTTGGCTCTTACCCTGGTCTCCGGCTCTTGGCCCTTTCCTCCGACTCTGCTGCCCCTCTTACTCCTGGTCTCTGACTCTTGCGCTTGTCTACTGCTCTGCTGTCCTTCTCGCATCTCGTCTCTGGCTCCACTGCCCCTCTTGCCCCTGGTCTACTGCTCTAGTGCCCCTCTTGCTCCTGGTTTCCAGCTCTACTGTCCCTCTTGCGTTTGGTCTCCAGCTCCACTGCCCATCTTGCCCTGGTCTCTGACTCCACTGCCCCTCTTGCCCCTGGTTTCCGGCTCTTGCCCCTGGTCCTCTGGCTCTGATGCCCCTCTTGCATCTGGTCTTTGGCTCTTGTTTCCAGTCTCCGCCTCTGCGGACCCTCTTTCCCTAAGTCTCCGGCTCCTGCACCTGGTCTCCTGCTCTGCTGCCCTCTTGCCCCTGGTCTCCAGCTCTGCTGACCCTCTTTTATCTGGTCTCTGGCTCTTGCCCCTAGTCTTCGGCTCTGCTGTCCCTCTTGTCCCGGTCTCCAGCTTTTGCCCTGTTCTCCAGCTCTGGCCCCTGGTCTCCAGCTCTTGCCCCTAGTCTCTGGTTCTGCATCCTCTCTCACCCCCTTTTACTCTGCTGCCCCTCTTGCCCCTGGTCTCTGGCTCTGCTGCCCCTATTGCAACTGGTCTCCAGCTCTTGCTCTGGCCCCTTGTCTCGGGTTCTGCTGCCCATCATGCCCCTGTTCTCTGGCTCTAATGCCCCTCTTGCATCTGGTCTCTGGCTCCTGGTCTACGGCTCCTGCTTCTGGTCTCCCGCTCTTGCCCCTGGTCTCCGGCTGGTCTCCCCCTCTTGCCCCTGGTCTCTGGCTCCGCTGCCCCTCTTGACTTGGTCTCCGACTCCACTGCCCCTAGTCTCCGGCTCTTGCCCCTGGTCTCTGGCTCTGATGCCCGTCTTGCATCTGGTCTTAAGGTCTTGTTCCGGTTTCGGCTCTTGCACCTGGTCTCCGTTTCTGCTGCAACTCTTGCCTCTGGACTCCAGCTCTTGCCCCTCTTGCCCCGGGTCTCCGGCTCTGCTGTCCCTCTTGCATCTTGTCTCTTGCTCCACTGCCCCTCTTGCCCCTGGGGGATTGGCATGCATAGGGGCATAAGGAAATAAGCAATGAACCACACCAAGCTTAAGGAAACAAAGTAACAGCACAAGGGCAGAAAATAACAAGCAAAGTGTGGAAATAGTCAGTAAGTATACCCACAAGTAGCACGCAGATCCCTCAGCCGCCTTCTCCCAACGCCGTTTCGCCAGATAACTGGCTTCTTCCGGGGACCCTCTTGACCCTGGTCTCTGGCTCTGCTGCGCCTTTGGCCCTTGGTCTCTGGCTCTTCCCCCTGGTCTCAGGCTTTACTACCCCTCATACCCATGGTTTCCCGCTCTTGCCCCCGGTCTCCGGTTCTGCTGCCCCTCTTACCCTTGGTCTCAAGCTCTTGCCCCCGGTCTCCAGCTCTGCTGCTCCTCTTGCCCCCAGTCTCCAGATCTGCTGTTCCTCTTGTCCCTGGTCTCCAGCTCTTGCCCCTGATCTCCTGCTCTGCTGCCTTTCTTGCCACTGGTCTCCAGCTCTTGCCCGGTCTCCAGCTCTGTTGCCCCTGGTCTCCGGTTCTTGCCCCTGGTCTCTGGCTCTGCTGTCCCTCTTGCCCCTGGTCTCCAGCTCTGCTGCCCCTCTTACCCCTGGTTTCCAGCTCTTGGACCTGGTCTCCGGTTCTGCTGCCCCTCTACCCCTGGTCTCCAGCTCTTGCCCCTGGTCTCCGGTTCTGCTGCCCCTCTTACCCCTGATCTCCAGCTCTTGCCCCTGGTCTCCGGTTCTGCTGCCCCTCTTACCCCTGGTCTCCAGCTTTTGCCCCTGGTCTCCGGCTCTGCTGCTCCTCTTGCCCTGGTCTCTGGTGCCCCTCTTGCCCTGGTCTCCGTCTCTGCTGCCCCTCTTGCCCCAGTATCCTGCTCTGCTGCCCCTCTTGCCCTGGTCTCCAGCTCTGCTGCCCCTCTTGCACCAGTTTCCCGGCTCTGCTGCATCTTTTGCCCTTGTCTCCGGCTCTGCTGACTCTCTTGTCCCGGTCTCCATTTCTGCTGCCCCTCTTGCCCTGGTCTCCGTCTCTGCTACCCCTCTTGCCCCGGTATCTTGCTCTGCTGCTCCTCTTGCCCCGTTCTTCGGCTCTGCTGCCCCCTTGCGCCGGTCTCCGGCTCTGCTGCCCCTCTTGCCCCGGTCCTGGCTCTGCTGCCTCTCTTGCTCTTGTCTACGGCTTTGCTGCCCCTCTTGCCCCGGTCTCCGGCTCTGCTGCCCCTCTTGCCCCGGTCTCCGGCTCTGCTGCCCCTCTTGCGTCGGTCTCCTGCTCTACTGCCCTTCTCGCCCCGATATCCAGCTCTGCTGCCCTCTTACCCCGGTCTCCGGTTCTGCTGGCCCTTTTACCCCTGGTCTCCGGCTCTTGCCCCCGGTCTCCAGCTCTGCTGCTCTTTTTACCCTTGGTCTCTGGATTATGCCCCTGGTCTCCGGCTCTTGCCCCGGTCTCCTGCTCTGCTGCGCCTCTTGCCCGGTATCTGACTCTGCTGCCCTCTTGCCCTGATGTCTGGCTATGCTGCCCCTCTTGCCCCGGTCTCCGGCTCTAATGCCTCTTTTAACCCTGGTCTCCGGCTCTTGCCCTCGGTCTCCGGCTCTGCTGCCTCTTTTACCCCTTATCTCCGGCTCTTGCCCCTGGTCTTCGGCTCTTGCCCCCGTTCTCGAGCTCTGCTGCCCATCTTACCGCTAGTCTCCGGCTCTTGCCCCGGACTTTGGCTCTGCTGCCCCTTTTACCCCTGGTGTCCGGCTCTTGCCCTGGTGTCCGGCTCTTGCCCTGGTCTCCGGCTCTTGCCCCGGTCTCCGGCTCTGCTGCCCCTTTTGCCCCTGGTCTCCGGCTCTTGCTCCCGGTCTCCAGCTCTGCTGCCCCTCTTGCCCCTGGTCTCCAGCTCTGCTGCCCCTCTTGCCCCTAGTCTCTGGCTCTGCTGCCCCACTTGCCCCTGGTCTCCGGCTCTTACCCCTGGTCTCCGGCTCTGCTGCCCCTTTTGCCCCTGCCTCCGGCTCTTGCCCTGGTCTCCAGCTCTTCTGCCCCTCTTGCCCTGTTCTCTTGCTCTGCTGCCCCTCTTACCCCTGGTCTCTGGCTCTGCTGCCCCTCTTACCCCGGTCTCCGGCTCTTGCCCCGGTCTCTGGCTCTGCTGCCCCTCTTACCCCTGGTCTCTGGCTCTGCTGCCCCTTTTACCCCTGGTCTCCAGGTCTTGCTCTGGTCTCTGGTTCTGCTGCCCCTCTTACTCCTGGTGTCCGGCACTTGCCCTGGTCTCCGGCTCTGCTGCCACGGTCTCTGGCTCTGCTGCCCCTCATACCCCTGGTCTCCGGCTCTTGCTCCGGTTTCTGGTTCTGCTGCCCCTCTTACCCCTGGTGTCCGGCACTTGCCCTGGTCTCCGGCTCTGCTGCCCTGGTCTCCGGCTCTGCTGCCCCTCTTACCCCTGGTGTCCGGCTCTGATTCCCCTCTTGCTCCGGTATCCAACTCTGCTGCCCTCTTGCCCTGGTCTCCGGCTCTGCTGACCCTCTCACCCTGGTCTCCGGCTCTTGCCCCTGGTCTCCGGCTCTGCTGACCCTCTACCCCGGTCTCCGGCTCTTGCCCTGGTCTCTCGGCTCTTGCCCGGTCTCCGCTCTGCTGCCCCTCTTACCCCCGGTCTCCGGCTCTTGCCCTGGTCTCCCGGCTCTGCTTCCCCTCTTACCCCGGTCTCCGGCTCTTGCCCTGGTCTTCTTCTCTTCCCCGGTCTCCGGCTCTTACCCCGGTCTCCGGCTCTTACCCCGGTCTCCGGCTCTGCTGCCTCTACCTCGGCTCTGCTGCCTCTTACCCGGTCTCCGACTCTGCTGCCCCTCTTAATCCCGGTCTCCGACTCTGCTGCCCTCTTAATCCCGGTCTCCGACTCTGCCCCCTCTTAATCCCGGTCCCCGACTCTGCTGCCCCTCTTGCCTCCGGTCTCGCGGCCTCCGCTCTTGCCCTGGTCTCCGGCTCTTGCTCCAGTCTCCGGCTATGCTGCCCCTCTTAATCCCGGTCTCCGACTCTGCTGCCCCTCTTGATCCCGGTCTCCGACTCTGCCGCCCTCTTGCCCCGGTCTCGGCTCTTGCCTGGTCTCAGTCTGCTGCTATGCTGCCCCTCTTAATCCGGTCTCCCGCCTATGCTGCCTCTTACCCCTGGTCTCTGGCACTGCTGCCCCTCTACCCCTAGTCTCCGGCTCTTGCCCTGGTCTCCGTCTATGCTGCCCCCTTACCCCCGGTCTCCGGCTCTTGCACCGGTCTCTGGCTCTGCTACCCCACTTACCCCCAGTCTCCGGCTCTTGCCCCGGTCTCCGGCTCTTGCCCTGGTCTCCGGCTCTGTTGCCCCTCTTACCCCTAGTCTCCGGCTCTTGCCCTGGTCTCCGGCTCTGCTGCCCCTCTTAATCCCGGTCTCCGCCTATGCTGCCCCTCTTACCCCTGGTCTCTGGCACTGCTGCCCCTCTTACCCCTAGTCTCCGGCTCTTGCCCCGGTCTCCGGCTCTGCTGCCCCTCTTACCCCTAGTCTCTGGCTCTTGCCCCGGTCTCCGGCTCTTGCCCCAGTCTCCGGCTCTGCTGCCCCTCTTACCCCCGGTCTCTGGCTCTTGCCCCGGTCTCCAGCTCTTGCACCGGTCTCTGGCTCTGCTACCCCTCTTACCCCTAGTCTCCGGCTCTTGCCCCGGTCTCCGGCTCTTGCCCCGGTCTCCGGCTCTTGTCCCAGTCTCTGGCTCTGCTGCCCCTCTTACCCCCGGTCTCCGGCTCTTGCCCCTGGTTCCTGGGGCTGATTGGCATTCCGCAGGCAGTGCTCGCCCCTCTAATCCTCTCCTATTCGCTCTTGTGTTTACCTGAACCTGAGCGATTTCGGAAATGTCATTAACTGGATGCTGCGTCCCCTCTGACTGGAGATGATGAGCAAACAGAGAGAGGAATCCGTGTCCGGCCGAGATAAGGGCGCCGCTCTTCCCGGGACGCCGCTTGGCTCGGTTTACTCGGCATTACAGCTGCGAACTGCAAACAGCCCCGCGTTGTTCTATCATTTAATAAACTAATTAACTGATTAGGAGAAGCGAGGGCAGAATGTGATCTCCACCCATCATCCGAACTACTACACTCAGGGGTCAAGAGCCTCCTGTCAGCAAATATCCAGAGGATGGAAGATGACCAGCACTGGGGGAGTATACACTGGTGCTGAAAGCCCACACACTGCAGCATGTCAGTGATGTCATCAGCAGGGGCGGGCTGTGACTACCTCTCAGACAGGATATACAGGCAGGTTGTCAGCAGTAATAGATGTTCCTGTAGTATAAGGTGTGGATCTCATGTCTGATCACATGTCATTATATCAGTGATGTCATCAGCAGGGCGGGGCTGTGACTACCTCTCAGACAGGATATACAGGCAGGTTGTCAGCAGTAATAGATGTTCCTGTAGTATAAGGTGTGGATCTCATGTCTGATCACATGTCATTATATCAGTGATGTCATCAGCAGGGGCGGGCTGTGACTACCTCTCAGACAGGATATACAGGCAGGTTGTCAGCAGTAATAGATGTTCCTGTAGTATAAGGTGTGGATCTCATGTCTGATCACATGTCATTATATCAGTGATGTCATCAGCAGGGGCGGGGCTGTGACTACCTCTCAGACAGGATATACAGGCAGGTTGTCAGCAGTAATAGATGTTCCTGTAGTATAAGGTGTGGATCTCATGTCTGATCACATGTCATTATATCAGTGATGTCATCAGCAGGGGCGGGGCTGTGACTACCTCTCAGACAGGATATACAGGCAGGTTGTCAGCAGTAATAGATGTTCCTGTAGTATAAGGTGTGGATCTCATGTCTGATCACATGTCATTATATCAGTGATGTCATCAGCAGGGGCGGGGCTGTGACTACCTCTCAGACAGGATATACAGGCAGGTTGTCAGCAGTAATAGATGTTCCTGTAGTATAAGGTGTGGATCTCATGTCTGATCACATGTCATTATATCAGTGATGTCATCAGCAGGGGGCGGGGCTGTGACTACCTCTCAGACAGGATATACAGGCAGGTTGTCAGCAGTAATAGATGTTCCTGTAGTATAAGGTGTGGATCTCATGTCTGATCACATGTCATTATATCAGTGATGTCATCAGCAGGGGGCGGGGCTGTGACTACCTCTCAGACAGGATATACAGGCAGGTTGTCAGCAGTAATAGATGTTCCTGTAGTATAAGGTGTGGATCTCATGTCTGATCACATGTCATTATATCAGTGATGTCATCAGCAGGGGCGGGGCTGTGACTACCTCTCAGACAGGATATACAGGCAGGTTGTCAGCAGTAATAGATGTTCCTGTAGTATAAGGTGTGGATCTCATGTCTGATCACATGTCATTATATCAGTGATGTCATCAGCAGGGGCGGGGCTGTGACTACCTCTCAGACAGGATATACAGGCAGGTTGTCAGCAGTAATAGATGTTCCTGTAGTATAAGGTGTGGATCTCATGTCTGATCACATGTCATTATATCAGTGATGTCATCAGCAGGGCGGGGCTGTGACTACCTCTCAGACAGGATATACAGGCAGGTTGTCAGCAGTAATAGATGTTCCTGTAGTATAAGGTGTGGATCTCATGTCTGATCACATGTCATTATATCAGTGATGTCATCAGCAGGGGCGGGGCTGTGACTACCTCTCAGACAGGATATACAGGCAGGTTGTCAGCAGTAATAGATGTTCCTGTAGTATAAGGTGTGGATCTCATGTCTGATCACATGTCATTATATCAGTGATGTCATCAGCAGGGGCGGGGCTGTGACTACCTCTCAGACAGGATATACAGGCAGGTTGTCAGCAGTAATAGATGTTCCTGTAGTATAAGGTGTGGATCTCATGTCTGATCACATGTCATTATATCAGTGATGTCATCAGCAGGGGCGGGGCTGTGACTACCTCTCAGACAGGATATACAGGCAGGTTGTCAGCAGTAATAGATGTTCCTGTAGTATAAGGTGTGGATCTCATGTCTGATCACATGTCATTATATCAGTGATGTCATCAGCAGGGGGCGGGGCTGTGACTACCTCTCAGACAGGATATACAGGCAGGTTGTCAGCAGTAATAGATGTTCCTGTAGTATAAGGTGTGGATCTCATGTCTGATCACATGTCATTATATCAGTGATGTCATCAGCAGGGGCGGGGCTGTGACTACCTCTCAGACAGGATATACAGGCAGGTTGTCAGCAGTAATAGATGTTCCTGTAGTATAAGGTGTGGATCTCATGTCTGATCACATGTCATTATATCAGTGATGTCATCAGCAGGGGCGGGGCTGTGACTACCTCTCAGACAGGATATACAGGCAGGTTGTCAGCAGTAATAGATGTTCCTGTAGTATAAGGTGTGGATCTCATGTCTGATCACATGTCATTATATCAGTGATGTCATCAGCAGGGGGCGGGCTGTGACTACCTCTCAGACAGGATATACAGGCAGGTTGTCAGCAGTAATAGATGTTCCTGTAGTATAAGGTGTGGATCTCATGTCTGATCACATGTCATTATATCAGTGATGTCATCAGCAGGGGGCGGGCTGTGACTACCTCTCAGACAGGATATACAGGCAGGTTGTCAGCAGTAATAGATGTTCCTGTAGTATAAGGTGTGGATCTCATGTCTGATCACATGTCATTATATCAGTGATGTCATCAGCAGGGGCGGGGCTGTGACTACCTCTCAGACAGGATATACAGGCAGGTTGTCAGCAGTAATAGATGTTCCTGTAGTATAAGGTGTGGATCTCATGTCTGATCACATGTCATTATATCAGTGATGTCATCAGCAGGGGCGGGGCTGTGACTACCTCTCAGACAGGATATACAGGCAGGTTGTCAGCAGTAATAGATGTTCCTGTAGTATAAGGTGTGGATCTCATGTCTGATCACATGTCATTATATCAGTGATGTCATCAGCAGGGGCGGGGCTGTGACTACCTCTCAGACAGGATATACAGGCAGGTTGTCAGCAGTAATAGATGTTCCTGTAGTATAAGGTGTGGATCTCATGTCTGATCACATGTCATTATATCAGTGATGTCATCAGCAGGGGCGGGGCTGTGACTACCTCTCAGACAGGATATACAGGCAGGTTGTCAGCAGTAATAGATGTTCCTGTAGTATAAGGTGTGGATCTCATGTCTGATCACATGTCATTATATCAGTGATGTCATCAGCAGGGGCGGGGCTGTGACTACCTCTCAGACAGGATATACAGGCAGGTTGTCAGCAGTAATAGATGTTCCTGTAGTATAAGGTGTGGATCTCATGTCTGATCACATGTCATTATATCAGTGATGTCATCAGCAGGGGGCGGGGCTGTGACTACCTCTCAGACAGGATATACAGGCAGGTTGTCAGCAGTAATAGATGTTCCTGTAGTATAAGGTGTGGATCTCATGTCTGATCACATGTCATTATATCAGTGATGTCATCAGCAGGGGGCGGGCTGTGACTACCTCTCAGACAGGATATACAGGCAGGTTGTCAGCAGTAATAGATGTTCCTGTAGTATAAGGTGTGGATCTCATGTCTGATCACATGTCATTATATCAGTGATGTCATCAGCAGGGGCGGGGCTGTGACTACCTCTCAGACAGGATATACAGGCAGGTTGTCAGCAGTAATAGATGTTCCTGTAGTATAAGGTGTGGATCTCATGTCTGATCACATGTCATTATATCAGTGATGTCATCAGCAGGGGCGGGGCTGTGACTACCTCTCAGACAGGATATACAGGCAGGTTGTCAGCAGTAATAGATGTTCCTGTAGTATAAGGTGTGGATCTCATGTCTGATCACATGTCATTATATCAGTGATGTCATCAGCAGGGGCGGGGCTGTGACTACCCCTCAGACAGGATATACAGGCAGGTTGTCAGCAGTAATAGATGTTCCTGTAGAATAAGGTGTGGATCTCATGTCTGATCACATGTCATTATATCAGTGATGTCATCAGCAGGGGGCGGGGCTGTGACTACCCCTCAGACAGGATATACAGGCAGGTTGTCAGCAGTAATAGATGTTCCTGTAGTATAAGGTGTGGATCTCATGTCTGATCACATGTCATTATATCAGTGATGTCATCAGCAGGGGGCGGGGCTGTGACTACCTCTCAGACAGGGTATACAGGCAGGTTGTCAGCAGTAATAGATGTTCCTGTAGAATAAGGTGTGTGTATCTCAGACCCGGGGACTGGAGAGCAGGGCAGCAGACCCAAAAGAACTGGGGACTGGTGAGCTGGGGAGCAGATCCACTAGAGCCATAAACTGGAGAGCTGGGGAGCAGACACAACAGAACTGGGGACTGGAGAGCAGGGGAGCAGACCTAACAGAACCAGGGACTAGAGAGCTGGGGAGCAGACCCAACAGAACTGGGGACTGGAGACCTGGGGAGCAGACCTAACAGAACCAGGGACTAGAGAGCTGGGGAGCAGACCCAACAGAACTGGGGACTGGAGAGCTGGCTAGCAGATCCAACAGAACTGGGGACTGGAGAGCTGGGGAGCAGACCCAACAGAACTGGGGACTGGAGAGCTGGGGAGCAGACCCAACAGAACCAGGGCCTGAAGAGCTGGGGAGAAGACCCAACAGAACCAGGGACTGGAGAGCTTGGGAGCAGACCCAACAGAACTGGGGACTGGAGAGCAGACCCAGCAGAAACTGGGACTGGGGAGCAGACCCAACAGAACCGGGGACTGGAGAGCTGGGAGCAGACCCAACAGAACTGGGGACTGGAGAGCTGGGGAGCAGAACTAACAAAACCAGGGACTTGAGAGCTGGGGAGCAGACCCAACAGAACTGGGGACTAGAGAGCTGGGGAGCAGACCCAGCAGAACCAGGGACTGGAGAGCTGGGAGCAGACCCAACAGAACTGGGGACTGGAGAGCAGACCAGGCAGAAACGGGGACTGGAGACCTGGGGACCAGACACAACAGAACCGGGGACTGGAGAGCTGGGGAGCAGACCCAAAAGAACCAGGGACTGAGGAGCTGGGGAGCAGACCCAACAGAACTGGGGACTGGAGAGCTGGGGAGCAGACCCAACAGAACTGGGGACTGGAGAGCTGGGGAGCAGACTCACTAGAGCCAGAAACTGGAGAACTAGGGAAAAGACCCAACAGAATCAGGGGCTGGAGAGCTGGGGAGCAGACCCAACAGAACCGGGGACTGGAGAGCTGGGTAGCAGACCCAACAGAACCGGGGACTGGAGAGCTGGGGAGCGGACCCAATAGAGACAGAAACTGGAGAGTTGGGAAGCAGACCCAACAGAACTGGGGACTGAAGAGCTGGGGAGCAGACCCAAAAGAACCAGGGATTGAAGAGCTGGGGAGCAGACCCACAAGAGCTGGGCACTGGAGAGCTGGGGAGCAGACCCAACAGAACCAGGGTCTGGAGAGCAGGGGAGCAGACCCAACAGAACCGGGGACTGGAGAGCTGGGTAGCAGACCCAACAGAAACGGGGACTGGAGTGCTGGTGAGTGGATCCAACAGAACTGGGGACTGGAGAGCTGTGGAGCAGACCCCACAGAACCCGGGACTGGAGAGCTGGGAAGCAGACCCAACAGAATCGGGGACTGGAGAGCTAGGGAACAGACCCAACAGAACCAGGGACTGGACAGCTGGTGAGCGGACCCAACAGAACTGGGGACTGGAGAGCTGGTTAGCAGATCTAACAGAACCGGGACTGGAGAGGTGGGGAGCAGACCCACTAGAGCCAGAAACTGGAGAGCTGGGGAGCGGACCCAACTGGGGACTGGAGAGCTGGGAGCAGACCCAACAGAACTGGGGACTAGAGAGCTGGGAGCAGACCCAACAGAACCAGGTACTTGAGAGCTGGCGAGCAGACCCAACAGAACCGGGGACTGGAGAGCTAGGGAAGCAGACCCAACAGAACCAGGGACTGAAGAACTGGGGAGCAGACCCAACAGAACAAGGGACTGGAGCTGGAGCAGACCCAACAGAACCGGGGACTGGAGAGCTGGGGAGCAGACCCACTAGAGCCAGAAACTGGAGAGCTGGGAGCGGACCCAACTGGGGACTGGAGAGCTGAGGAGCGGACCAACAGAACCGGGACTGGAGAGCAGGGAGCAGAGCCACAGAACCAGTGCTGAGAGCTGGGAAGCAGACCCAACAGAACTGGGGACTGGAGGCTGGGAAGCAGACCCAACAGAACCAGGGACTGGAAGCTGAGAGCAGACCCAACAGAACCGGGACTGGAGAGCTGGGGAGCAGACCCAACAGAACTGGGGACTGGAGAGCTGGGGAGCAGACCCACTAGAGCCAGAAACTGAGAGTTGAGGAGCAGGCCTAACAGAACCGGGACTGGAGGCTGGGGAGCAGACCCACTAGACCCAGAAACTGGAGGCGGGGAGCAGACCCAACAGAATCAGGGACTGGAGGCTGGGAAGCGGACCCACTAGAGGCCAGAAACTGGAGAGCTGGGGAGCAGAACTACTAGAGTCGGGGACTGGGAGCAGACCCAACAGAACTGTGGACTGGAGAGCTGGAGAAAAGAGCTACCAAAGCCTGGGACTGGAGAACTGGGAGCAGACCCATAGAACCGGGCCTGAAGCTGGGGAGCAGACTCAACAGGACCGGGACTGGAAAGCTGGGGAGCAGATCCAACAGAACCGGGGACTGGAGAGCTGGTGAGCAGACCCAACAGAACCAGGGACTGGAGAGCTGGTGAGCAGACCCAACAGAAACAGGGACTGCAGAGCTGGGGAGGAAGAACTACTAGAGCCAGAAACTAGGGAGCGGACCCACTAGAGCCGTGGACTGGAGAGCTGGGGAGCAGAACCACTAGAGCTGGGGAACTGGAGAGCTGTGGGTGGACCCACTAGAGCCGGGGACTGGAGACCTGGGGAGCAAACCCACTAGAGCTAGGAACGGGAGAGCTGGGGAGCAGAACTACTAGAGCTGGTGACTGGGGAGCAGACCCAAAAGAGCTGGGAACAGGACCTACTAGAGCCAGGGGCTGGAGGCTGGGGAGCAGACCCGCTAGAGCTAGGAACTGGAGAGCTGGGGAGCAGAACTACTAGAGCTGGTGACTGGGGAGCAGACCCGCTAGGAGCTAGGAACTGGAGACCTGGGAGCAGACCCGCTAGAGCCAGGGACTGGAGAGCTGGGGAGCAGACCCACTAGAGCCAGGGACTGGAGAGCTGGGGAGCAGACCCGCTAGAGCCAGGGACTGGAGAGCTGGGGAGCAGACCCGCTAGAGCCAGGGACTGGAGAGCTGGGGAGATTACCCGCCAGAGCTAGGAACTGGGGAGTAGACCCAAAAGAGGCGGGAACTGGACCTACTAGGAGCCGGGGACTTGAG
The DNA here is from genome assembly GCA_033119425.1 of Bufotes viridis. NCBI lineage: Eukaryota > Metazoa > Chordata > Amphibia > Anura > Bufonidae > Bufotes > Bufotes viridis. The sequence continues at coordinate 973,588 of CM065594.1, forward strand.
AGCTGGGGAGCAGACCCACTAGAGCCAGGGACTGGAGAGCTGGGAGCAGACCCTAGAGCTAGGAACTGGAGCAGACCCACTAGAGCCAGGGACTGGAGAGCTGGGGAGCAGACCCCCTAGAGCTAGGAACTGGGGAGCAGACCCGCTAGAGCTAGGGACTGGGAGCAGTCCCAAAGAGCCGGGACTGAGACCTGGGAGCAGACCGTAGAGCTAGGACTGGGAGCAGACCCACTAGAGCCGGGACTGGAGAGCTGGGGAGCAGTTCCGCTAGACATGGGCACTGGGGACCAGACCCAAAAGAGCTGGGAACTGGAGACCTGAGCAGACCCACTAGAGTCGGGGACTGGAGTCCTGGGAGCAGACCCAAAAGAGCCGGGAACTGGACCTACTAGAGACGGGACTGGAGAGCTGGGGAGCGCGCCCACTACAGCCCATATTGCACAGTAATGAGCAGCAGTATGGTGGTATCGGCCACATCTCTGGATAGATAGTCAGTAGGCACAAAACACGACCCGATGCACAGATGAAGTATTGATGTTTTATTGACAATGCGTTTCGGGGTGCATGGCCCATTTCTCAAGTCTAAAAGGCAATTGTCTTACAACAGAAATCATATGGTAGAAGAGCAGAGTGGAAAAGATGAAACCTCAGATCTAGAAGGTGACGGGTAGATGTTTGGAATATATCGGCAAGAAATCAGATTATATATATTTCGAATACATGACTGATGTTTCCATCCATAGTTTACATAGAAATAGAAAATTTATATACAAATATGGGCCACAACAATCTTTCTATAGGAAAGAGAAGATAATACATATAAATGACACATGATTGGTATTAATGCGTGCTTATATAGATGAAACATGGAGCATGGGTAACAAAAAACCATCATTTATACGGACTCATATATATATAAAACATGATGAGGAGCTCGTGTCTCAGTCTCTTATTAGCCGAAATAATAAAGAAACAAAAAGAAAACAAAAGTATGAATAAAATAAATAAATAAAAAGTGCTTCAGAGGAGGATATTTGATGTGGTGGTGGTGTACCCCGTAGCAGTAGATGCTGTTATGGGAGGATCTGCAGATGACACACTGTTATGGGGGCTCTGTGGATGACACTGTTATGGGGGATCTGTGGATGTCACTGTTATGGGGGATCTGTGGATGACACTGTTATGGGGGATCTGTGGATGTCACTGTTATGGGGGATCTGTGGATGACACTGTTATGGAGGATCTGTGGATGACACCGTTATGGGGGATCTGTGGATGACACTGTTATGGGGGATCTGTGGATGGCACTGTTATGGGGGATCTGTGGATGACACTGTTATGGGGGATCTGTGGATGTCACTGTTATGAGGGATCTGTGGATGACACTGTTATGGGAGATCTGTGGATGTCACTGTTATGGGGGATCTGTGGATGGCACTGTTATGGGGGATCTGTGGATGACACTGTTATGGGGATCTGTGGATGTCACTGTTATGGGGGATCTGTGGATGACACTGTTATGGGGGATCTGTGGATGACACTGTTATGGGGGATCTGTGGATGACACTGTTATGGGGGATCTGTGGATGACACTGTTATAGAGATCTGTGGATGACACTGTTATGGGGGATCTGTGGATGACACTGTTATGGGGGATCTGTGGATGACACTGTTATGAGGGATCTGTGGATGATCACTGTTATAGGGGATCTGTGGATGACACTGTTATGGGGGATCTGTGGATGACACTGTTATGGGGGATCTGTGGATGACACTGTTATGGGGGATCTGTGGATGACACTGTTATGGGAGATCTGTGGATGACACTGTTATGGGGGATCTGTGGATGACACTGTTATGGGGGATCTGTGGATGTCACTGTTATGGGGGATCTGTGGATGTCACTGTTATGGGGGATCTGTGGATGACACCTGTTATGGGGGATCTGTGGATGACACTGTTATGGGGATCTGTGGATGACACTGTTATGGGGGATCTGTGGATGACACTGTTATGGGGGATCTGTGGATGACACTGTTATGGGGGATCTGTGGATGACACTGTTATGGGGGATCTGTGGATGACACCGTTATGGGGATCTGTGGATGTCACTGTTATGGAGGATCTGTGGATGACACTGTTATGGGGGATCTGTGGATGTCACTGTTATAGGGGGATCTGTGGATGACACTGTTATGGGGGATCTGTGGATGACACTGTTATGGGGGATCTGTGGATGTCACTGTTATGGGGATCTGTGGATGTCACTGTTATGGGGGATCTGTGGATGACACTGTTATGGGGGATCTGTGGATGCACACTGTTATGGGGGATCTGTGGATGGCACTGTTATGGGGGCACTGTGGATGTACACTGTTATGGGGGATCTGTGGATGACACTGTTATGGGGGATCTGTGGATGACACTGTTATGGGGGATCTGTGGATGACACTGTTATGGGGGATCTGTGGATGACACTGTTATAGGGGATCTGTGGATGACACTGTTATGGGGGATCTGTGGATGACACTGTTATGGGGGATCTGTGGATGACACTGCTATGGGGGATCTGTGGATGACACTGTTATGAGGGATCTGTGGATGACACTGTTATGGGAGGATCTGTGGATGACACTGTTATGGAGAGATCTGTGGATGACACTGTTATGGGGGATCTGTGGATGACACTGTTATGGGGGATCTGTGGATGACACTGTTATGGGGGATCTGTGGATGACACTGTTATGGGGGATCTGTGGATGACACTGTTATGGGAGATCTGTGGATGACACTGTTATGGGGGATCTGTGGATGACACTGTTATGGGGGATCTGTGGATGACACTGTTATGGGGGATCTGTGGATGACACTGTTATGGGGGATCTGTGGATGACACTGTTATGGGGGATCTGTGGATGACACTGTTATGGGAGATCTGTGGATGACACTGTTATGGGGAATCTGTGGATGACACTGTTATGGAGGATCTGTGGATGACACTGTTATGGAGGATCTGTGGATGACACTGTTATGGGGATCTGTGGATGACACTGTTATGAGGATCTGTGGATGACACTGTTATGGGGATCTGTGGATGACACTGTTATGGAGGATCTGTGGATGACACTGTTATGGGGGATCTGTGGATGACACTGTTATGGGGGATCTGTGGATGACACTGTTATGGGGATCTGTGGATGACACTGTTATGGGGGATCTGTGGATGACACTGTTATGGGGGATCTGTGGATGACACTGTTATGGGGGATCTGTGGATGACACTGTTATGGGGGATCTGTGGATGACACTGTTATGGGGGATCTGTGGATGACACTGTTATGGGGATCTGTGGATGACACTGTTATGGGGGATCTGTGGATGACACTGTTATGGGGGATCTGTGGATGTACACTGTTATGGGGATCTGTGGATGACACTGTTATGGGGGATCTGTGGATGACACTGCTATGGGGGATCTGTGGATGACACTGTTATGGGGGATCTGTGGATGACACTGTTATGGGGATCTGTGGATGACACTGTTATGGGGATCTGTGGATGACACTGTTATGGGGGATCTGTGGATGACACTGTTATGGGGGATCTGTGGATGACACTGTTATGGGGGGATCTGTGGATGACACTGTTATGGGGGATCTGTGGATGATCACTGTTATGGGGGATCTGTGGATGACACTGTTATGGGGGATCTGTGGATGACACTGTTATGGGGGATCTGTGGATGACACTGTTATGGGGGATCTGTGGATGACACTGTTATGGGGATCTGTGGATGACACTGTTATGGGGGATCTGTGGATGATCACTGTTATGGGGGATCTGTGGATGACACTGTTATGGGGGATCTGTGGATGACACTGTTATGGGGGATCTGTGGATGACACTGTTATGGGGGATCTGTGATGACACTGTTATGGGGGATCTGTGGATGACACTGTTATGGGGGATCTGTGGATGACACTGTTATGGGGGATCTGTGGATGACACTGTTATGGGGGATCTGTGGATGACACTGTTATGGGGGATCTGTGATGACACTGTTATGGGGGATCTGTGGATGCACACTGTTATGGGGGATCTGTGGATGACACTGTTATGGGGGATCTGTGGATGACACTGTTATGGGGGATCTGTGGATGACACTGTTATGGGGATCTGTGGATGACACTGTTATGGGGGATCTGTGGATGACACTGTTATGGGGGATCTGTGGATGACACTGTTATGGGGGATCTGTGGATGACACTGTTATGGGGGATCTGTGGATGACACTGTTATGGGGGATCTGTGGATGACACTGTTATGGGGGATCTGTGGATGACACTGTTATGGGGGATCTGTGGATGACACTGTTATGGGGGATCTGTGGATGACACTGTTATGGGGGATCTGTGGATGCACACTGTTATGGGGGATCTGTGGATGATCACTGTTATGGGGGATCTGTGGATGACACTGTTATGGGGGATCTGTGGATGACACTTGTTATGGGGGATCTGTGGATGACACTGTTATGGGGGATCTGTGGATGACACTGTTATGGGGGATCTGTGGATGACACTGTTATGGGGGATCTGTGGATGACACACTGTTATGGGGGATCTGTGGATGACACTGTTATGGGGGATCTGTGGATGACACTGTTATGGGGGATCTGTGGATGACACTGTTATGGGGATCTGTGGATGACACACTGTTATGGGGGATCTGTGGATGACACTGTTATGGGGGATCTGTGGATGACACTGTTATGGGGGATCTGTGGATGACACTGTTATGGGGGATCTGTGGATGACACTGTTATGGGGATCTGTGGATGACACTGTTATGGGGGATCTGTGGATGACTACTGTTATGGGGGATCTGTAGATGACACTGCTATGGGGGATCTGTGGATGACACTGTTATGGGGATCTGTGGATGACACTGTTATGGGGGATCTGTGGATGACACTGTTATGGGGGATCTGTGGATGACACACTGTTATGGGGGATCTGTGGATGACACTGTTATGGGGGATCTGTGGATGATCACTGTTATGGGGGGATCTGTGGATGACACTGTTATGGGGGATCTGTGGATGACACTGTTATGGGGGATCTGTGGATGACACTGTTATGGGGGATCTGTGGATGACACTGTTATGGGGGATCTGTGGATGACACTGTTATGGGGGATCTGTGGATGACACACTGTTATGGGGGATCTGTGGATGACACTGTTATGGGGGATCTGTGATGACACTGTTATGGGGGATCTGTGGATGACACTGTTATGGGGGATCTGTGGATGACACTGTTATGGGGGATCTGTGGATGACACTGTTATGGGGGATCTGTGGATGACACTGTTATGGGGGATCTGTGGATGACACTGTTATGGGGGATCTGTGGATGACACTGTTATGGGGGATCTGTGGATGTCACTGTTATGGGGGATCTGTGGATGACACTGTTATGGGGGATCTGTGGATGACACTGTTATGGGGATCTGTGGATGACACACTGTTATGGGGGATCTGTGGATGACACTGTTATGGGGGATCTGTGGATGACACTGTTATGGGGGATCTGTGATGACACTGTTATGGGGGATCTGTGGATGACACTGTTATGGGGGATCTGTGGATGACACTGTTATGGGGGATCTGTGGATGACACTGTTATGGGGGATCTGTGGATGACACTGTTATGGGGGATCTGTGGATGACACTGTTATGGGGGATCTGTGGATGACACTGTTATGGGGGATCTGTGGATGACACTGTTATGGGGGATCTGTGGATGACACTGTTATGGGGGATCTGTGGATGACACTGTTATGGGGGATCTGTGGATGACACTGTTATGGGGGATCTGTGGATGACACTGTTATGGGGGATCTGTGGATGACACTGTTATGGGGGATCTGTGGATGCACACTGTTATGGGGGATCTGTGGATGACACTGTTATGGGGATCTGTGGATGACACTGTTATGGGGATCTGTGGATGACACTGTTATGGGGGATCTGTGGATGACACTGCTATGGGGATCTGTGGATGACACTGTTATGGGGGATCTGTGGATGATCACTGTTATGGGGATCTGTGGATGACACTGTTATGGGGGATCTGTGGATGACACTGTTATGGGGGATCTGTGGATGACACTGTTATGGGGGATCTGTGGATGACACTGTTATGGGGGATCTGTGGATGACACTGTTATGGGGATCTGTGGATGACACTGTTATGGGGATCTGTGGATGACACTGTTATGGGGGATCTGTGGATGACACTGCCTACTCCCCACGGTCCAGGCCGGACTTTGCCGGGCTTTAAAACACAGCCAGCACCAGCAGGTGGGTGTGATTGTCCTGGAGCTGCTGTAAGGCTGCGGAATCATTTGAGTTTTGGAGTTCTCTGGGCTGGAAGGAAGAGCCCAGCAAGGAGGAGTGCAGACGGCCTGGAAGCCTGACGTCGCTTGTCTTGCGGCTGGACTGATAGCCAGGTGCGAACTCTGCACCTAAAACCTCCCAGGTGACTGGAGCCTGTTTTGGACTGTCTTGTTTTCCTCATGATTTCTTATGTGTGTGAACTAACACCAAGAGACTGTTTATTGTTTATTTTGTGCAAAGTGTGAATAAAACACTGTTCATTGCACCTTCTGGACTCCTTGTTTGCCTCTGTACTGCACCCGCACCGCTATCTACCAGAGCGACTCCCCACAATATAAAGCTATTGCAATGTTCTGCCATGCCAATCGTTATCTCCAGTCTCAGTAAACTTCTTGCAGCTTGAAAAATGTACCCAAAGTGACCCACACCTGTATTGCGCGTGCATTACGCGAATATTACATTGTCGATTTTTCACAATCAAGAAAATAACTGCTGATTCGCGAATATATGGCGAATATTCGCCCATATATTTGTGAAATATTGCAGAATTTGAATATAGCCCCTGCGGCTCATCACTACAGCTGTGCTGCCCCTCGTCTCTGTCTATGCCGCCCCTCTTGACTCAGGTCTTCAGGCTTCTGCTTCAGGCTTCTGCTCTTCCCCTGGTCTCTGACTCTGCTGCCATTTTTCCCTGGTCTCCGACTCTGTTGCCCTTTTTCCCTGGTCTCCGGCTCTGCTACCCCTCCGGCTCTGCTGGTCTCTGGCTCTGCTGCCTCTCCTTCTCTTGGTTTCTGGCACTACTGACCCTCTTCCTCCTGGTTTCATGCTCTGCTGCCCCTTTTGCCCCTGGTCTCAGCCTCTGCTGCCCTTTTTACAACTGGTCTTTGGCACTGCTGCCCCTCTTGCCCATGATCTCTGGCACTACTGTCTCTCTTGCCCCTGGTCTCTGGCACTATTGTCCTTCTTCCCCCTGGTTTCCGGCTCTGCTGCCCCTCTTGCCCCTGGTCAACTGGTCTCTGGCTCTGCTGTCCCTCTTACCCCTGGTCTCCGGCTCTCGCTCTTGTCTCTGACTCTTCTGCCCCTCTTGCCCCTGGTTTTTGGCTCTTCCACTAGTCCCCGGGTCTTTTCCTTGGACTCCAGCTTTTGACCCTGGTCTCCAGTTCTTGCCACTGGTCTCCGATTCTGCTACCCCTCTTGCCCCTGGTCTCCGGCTCTTGCACTGGTCTCCGGCTCTTGCCCCTGGCCTCCAGCTCTTGACCCAGGTCTCCGACTCTTGCCCCTGATCTCCGATTCTGCTGCGCCTCTTGCCCCTGGTCTCTGGCTCTTGCCCCTGGTTTCCGGCTCTTGCCCCTGGTTTCCGGCTCTTGCCCCTGGTCTCCGATTCTGCTGCCCCCTGTCTTCAACTCTGCTACCTCTCTTGCCCCTGGTCTCTGGCTCTTGCCAGTGGTCTTTGACTCTACTGTCCCTCTTGCCCCTAGACTACGGCTCTTGACCATGGTCTCTGGCTCTGGTCCACTTCTTGCCCCTGGTCTCCGGCTCTGCTGCCCCTCTTGTCCCTGGTCTCTGGCTCTGCTGCCCTCTTGCATATGGTCTTTGGTTCTTGGTGCAGTCTCCGGCTCCGCTTTCCCTCTTGTCCCATGTCTCCAGCTCTTGCCCCTGGTCTCTGGCTCTGCTCCCCTTCTTGACGCTGGTCTCAAGCTCTTTTGTCCCTCTTGCATCTGGTCTCTGGCTCCTGCTCTACGGCTCTTGCCCCTGGTGTTTGGCTCTTACCCCTGGTCTCCGGCTCTTGGCCCTTTCCTCCGACTCTGCTGCCCCTCTTACTCCTGGTCTCTGACTCTTGCGCTTGTCTACTGCTCTGCTGTCCTTCTCGCATCTCGTCTCTGGCTCCACTGCCCCTCTTGCCCCTGGTCTACTGCTCTAGTGCCCCTCTTGCTCCTGGTTTCCAGCTCTACTGTCCCTCTTGCGTTTGGTCTCCAGCTCCACTGCCCATCTTGCCCTGGTCTCTGACTCCACTGCCCCTCTTGCCCCTGGTTTCCGGCTCTTGCCCCTGGTCCTCTGGCTCTGATGCCCCTCTTGCATCTGGTCTTTGGCTCTTGTTTCCAGTCTCCGCCTCTGCGGACCCTCTTTCCCCTAAGTCTCCGGCTCCTGCACCTGGTCTCCTGCTCTGCTGCCCCTCTTGCCCCTGGTCTCCAGCTCTGCTGACCCTCTTTTATCTGGTCTCTGGCTCTTGCCCCTAGTCTTCGGCTCTGCTGTCCCTCTTGTCCCGGTCTCCAGCTTTTGCCCTGTTCTCCAGCTCTGGCCCCTGGTCTCCAGCTCTTGCCCCTAGTCTCTGGTTCTGCATCCTCTCTCACCTCCCTTTTACTCTGCTGCCCCTCTTGCCCCTGGTCTCTGGCTCTGCTGCCCCTATTGCAACTGGTCTCCAGCTCTTGCTCTGGCCCCTTGTCTCGGGTTCTGCTGCCCATCATGCCCCTGTTCTCTGGCTCTAATGCCCCTCTTGCATCTGGTCTCTGGCTCCTGGTCTACGGCTCCTGCTTCTGGTCTCCCGCTCTTGCCCCTGGTCTCCGGCTGGTCTCCCCCTCTTGCCCCTGGTCTCTGGCTCCGCTGCCCCTCTTGACTTGGTCTCCGACTCCACTGCCCCTAGTCTCCGGCTCTTGCCCCTGGTCTCTGGCTCTGATGCCCGTCTTGCATCTGGTCTTAAGGTCTTGTTCCGGTTTCGGCTCTTGCACCTGGTCTCCGTTTCTGCTGCAACTCTTGCCTCTGGACTCCAGCTCTTGCCCCTCTTGCCCGGGTCTCCGGCTCTGCTGTCCCTCTTGCATCTTGTCTCTTGCTCCACTGCCCCTCTTGCCCCTGGGGATTGGCATGCATAGGGGCATAAGGAAATAAGCAATGAACCACACCAAGCTTAAGGAAACAAAGTAACAGCACAAGGGCAGAAAATAACAAGCAAAGTGTGGAAATAGTCAGTAAGTATACCCACAAGTAGCACGCAGATCCCTCAGCCGCCTTCTCCCAACGCCGTTTCGCCAGATAACTGGCTTCTTCCGGGGACCCTCTTGACCCTGGTCTCTGGCTCTGCTGCGCCTTTGGCCCTTGGTCTCTGGCTCTTCCCCTGGTCTCAGGCTTTACTACCCCTCATACCCATGGTTTCCCGCTCTTGCCCCCGGTCTCCGGTTCTGCTGCCCCTCTTACCCCTGGTCTCAAGCTCTTGCCCCCGGTCTCCAGCTCTGCTGCTCCTCTTGCCCCCAGTCTCCAGATCTGCTGTTCCTCTTGTCCCTGGTCTCCAGCTCTTGCCCCTGATCTCCTGCTCTGCTGCCTTTCTTGCCACTGGTCTCCAGCTCTTGCCCCGGTCTCCAGCTCTGTTGCCCCTGGTCTCCGGTTCTTGCCCCTGGTCTCTGGCTCTGCTGTCCCTCTTGCCCCTGGTCTCCAGCTCTGCTGCCCCTCTTACCCCTGGTTTCCAGCTCTTGGACCTGGTCTCCGGTTCTGCTGCCCCTCTTACCCCTGGTCTCCAGCTCTTGCCCCTGGTCTCCGGTTCTGCTGCCCCTCTTACCCCTGATCTCCAGCTCTTGCCCCTGGTCTCCGGTTCTGCTGCCCCTCTTACCCCTGGTCTCCAGCTTTTGCCCCTGGTCTCCGGCTCTGCTGCTCCTCTTGCCCTGGTCTCTGGTGCCCCTCTTGCCCTGGTCTCCGTCTCTGCTGCCCCTCTTGCCCCAGTATCCTGCTCTGCTGCCCCTCTTGCCCTGGTCTCCAGCTCTGCTGCCCCTCTTGCACCAGTTTCCGGCTCTGCTGCATCTTTTGCCCTTGTCTCCGGCTCTGCTGACTCTCTTGTCCCGGTCTCCATTTCTGCTGCCCCTCTTGCCCTGGTCTCCGTCTCTGCTACCCCTCTTGCCCCGGTATCTTGCTCTGCTGCTCCTCTTGCCCCGTTCTTCGGCTCTGCTGCCCCCTTGCGCCGGTCTCCGGCTCTGCTGCCCCTCTTGCCCCGGTCCTGGCTCTGCTGCCTCTCTTGCTCTTGTCTACGGCTTTGCTGCCCCTCTTGCCCCGGTCTCCGGCTCTGCTGCCCCTCTTGCCCCGGTCTCCGGCTCTGCTGCCCCTCTTGCGTCGGTCTCCTGCTCTACTGCCCCTCTCGCCTCGATATCCAGCTCTGCTGCCCTCTTACCCCGGTCTCCGGTTCTGCTGGCCCTTTTACCCCTGGTCTCCGGCTCTTGCCCTCGGTCTCCAGCTCTGCTGCTCTTTTACCCTTGGTCTCTGGATTATGCCCCTGGTCTCCGGCTCTTGCCCGGTCTCCTGCTCTGCTGCGCCTCTTGCCCGGTATCTGACTCTGCTGCCCTCTTGCCCTGATGTCTGGCTATGCTGCCCCTCTTGCCCCGGTCTCCGGCTCTAATGCCTCTTTTAACCCTGGTCTCCGGCTCTTGCCCTCGGTCTCCGGCTCTGCTGCCTCTTTTACCCCTTATCTCCGGCTCTTGCCCCTGGTCTTCGGCTCTTGCCCCCGTTCTCGAGCTCTGCTGCCCATCTTACCGCTAGTCTCCGGCTCTTGCCCCGGACTTTGGCTCTGCTGCCCCTTTTACCCCTGGTGTCCGGCTCTTGCCCTGGTGTCCGGCTCTTGCCCTGGTCTCCGGCTCTTGCCCCTGGTCTCCGGCTCTGCTGCCCTTTGCCCCTGGTCTCCGGCTCTTGCTCCGGTCTCCAGCTCTGCTGCCCCTCTTGCCCCTGGTCTCCAGCTCTGCTGCCCCTCTTGCCCCTAGTCTCTGGCTCTGCTGCCCCACTTGCCCCTGGTCTCCGGCTCTTACCCTGGTCTCCGGCTCTGCTGCCCCTTTTGCCCCTGCTCTCCGGCTCTTGCCCTGGTCTCCAGCTCTTCTGCCCCTCTTGCCCTGTTCTCTTGCTCTGCTGCCCTCTTACCCCTGGTCTCTGGCTCTGCTGCCCCTCTTACCCCGGTCTCCGGCTCTTGCCCCGGTCTCTGGCTCTGCTGCCTCTTACCCCTGGTCTCTGGCTCTGCTGCCCCTTTTACCCCTGGTCTCCAGGTCTTGCTCTGGTCTCTGGTTCTGCTGCCCCTCTTACTCCTGGTGTCCGGCACTTGCCCTGGTCTCCGGCTCTGCTGCCACGGTCTCTGGCTCTGCTGCCCCTCATACCCCTGGTCTCCGGCTCTTGCTCCGGTTTCTGGTTCTGCTGCCCCTCTTACCCCTGGTGTCCGGCACTTGCCCTGGTCTCCGGCTCTGCTGCCCTGGTCTCCGGCTCTGCTGCCCCTCTTACCCCTGGTGTCCGGCTCTGATTCCCCTCTTGCTCCGGTATCCAACTCTGCTGCCCTCTTGCCCTGGTCTCCGGCTCTGCTGACCCTCTCACCCTGGTCTCCGGCTCTTGCCCCTGGTCTCCGGCTCTGCTGACCCTCTCACCCCGGTCTCCGGCTCTTGCCCTGGTCTCCGGCTCTTGCCCCGGTCTCCGCCTCTGCTGCCCCTCTTACCCCCGGTCTCCGGCTCTTGCCCTGGTCTCCGGCTCTGCTTCCCCTCTTACCCCCGGTCTCCGGCTCTTGCCCTGGTCTTCTTCTCTTTCCCCGGTCTCCGGCTCTTACCCCCGGTCTCCGGCTCTTACCCCCGGTCTCCGGCTCTTACCCCCGGTCTCCGACTCTGCTGCCCCTCTTAATCCCGGTCTCCGACTCTGCTGCCCCTCTTAATCCCGGTCTCCGACTCTGCTGCCCCTCTTGCCCCCGGTCTCCGGCTCTTGCCCTGGTCTCCGGCTCTTGCTCCAGTCTCCGGCTATGCTGCCCCTCTTAATCCCGGTCTCCGCCTATGCTGCCCCTCTTACCCCTGGTCTCTGGCACTGCTGCCCCTCTTACCCCTAGTCTCCGGCTCTTGCCCTGGTCTCCGTCTATGCTGCCCCCTTACCCCCGGTCTCCGGCTCTTGCACCGGTCTCTGGCTCTGCTACCCCACTTACCCCCAGTCTCCGGCTCTTGCCCCGGTCTCCGGCTCTTGCCCTGGTCTCCGGCTCTGTTGCCCCTCTTACCCCTAGTCTCCGGCTCTTGCCCTGGTCTCCGGCTCTGCTGCCCCTCTTAATCCCGGTCTCCGCCTATGCTGCCCCTCTTACCCCTGGTCTCTGGCACTGCTGCCCCTCTTACCCCTAGTCTCCGGCTCTTGCCCCGGTCTCCGGCTCTGCTGCCCCTCTTACCCCTAGTCTCTGGCTCTTGCCCCGGTCTCCGGCTCTTGCCCCAGTCTCCGGCTCTGCTGCCCCTCTTACCCCCGGTCTCTGGCTCTTGCCCCGGTCTCCAGCTCTTGCACCGGTCTCTGGCTCTGCTACCCCTCTTACCCCTAGTCTCCGGCTCTTGCCCGGTCTCCCGGCTCTTGCCCCGGTCTCCGGCTCTTGTCCCAGTCTCTGGCTCTGCTGCCCCTCTTACCCCCGGTCTCCGGCTCTTGCCCCTGGTTCCTGGGGCTGATTGGCATTCCGCAGGCAGTGCTCGCCCCTCTAATCCTCTCCTATTCGCTCTTGTGTTTACCTGAACCTGAGCGATTTCGAAATGTCATTAACTGGATGCTGCGTCCCCTCTGACTGGAGATGATGAGCAAACAGAGAGAGGAATCCGTGTCCGGCCGAGATAAGGGCGCCGCTCTTCCCGGGACGCCGCTTGGCTCGGTTTACTCGGCATTACAGCTGCGAACTGCAAACAGCCCCGCGTTGTTCTATCATTTAATAAACTAATTAACTGATTAGGAGAAGCGAGGGCAGAATGTGATCTCCACCCATCATCCGAACTACTACACTCAGGGGTCAAGAGCCTCCTGTCAGCAAATATCCAGAGGATGGAAGATGACCAGCACTGGGGGAGTATACACTGGTGCTGAAAGCCCACACACTGCAGCATGTCAGTGATGTCATCAGCAGGGGGCGGGGCTGTGACTACCTCTCAGACAGGATATACAGGCAGGTTGTCAGCAGTAATAGATGTTCCTGTAGTATAAGGTGTGGATCTCATGTCTGATCACATGTCATTATATCAGTGATGTCATCAGCAGGGGGCGGGGCTGTGACTACCTCTCAGACAGGATATACAGGCAGGTTGTCAGCAGTAATAGATGTTCCTGTAGTATAAGGTGTGGATCTCATGTCTGATCACATGTCATTATATCAGTGATGTCATCAGCAGGGGCGGGGCTGTGACTACCTCTCAGACAGGATATACAGGCAGGTTGTCAGCAGTAATAGATGTTCCTGTAGTATAAGGTGTGGATCTCATGTCTGATCACATGTCATTATATCAGTGATGTCATCAGCAGGGGCGGGGCTGTGACTACCTCTCAGACAGGATATACAGGCAGGTTGTCAGCAGTAATAGATGTTCCTGTAGTATAAGGTGTGGATCTCATGTCTGATCACATGTCATTATATCAGTGATGTCATCAGCAGGGGCGGGGCTGTGACTACCCCTCAGACAGGATATACAGGCAGGTTGTCAGCAGTAATAGATGTTCCTGTAGTATAAGGTGTGGATCTCATGTCTGATCACATGTCATTATATCAGTGATGTCATCAGCAGGGGCGGGGCTGTGACTACCTCTCAGACAGGATATACAGGCAGGTTGTCAGCAGTAATAGATGTTCCTGTAGTATAAGGTGTGGATCTCATGTCTGATCACATGTCATTATATCAGTGATGTCATCAGCAGGGGCGGGGCTGTGACTACCTCTCCAGACAGGATATACAGGCAGGTTGTCAGCAGTAATAGATGTTCCTGTAGTATAAGGTGTGGATCTCATGTCTGATCACATGTCATTATATCAGTGATGTCATCAGCAGGGGCGGGGCTGTGACTACCTCTCAGACAGGATATACAGGCAGGTTGTCAGCAGTAATAGATGTTCCTGTAGTATAAGGTGTGGATCTCATGTCTGATCACATGTCATTATATCAGTGATGTCATCAGCAGGGGCGGGGCTGTGACTACCCCTCAGACAGGATATACAGGCAGGTTGTCAGCAGTAATAGATGTTCCTGTAGTATAAGGTGTGGATCTCATGTCTGATCACATGTCATTATATCAGTGATGTCATCAGCAGGGGCGGGGCTGTGACTACCTCTCAGACAGGATATACAGGCAGGTTGTCAGCAGTAATAGATGTTCCTGTAGTATAAGGTGTGGATCTCATGTCTGATCACATGTCATTATATCAGTGATGTCATCAGCAGGGGCGGGGCTGTGACTACCTCTCAGACAGGATATACAGGCAGGTTGTCAGCAGTAATAGATGTTCCTGTAGTATAAGGTGTGGATCTCATGTCTGATCACATGTCATTATATCAGTGATGTCATCAGCAGGGGCGGGGCTGTGACTACCTCTCAGACAGGATATACAGGCAGGTTGTCAGCAGTAATAGATGTTCCTGTAGTATAAGGTGTGGATCTCATGTCTGATCACATGTCATTATATCAGTGATGTCATCAGCAGGGGCGGGGCTGTGACTACCTCTCAGACAGGATATACAGGCAGGTTGTCAGCAGTAATAGATGTTCCTGTAGTATAGGTGTGGATCTCATGTCTGATCACATGTCATTATATCAGTGATGTCATCAGCAGGGGCGGGGCTGTGACTACCTCTCAGACAGGATATACAGGCAGGTTGTCAGCAGTAATAGATGTTCCTGTAGTATAAGGTGTGGATCTCATGTCTGATCACATGTCATTATATCAGTGATGTCATCAGCAGGGGCGGGGCTGTGACTACCTCTCAGACAGGATATACAGGCAGGTTGTCAGCAGTAATAGATGTTCCTGTAGTATAAGGTGTGGATCTCATGTCTGATCACATGTCATTATATCAGTGATGTCATCAGCAGGGCGGGGCTGTGACTACCTCTCAGACAGGATATACAGGCAGGTTGTCAGCAGTAATAGATGTTCCTGTAGTATAAGGTGTGGATCTCATGTCTGATCACATGTCATTATATCAGTGATGTCATCAGCAGGGGCGGGGCTGTGACTACCTCTCAGACAGGATATACAGGCAGGTTGTCAGCAGTAATAGATGTTCCTGTAGTATAAGGTGTGGATCTCATGTCTGATCACATGTCATTATATCAGTGATGTCATCAGCAGGGGGCGGGGCTGTGACTACCTCTCAGACAGGATATACAGGCAGGTTGTCAGCAGTAATAGATGTTCCTGTAGTATAAGGTGTGGATCTCATGTCTGATCACATGTCATTATATCAGTGATGTCATCAGCAGGGGCGGGGCTGTGACTACCTCTCAGACAGGATATACAGGCAGGTTGTCAGCAGTAATAGATGTTCCTGTAGTATAAGGTGTGGATCTCATGTCTGATCACATGTCATTATATCAGTGATGTCATCAGCAGGGGCGGGGCTGTGACTACCTCTCTGACAGGATATACAGGCAGGTTGTCAGCAGTAATAGATGTTCCTGTAGTATAAGGTGTGGATCTCATGTCTGATCACATGTCATTATATCAGTGATGTCATCAGCAGGGGGCGGGCTGTGACTACCTCTCAGACAGGATATACAGGCAGGTTGTCAGCAGTAATAGATGTTCCTGTAGTATAAGGTGTGGATCTCATGTCTGATCACATGTCATTATATCAGTGATGTCATCAGCAGGGGGCGGGCTGTGACTACCTCTCAGACAGGATATACAGGCAGGTTGTCAGCAGTAATAGATGTTCCTGTAGTATAAGGTGTGGATCTCATGTCTGATCACATGTCATTATATCAGTGATGTCATCAGCAGGGGGCGGGGCTGTGACTACCTCTCAGACAGGATATACAGGCAGGTTGTCAGCAGTAATAGATGTTCCTGTAGTATAAGGTGTGGATCTCATGTCTGATCACATGTCATTATATCAGTGATGTCATCAGCAGAGGGCGGCTGTGACTACCTCTCAGACAGGATATACAGGCAGGTTGTCAGCAGTAATAGATGTTCCTGTAGTATAAGGTGTGGATCTCATGTCTGATCACATGTCATTATATCAGTGATGTCATCAGCAGGGGGCGGGCTGTGACTACCTCTCAGACAGGATATACAGGCAGGTTGTCAGCAGTAATAGATGTTCCTGTAGTATAAGGTGTGGATCTCATGTCTGATCACATGTCATTATATCAGTGATGTCATCAGCAGGGGCGAGGCTGTGACTACCTCTCAGACAGGATATACAGGCAGGTTGTCAGCAGTAATAGATGTTCCTGTAGTATAAGGTGTGGATCTCATGTCTGATCACATGTCATTATATCAGTGATGTCATCAGCAGGGGCGGGGCTGTGACTACCTCTCAGACAGGATATACAGGCAGGTTGTCAGCAGTAATAGATGTTCCTGTAGTAGTAAGGTGTGGATCTCATGTCTGATCACATGTCATTATATCAGTGATGTCATCAGCAGGGGGCGGGCCGTGACTACCTCTCAGACAGGATATACAGGCAGGTTGTCAGCAGTAATAGATGTTCCTGTAGTATAAGGTGTGGATCTCATGTCTGATCACATGTCATTATATCAGTGATGTCATCAGCAGGGGCGGGGCTGTGACTACCTCTCAGACAGGATATACAGGCAGGTTGTCAGCAGTAATAGATGTTCCTGTAGTATAAGGTGTGGATCTCATGTCTGATCACATGTCATTATATCAGTGATGTCATCAGCAGGGGGCGGGGCTGTGACTACCTCTCAGACAGGATATACAGGCAGGTTGTCAGCAGTAATAGATGTTCCTGTAGTATAAGGTGTGGATCTCATGTCTGATCACATGTCATTATATCAGTGATGTCATCAGCAGGGGGCGGGGCTGTGACTACCTCTCAGACAGGATATACAGGCAGGTTGTCAGCAGTAATAGATGTTCCTGTAGTATAAGGTGTGGATCTCATGTCTGATCACATGTCATTATATCAGTGATGTCATCAGCAGGGGGCGGGCTGTGACTACCTCTCAGACAGGATATACAGGCAGGTTGTCAGCAGTAATAGATGTTCCTGTAGTATAAGGTGTGGATCTCATGTCTGATCACATGTCATTATATCAGTGATGTCATCAGCAGGGGGCGGGCTGTGACTACCTCTCAGACAGGATATACAGGCAGGTTGTCAGCAGTAATAGATGTTCCTGTAGTATAAGGTGTGGATCTCATGTCTGATCACATGTCATTATATCAGTGATGTCATCAGCAGGGCGGGGCTGTGACTACCTCTCAGACAGGATATACAGGCAGGTTGTCAGCAGTAATAGATGTTCCTGTAGTATAAGGTGTGGATCTCATGTCTGATCACATGTCATTATATCAGTGATGTCATCAGCAGGGGCGGGCTGTGACTACCTCTCAGACAGGATATACAGGCAGGTTGTCAGCAGTAATAGATGTTCCTGTAGTATAAGGTGTGGATCTCATGTCTGATCACATGTCATTATATCAGTGATGTCATCAGCAGGGGGCGGGCTGTGACTACCCCTCAGACAGGATATACAGGCAGGTTGTCAGCAGTAATAGATGTTCCTGTAGTATAAGGTGTGGATCTCATGTCTGATCACATGTCATTATATCAGTGATGTCATCAGCAGGGGCGGGGCTGTGACTACCTCTCAGACAGGATATACAGGCAGGTTGTCAGCAGTAATAGATGTTCCTGTAGTATAAGGTGAGGATCTCATGTCTGATCACATGTCATTATATCAGTGATGTCATCAGCAGGGGCGGGCTGTGACTACCTCTCAGACAGGATATACAGGCAGGTTGTCAGCAGTAATACATGTTCCTGTAGTATAAGGTGTGGATCTCATGTCTGATCACATGTCATTATATCAGTGATGTCATCAGCAGGGCGGGGCTGTGACTACCTCTCAGACAGGATATACAGGCAGGTTGTCAGCAGTAATAGATGTTCCTGTAGTATAAGGTGTGGATCTCATGTCTGATCACATGTCATTATATCAGTGATGTCATCAGCAGGGGGCGGGGCTGTGACTACCCCTCAGACAGGATATACAGGCAGGTTGTCAGCAGCAATAGATGTTCCTGTAGGAATAAGGTGTGGATCTCATGTCTGATCACATGTCATTATATCAGTGATGTCATCAGCAGGGGGCGGGCTGTGACTACCCCTCAGACAGGATATACAGGCAGGTTGTCAGCAGTAATAGATGTTCCTGTAGTATAAGGTGTGGATCTCATGTCTGATCACATGTCATTATATCAGTGATGTCATCAGCAGGGGCGGGGCTGTGACTACCTCTCAGACAGGGTATACAGGCAGGTTGTCAGCAGTAATAGATGTTCCTGTAGAATAAGGTGTGTGTATCTCAGACCCGGGGACTGGAGAGCAGGGCAGCAGACCCAAAAGAACTGGGGACTGGTGAGCTGGGGAGCAGATCCACTAGAGCCATAAACTGGAGAGCTGGGGAGCAGACACAACAGAACCAGGGACTAGAGAGCTGGGGAGCAGACCCAACAGAACTGGGGACTGGAGACCTGGGGAGCAGACCTAACAGAACCAGGGACTAGAGAGCTGGGGAGCAGACCCAACAGAACTGGGGACTGGAGAGCTGGCTAGCAGATCCAACAGAACTGGGGACTGGAGAGCTGGGGAGCAGACCCAACAGAACTGGGGACTGGAGAGCTGGGGAGCAGACCCAACAGAACCAGGGCCTGAAGAGCTGGGGAGAAGACCCAACAGAACCAGGGACTGGAGAGCTTGGGAGCAGACCCAACAGAACTGGGGACTGGAGAGCAGACCCAGCAGAAACTGGGACTGGGGAGCAGACCCAACAGAACCGGGGACTGGAGAGCTGGGGAGCAGACCCAACAGAACTGGGGACTGGAGAGCTGGGGAGCAGAACTAACAAAACCAGGGACTTGAGAGCTGGGGAGCAGACCCAACAGAACTGGGGACTAGAGAGCTGGGGAGCAGACCCAACAGAACCAGGGACTGGAGAGCTGGGGAGCAGACCCAACAGAACTGGGGACTGGAGAGCAGACCAGGCAGAAACGGGGACTGGAGACCTGGGGACCAGACACAACAGAACCGGGGACTGGAGAGCTGGGGAGCAGACCCAAAAGAACCAGGGACTGAGGAGCTGGGGAGCAGACCCAACAGAACTGGGGACTGGAGAGCTGGGGAGCAGACCCAACAGAACTGGGGACTGGAGAGCTGGGGAGCAGACTCACTAGAGCCAGAAACTGGAGAACTAGGGAAAAGACCCAACAGAATCAGGGGCTGGAGAGCTGGGGAGCAGACCCAACAGAACCGGGGACTGGAGAGCTGGGTAGCAGACCCAACAGAACCGGGGACTGGAGAGCTGGGGAGCGGACCCAATAGAGACAGAAACTGGAGAGTTGGGAAGCAGACCCAACAGAACTGGGGACTGAAGAGCTGGGGAGCAGACCCAAAAGAACCAGGGATTGAAGAGCTGGGGAGCAGACCCACAAGAGCTGGGCACTGGAGAGCTGGGGAGCAGACCCAACAGAACCAGGGTCTGGAGAGCAGGGGAGCAGACCCAACAGAACCGGGGACTGGAGCTAGCAGACCCAACAGAAACGGGGACTGGAGTGCTGGTGAGTGGATCCAACAGAACTGGGGACTGGAGAGCTGTGGAGCAGACCCCACAGAACCCGGGACTGGAGAGCTGGGAAGCAGACCCAACAGAATCGGGGACTGGAGAGCTAGGGAACAGACCCAACAGAACCAGGGACTGGACAGCTGGTGAGCGGACCCAACAGAACTGGGGACTGGAGAGCTGGTTAGCAGATCTAACAGAACCGGGACTGGAGAGGTGGGGAGCAGACCCACTAGAGCCAGAAACTGGAGAGCTGGGGAGCGGACCCAACTGGGGACTGGAGAGCTGGGGAGCAGACCCAACAGAACTGGGGACTGGAGAGCTGGGGAGCAGACCCAACAGAACCAGGTACTTGAGAGCTGGCTAGCAGACCCAACAGAACCGGGGACTGGAGAGCTGGGAAGCAGACCCAACAGAACCAGGGACTGAAGAACTAGGGAGCAGACCCAACAGAACAAGGGACTGGGGAGCAGACCCAACAGAACCGGGGACTGGAGAGCTGGGGAGCAGACCCACTAGAGCCAGAAACTGGAGAGTTGAGGAGCAGGCCCAACAGAACCGGGTACTGGAGAGCTGGGGAGCAGACCCACTAGACCCAGAAACTGGATAGCGGGGGAGCAGACCCAACAGAATCAGGGACCGGGGAGCCGACCCAACAGAACTGGGGATTGGAAAGCTGGGAAGCAGACCCACTAGAGCCAGAAACTGGAGAGCTGGGGAGCAGAACTACTAGAGTCGGGGACTGGGAGCAGACCCAACAGAACTGTGGACTGGAGAGCTGGAGAAAAGAGCTATTAAAGCCTGGGACTGGAGAACTGGGGAGCAGACCCAATAGAACTGGGGACTGGAAAGCTGGGGAGCAGATCCAACAGAACCGGGGACTGGAAAGCTGGGGAGCAGACCCAACAGAACCAGGGACTGGAGAGCTGGTGAGCAGACCCAACAGAACCAGGGACTGCAGAGCTGGGGAGAAGAACTACTAGAGCCAGAAACTAGGGAGCGGACCCACTAGAGCCGTGGACTGGAGAGCTGGGGAGCAGAACCACTAGAGCTGGGAACTGGAGAGCTGTGGGTGGACCCACTAGAGCCGGGGACTGGAGACCTGGGGAGCAAACCCACTAGAGCTAGGAACGGGAGAGCTGGGGAGCAGAACTACTAGAGCTGGTGACTGGGGAGCAGACCCAAAAGAGCTGGGAACAGGACCTACTAGAGCCAGGGGCTGGAGAGCTGGGGAGCAGACCCGCTAGAGCTAGGAACTGGAGAGCTGGGGAGCAGAACTACTAGAGCTGGTGACTGGGGAGCAGACCCGCTAGAGCTAGGAACTGGAGACCTGGGGAGCAGACCCGCTAGAGCCAGGGACTGGAGAGCTGGGGAGTAGACCCACTAGAGCCAGGGACTGGAGAGCTGGGGAGCAGACCCGCTAGAGCCAGGGACTGGAGAGCTGGGGAGCAGACCCGCTAGAGCCAGGGACTGGAGAGCTGGGGAGATTACCCGCTAGAGCTAGGAACTGGGGAGTAGACCCAAAAGAGGCGGGAACTGGACCTACTAGAGCCGGGGACTTGAGAGCTGGGGAGCAGACCCACTAGAGCCAGGGACTGGAGAGCTGGGGAGCAGACCCCCTAGAGCTAGGAACTGGGGAGCAGACCCACTAGAGCCAGGGACTGGAGAGCTGGGGAGCAGACCCCCTAGAGCTAGGAACTGGGGAGCAGACCCGCTAGAGCTAGGGACTGGGGAGCAGTCCCCAAAGAGCCGGGGACTGGAGAGCTGGGGAGCAGTTCCGCTAGACATGGGCACTGGGGACCAGACCCAAAAGAGCTGGGAACTGGAGACCTGAGCAGACCCACTAGAGTCGGGGACTGGAGTCCTGGGGAGCAGACCCAAAAGAGCCGGGAACTGGACCTACTAGAGACGGGACTGGAGAGCTGGGGAGCGCGCCCACTACAGCCCATATTGCACAGTAATGAGCAGCAGTATGGTGGTATCGGCCACATCTCTGGATAGATAGTCAGTAGGCACAAAACACGACCCGATGCACAGATAAGGTATTGATGTTTTATTGACAATGCGTTTCGGGGTGCATGGCCCTTTTCTCAAGTCTAAAAGGCAATTGTCTTACAACAGAAATCATATGGTAGAAGAGCAGAGTGGAAAAGATGAAACCTCAGATCTAGAAGGTGACGGGTAGATGTTTGGAATATATCGGCAAGAAATCAGATTATATATATTTCGAATACATGACTGATGTTTCCATCCATAGTTTACATAGAAATAGAAAATTTATATACAAATATGGGCCACAACAATCTTTCTATAGGAAAGAGAAGATAATACATATAAATGACACATGATTGGTATTAATGCGTGCTTATATAGATGAAACATGGAGCATGGGTAACAAAAAACCATCATTTATACGGACTCATATATATATAAAACATGATGAGGAGCTCGTGTCTCAGTCTCTTATTAGCCGAAATAATAAAGAAACAAAAAGAAAACAAAAGTATGAATAAAATAAATAAATAAAAAGTGCTTCAGAGGAGGATATTTGATGTGGTGGTGGTGTACCTCCCGTAGCAGTAGATGCTGTTATGGGGAGGATCTGCAGATGACACACTGTTATGGGGGCTCTGTGGATGACACTGTTATGGGGGATCTGTGGATGTCACTGTTATGGGGGGTCTGTGGGTGACACTGTTATGGGGGATCTGTGGATGTCACTGTTATGGGGGTCTGTGGATGACACTGTTATGAGGGATCTGTGGATGACACCGTTATGGGGATCTGTGGATGACACTGTTATGGGGGATCTGTGGATGGCACTGTTATGGGGATCTGTGGATGACACTGTTATGGGGGATCTGTGGATGTCACTGTTATAGGAGATCTGTGGATGACACTGTTATGAGGGGATCTGTGGATGTCACTGTTATGGGGGATCTGTGGATGACACTGTTATGGAGGATCTGTGGATGACACTGTTATGGGGGATCTGTGGATGACACTGTTATGAGGGATCTGTGGATGACACTGTTATGGGGGATCTGTGGATGACACTGTTATGGAGGATCTGTGGATGACACTGTTATGGGGGATCTGTGGATGACACTGTTATGGGGGATCTGTGGATGACACTGTTATGGGGGGATCTGTGGATGACACTGTTATAAAGGATCTGTGGATGACACTGTTATGGGGGATCTGTGGATGTCACTGCTAAAGGGGGGGGGGATTTGTGGATGACACTGTTATGGGGGATCTGTGGATGACACTGTTATGGGGGGATCTGTGGATGACACTGATATGGAAGATCTGTGGATGACATTGTTATGGGAGATCTGTGGATGACACTGTTATTGGGGATCTGTGGAGGTCACTGTTATGGGGGATCTGTGGATGTCACTGTTACGGGGGATCTATGGATGTCACTGTTATGGGGGATCTGTGGATGACACCGTTATGGGGGATCTGTGGATGACACTGTTATGGGGGATCTGTGGATGTCACTGTTATGGGGGATCTGTGGATGGCACTGTTATGGGGGATCTGTGGATGGCACTGTTATGGGGGATCTGTGGATGTCACTGTTATGGGGGATCTGTGGGTTACACCGTTATGGGGGATCTGTGGATGTCACTGTTATGGGGGATCTGTGGATGACACTGTTATGGGGGATCTGTGGATGTCACTGTTATGGGGGATCTGTGGATGACACTGTTATGAGGGATCTGTGGATGACACTGTTATGAGGGATCTGTGGATGTCACTGTTATGGGGGATCTGTGGATGTCACTGTTATGGGAGGATCTGTGGATGACACTGTTATGGGGATCTGTGGATGTCACTGTTATGGGGGATCTGTGGATGTCACTGTTATGGGGGCACTGTGGATGACACACTGTTATGGGGGATCTGTGGATGACACTGTTATGGGGGATCTGTGGATGACACTGTTATGGAGGATCTGTGGATGACACTGTTATGGAGGATCTGTGGATGACACTGTTATAAAGGATCTGTGGATGACACTGTTATGGGGGATCTGTGGATGTCACTGTTATGGGGGATCTGTGGATGACACTGTTATGGGGGATCTGTGGATGACACTGTTATGAAGGATCTGTGTATGACACTGTTATGGGGGGATCTGTGGATGACACTGTTATGGAAGATCTGTGGATGACATTGTTATGGGAGATCTGTGGATGACACTGTTATTGGGGATCTGTGGAGGTCACTGTTATGGGGGATCTGTGGATGTCACTGTTACGGGGGATCTATGGATGGCACTGTTATGGGAGAACTGTGGATGGCACTGTTATGGGGGATCTGTGGATGACACCGTTATGGGGGATCTGTGGATGGCACTGTTATGGGGGATCTGTGGATGACACCGTTATGGGGAATCTGTGGATGTCACTGTTATGAGGATCTGTGGATGTCACTGTTATGGGAGATCTATGGATGGCACTGTTATGGGGGAACTGTGGATGGCACTGTTATGGGGGATCTGTGGAGGTCACTGTTATGGAGGATCTGTTGATGTCACTGTTATGGGGGATCTGTGGATGACACTGTTATGAGGGATCTGTGGATGACACTGTTATGGGAGATCTGTGGATGATCACTGTTATGGGAGCATCTGTGGATGATCACTGTTATGGGGGATCTGTGGATGTCACTGTTATGGGGGCATCTGTGGATGACACACTGTTATGGGGGATCTGTGGATGACACTGTTATGGGGATCTGTGGATGACACTGTTATGGGGGATCTGTGGATGACACTGTTATGAGGGATCTGTAGATGACACTGTTATGGGGGATCTGTGGATGACACTGTTATGAGGGATCTGTGGATGTCACTGTTATGGGGGATCTGTGGATGACACTGTTATGGGGGATCTGTGGATGACACTGTTATGGGGGATCTGTGGATGGCACTGTTATGGAGGATCTGTGGATGACACTGTTATGGAGGGATCTGTGGATGACACTGTTATAGAGGATCTGTGGATGACACTGTTATGGGGATCTGTGGATGACACTGTTATGAGGGGATCTGTGGATGACACTGTTATGGGGGATCTGTGGATGACACTGTTATGAGGATCTGTGGATGACACTGTTATGGGGGATCTGTGGATGTCACTGTTATAGGGGGATCTGTGGATGACACTGTTATGGGGGATCTGTGGATGACACTGTTATGGGAGATCTGTGGATGACACTGTTATAGAGATCTGTGGATGACACTGTTATGGGGAGATCTGTAGATGACACTGTTATGGGGATCTGTGGATGTCACTGTTATGGGGGATCTGTGGATGTCACTGTTATAGGGGATCTATGGATGATCACTGTTATGGGGGATCTGTGGGTGACACTGTTATGGGGGATCTGTGGATGACACCGTTATGGGGGATCTGTGGATGACACTGTTATGGGGGATCTCAGTGGATGACACTGTTATGGGGGATCTGTGGATGTCACTGTTATGGGGATCTGTGGATGTCACTGTTATGGGGATCTGTGGATGTCACTGTTATGGGGGATCTGTGGATGTCACTGTTATGGGGGATCTGTGAATGACACTAGTTATAGGGGATCTGTGGATGACACTGTTATGGGGGATCTGTGGATGACACTGTTATGGGGGATCTGTGGATGACACTGTTATGAGGGATCTGTGGATGTCACTGTTATGAGGGATCTGTAGGATGACACTGTTATGGGGGATCTGTGGATGACACTGTTATAGGGGATCTGTGGATGATCACTGTTATGGAGGATCTGTGGATGACACTGTTATAGAGGATCTGTGGATGACACTGTTATGGAGGATCTGTGGATGTCACTGCTATAGAGAGATCTGTGGATGACACTGTTATAGAGGATCTGTGGATGACACTGTTATGGAGGATCTGTGGATGACACTGTTATGGGAGGATCTGTGGATGACACTGTTATGGGGGATCTGTGGATGACACTGTTATGAGGGATCTGTGGATGTCACTGTTATGGGGGATCTGTGGATGACACTGTTATGGGGGATCTGTGGATGTCACTGTTATTGGGGATCTGTGAGGTGACACTGTTATGGGGATCTGTGGATGACACTGTTATGGGGAGATCTGTGGATGTCACTGTTATGGGAGATCTGTGGATGACACTGTTATAGGGGATCTGTGGATGACACTATTATGGGAGATCTGTGGATGTCACTGTTATGGGAGATCTGTGGATGACACCGTTATGAGGGATCTGTGGATGTCACTGTTATGGGGATCTGTGGATGATCACTGTTATGGGAGATCTGTGGATGTCACTGTTATGAGAGATCTGTGGATGAACACTGTTATGGAGGATCTGTGGATGACACTGTTATGGAGAGATCTGTGGATGTCACTGTTATAGGGGATCTGTGGATGTCACTGTTATGGGAGGATCTGTGGATGACACTGTTATGAGGGGATCTGTGGATGTCACTGTTATGGGGGATCTGTGGATGTCACTGTTATGGAGGATCTGTGGATGACACACTGTTATGGGGGATCTGTGGATGACACTGTTATAGGGGATCTGTGGATGACACTGTTATAGAGGATCTGTGAGATGACACTGTTATAGGGGGATCTGTGGATGACACTGTTATAGAGGATCTGTGGATGACACTGTTATAGGGGATCTGTGGATGTCACTGTTATGGGGGATCTGTGAGATGACACTGTTATGGGGGATCTGTGGATGACACTGTTATGGAGGATCTGTGGATGACACTGTTATGGGGGATCTGTGGATGTACACTGTTATGGGAGATCTGTGGATGACACTGTTATGGGAGATCTGTGGATGACTACTGTTATGGGGGATCTGTGGAGGACACTGTTATGGAGGATCTGTGGATGTCACTGTTATAGGGGATCTGTGGATGGCACTGTTATGGGAGATCTGTGGATGGCACTGTTATGGGGGATCTGTTGGATGACACTGTTATGGGGGATCTGTGGATGGCACTGTTATGAGGATCTGTGGGATGACACCGTTATGGGGATCTGTGGATGACACTGTTATGGGAGATCTGTAGATGACACTGTTATGGGGGATCTGTGGATGACACTGTTATGGGGAATCTGTGGATGCCACTGTTATGAGGGATCTGTGGATGTCACTGTTATGGAGGATCTGTTGATGTCACTGTTATGGGGGATCTGTGGATGACACTGTTATGAGGGGATCTGTGGATGACACTGTTATGAGGGATCTGTGGATGTACACTGTTATGGGGCATCTGTGGATGTCACTGTTATGAGGGATCTGTGGATGTCACTGTTATGGGAGCATCTGTGGATGAGCACTGTTATGAGGGATCTGTGGATGACACTGTTATGGGGATCTGTGGATGACACTGTTATAGGGAGATCTGTGGATGAACACTGTTATGGGGGATCTGTGGATGACACTGTTATGGGGATCTGTGGATGACACTGTTATGGGGGATCTGTGGATGTCACTGTTATGGGAATCTGTGGATGTCACTGTTATGGGAGCATCTGTGGATGTCACTGTTATGGGGGATCTGTGGATGGCACTGTTATGGGGATCTGTGGATGACACTGTTATGGAGATCTGTGGATAAGACACTGTTATGTGGGATCTGTGGATGACACTGTTATGGGGATCTGTGGATGACACTGTTATGAGGGCATCTGTGGATGTCACTGTTATGGGGGATCTGTGGATGACACTGTTATGAGGGATCTGTGGATGACACTGTTATGGAGGGCATCTGTGGATGTCACTGTTATGGGGGATCTGTGGATGACACTGTTATGGGGATCTGTGGATGACACTGTTATGAGGGCATCTGTGGATGTCACTGTTATGGGAGATCTGTGGATGACACTGTTATAGGGGGATCTGTGGATGACACTGTTATAGGGGACTGTGGATGTCACTGTTATGGAGATCTGTGGATGACACTGTTATGGAGGATCTGTGGATGACACTGTTATGAGGGATCTGTGGATGACACTGTTATGGGGATCTGTGGATGACACTGTCATGGGGAGATCTGTGGATGACACTGTCATGGGGGATCTGTGGATGACACTGTTATGGGAGCGCTGTGGATGACACTGTTATGGGGGATCTGTGGATGTCACTGTTATGGGGACACTGTGGATGAAACTGTTATGGGGGATCTGTGGAGGTCACTGTTATGTGGGATCTGTGGATGACACTTTTATGGGGACACTGTGGATGACACTGTTACGGGGCACTGTGGATGTCACTGTTACGGGGCACTGTGGATGTCACTGTTATGGGGGATCTGTGGATGACACTGTTACGGGGGATCTGTGGATGGCACTGTTATGGGGGATCTGTGGATGACACTGTTATGGACGGATCTGTGGATGACACTGTTATGGGGGATCTGTGGATGACACTGTTATGGGGGATCTGTGAATGAAACAGTTATGAGGAATCTGTGGAATACACTGTTATGGGGGCACTGTGGATGACACTGTTATGGGGGGATCTGTGGATGACACTGTTATGGGGGATCTGTGGATGTCACTGTTATGGGGGATCTGTGAATGAAACAGTTATGAGGGATCTGTGGAATACACTGTTATGGGGGCACTGTGGATGACACTGTTATGGGAGATCTGTGGATGACACTGTTATGGGGGGATCTGTGGATGACACTGTTATGGGGGATCAGTGGATGACACTGTTATGGGGGGATCACATCTGAGACTATGTAACAGGGAAGCTGCAGGCCATCACATCTGAGACTATGTAATAGGGAAGCTGCAGGCGATTACATCTGAGACTATGTAATAGGGAAGCTGCAGGCCATCACATCTGAGACTATGTAATAGGGAAGCTGCAGGCGATCACATCTGAGACTATGTAATAGGGAAGCTGCAGGCCATCACATCTGAGACTATGTAATAGGGAAGCTGCAGGCCATCACATCTGAGACTATGTAATAGGAAGCTGCAGGCCATCACATCTGAGACTATGTAATAGGGAAGCTGCAGGCCATCACATCTGAGACTATGTAATAGGGAAGCTGCAGGCCATCACATCTGAGACTATGTAATAGGGAAGCTGCAGGCCATCACATCTGAGACTATGTAATAGGGAAGCTGCAGGCCATCACATCTGAGACTATGTAATAGGGAAGCTGCAGGCCATCACATCTGAGACTATGTAATAGGGAAGCTGCAGGCCATCACATCTGAGACTATGTAATAGGGAAGCTGCAGGCCATCACATCTGAGACTATGTAATAGGAAGCTGCAGGCCATCACATCTGAGACTATGTAATAGGGAAGCTGCAGGCGATCACATCTGAGACTATGTAATAGGGAAGCTGCAGGCCATCACATCTGAGACTATGTAATAGGGAAGCTGCAGGCCATCACATCTGAGACTATGTAATAGGAAGCTGCAGGCCATCACATCTGAGACTATGTAATAGGGAAGCTGCAGGCCATCACATCTGAGACTATGTAATAGGGAAGCTGCAGGCCATCACATCTGAGACTATGTAATAGGGAAGCTGCAGGCCATCACATCTGAGACTATGTAATAGGGAAGCTGCAGGCGATCACATCTGAGACTATGTAATAGGGAAGCTGCAGGCCATCACATCTGAGACTATGTAATAGGGAAGCTGCAGGCCATCACATCTGAGACTATGTAATAGGGAAGCTGCAGGCCATCACATCTGAGACTATGTAATAGGGAAGCTGCAGGCCATCACATCTGAGACTATGTAACAGGGAAGCTGCAGGCCATCACATCTGAGACTATGTAATAGGGAAGCTGCAGGCCATCACATCTGAGACTATGTAATAGGGAAGCTGCAGGCCATCACATCTGGAGCTATGTAATAGGGAAGCTGCAGGCGATCACATCTGAGACTATGTAATAGGGAAGCTGCAGGCGATCACATCTGAGACTATGTAATAGGGAAGCTGCAGGCGATCACATCTGAGACTATGTAACAGGAAGCTGCAGGCCATCACATCTGAGACTATGTAACAGGGAAGCTGCAGGCCATCACATCTGAGACTATGTAATAGGGAAGCTGCAGGCCATCACATCTGAGCTATGTAATAGGGAAGCTGCAGGCCATCACATCTGAGACTATGTAATAGGGAAGCTGCAGGCCATCACATCTGAGACTATGTAATAGGGAAGCTGCAGGCCATCACATCTGAGACTATGTAATAGGGAAGCTGCAGGCCATCACATCTGAGACTATGTAATAGGGAAGCTGCAGGCCATCACATCTGAGACTATGTAATAGGGAAGCTGCAGGCCATCACATCTGAGACTATGTAACAGGGAAGCTGCAGGCCATCACATCTGAGACTATGTAATAGGGAAGCTGCAGGCGATCACATCTGAGACTATGTAATAGGGAAGCTGCAGGCCATCACATCTGAGACTATGTAATAGGGAAGCTGCAGGCCATCACATCTGAGACTATGTAATAGGGAAGCTGCAGGCCATCACATCTTGAGCTATGTAATAGGGAAGCTGCAGGCGATCACATCTGAGACTATGTAATAGGGAAGCTGCAGGCGATCACATCTGAGACTATGTAACAGGAAGCTGCAGGCCATCACATCTGAGACTATGTAATAGGGAAGCTGCAGGCCATCACATCTGAGACTATGTAATAGGAAGCTGCAGGCCATCACATCTGAGACTATGTAATAGGGAAGCTGCAGGCCATCACATCTGAGACTATGTAATAGGAAGCTGCAGACCATCACATCTGAGCTATGTAATAGGGAAGCTGCAGGCAATCACATCTGAGACTATGTAATAGGGAAGCTGCAGGCGATCACATCTGAGACTATATAATAGGGAAGCTGCAGGACATCACATCTGGAGCTATGTAATAGGAAAGCTGCAGGCCATCACATCTGAGACTATGTAATAGGGCAGCTGCAGGCCATCACATCTGGAGCTATGTAATAGGGAAGCTGCAGGACATCACATCTGGGGCTATGTAATAGGGAAGCTGCAGGCCATCACATCTGAGACTATGTAACAGGGAAGCTGCAGGCCATCACATCTGAGACCATGTAATAGGGAAGCTGCAGGCCATCACATCTGAGACTATGTAATAGGGAAGCTGCAGGCGATCACATCTGAGACTATGTAACAGGGAAGCTGCAGGCGATCACATCTGAGACTATGTAATAGGGAAGCTGCAGGCCATCACATCTGGAGCTATGTAATAGGGAAGCTGCAGGCGATCACATCTGAGACTATGTAATAGATAAGCTGCAGGCGATCACATCTGAGACTATGTAATAGGGAAGCTGCAGGCCATCACATCTGAGACTATGTAATAGAGAAGCTGCAGGCGATCACATCTGAGACTATGTAATAGGGAAGCTGCAGGCCATCACATCTGAGACTATGTAATAGGTAAGCTGCAGGCCATCACATCTGAGACTATGTAATAGGGAAGCTGCAGGCCATCACATCTGAGACTATGTAACAGTGAAGCTGCAGGCCATCACATCTGGGGCTATGTAATAGGGAAGCTGCAGGCCATCACATCTGAGACTATATAATAGGGAAGCTGCAGGCCATCACATCTGAGACTATGTAATAGGGAAGCTGCAGGCCATCACATCTGAGACTATGTAATAGGGAAGCTGCAGGCGATTACATCTGAGACTATGTAATAGGGAAGCTGCAGGCCATCACATCTGAGACTATATAATAGGGAAGCTGCAGGCCATCACATCTGAGACTATGTAATAGGGAAGCTGCAGGCCATCACATCTGAGACTATGTAATAGGGAAGCTGCAGGCCATCACATCTGAGACTATGTAATAGGGAAGCTGCAGGCGATTACATCTGAGACTATGTAATAGGGAAGCTGCAGGCCATCACATCTGGAGCTATGTAACAGGGAAGCTGCAGGCGATCACATCTGAGACTATGTAACAGGGAAGCTGCAGGCCATCACATCTGGGGCTATGTAATAGGGAAGCTGCAGGCCATCACATCTGAGACTATGTAATAGGGAAGCTGCAGGCCATCACATCTGAGACTATGTAATAGGGAAGCTGCAGCCCATCACATCTGAGACTATGTAATAGGGAAGCTGCAGGCCATCACATCTGAGACTATGTAACAGGGAAGCTGCAGGCCATCACATCTGGGGCTATGTAATAGGTAAGCTGCAGGCCATCACATCTTGAGCTATGTAATAGGGAAGCTGCAGGCCATCACATCTTGAGCTATGTAATAGGGAAGCTGCAGGCGATCACATCTGAGACTATGTAATAGGGAAGCTGCAGGCGATCACATCTGAGACTATATAATAGGGAAGCTGCAGGCGATCACATCTGAGACTATGTAACAGGGAAGCTGCAGGCCATCACATCTGAGACTATGTAACAGGGAAGCTGCAGGCGATCACATCTGAGACTATGTAATAGGGAAGCTGCAGACCATCACATCTGAGACTATGTAACAGGGAAGCTGCAGGCGATCACATCTGAGACTATGTAATAGGGAAGCTGCAGGACATCACATCTGGAGCTATGTAATAGGGAAGCTGCAGGCCATCACATCTGGGGCTATGTAATAGGGCAGCTGCAGGCCATCACATCTGAGACTATGTAATAGGAAAGCTGCAGGCCATCACATCTGAGACTATGTAACAGGGAAGCTGCAGGCCATCACATCTGAGACTATGTAATAGGGAAGCTGCAGGACATCACATCTGGAGCTATGTAATAGGGAAGCTGCAGGCCATCACATCTGAGACTATGTAATAGGGAAGCTGCAGGCCATCACATCTGAGACTATGTAATAGGGCAGCTGCAGGCCATCACATCTGAGACTATGTAATAGGGAAGCTGCAGGCCATCACATCTGAGACTATGTAATAGGGAAGCTGCAGGCCATCACATCTGAGACTATGTAATAGGGAAGCTGCAGGCCATCACATCTGAGACTATGTAACAGGGAAGCTGCAGGCCATCACATCTGAGACTATGTAATAGGGAAGCTGCAGGCCATCACATCTGAGACTATGTAATAGGGAAGCTGCAGGCCATCACATCTGAGACTATGTAATAGGGAAGCTGCAGGCGATCACATCTGAGACTATGTAATAGGGAAGCTGCAGGCGATCACATCTGAGACTATGTAATAGGGAAGCTGCAGGCCATCACATCTGAGACTATGTAATAGGGAAGCTGCAGGCCATCACATCTGAGACTATGTAATAGGAAGCTGCAGGCCATCACATCTGAGACTATGTAATAGGGAAGCTGCAGGCCATCACATCTGAGACTATGTAATAGGGAAGCTGCAGGCCATCACATCTGAGACTATGTAATAGGGAAGCTGCAGGCCATCACATCTGAGACTATGTAATAGGGAAGCTGCAGGCCATCACATCTGAGACTATGTAATAGGGAAGCTGCAGGCCATCACATCTGGAGACTATGTAATAGGGAAGCTGCAGGCCATCACATCTGAGACTATGTAATAGGGAAGCTGCAGGCCATCACATCTGAGACTATGTAATAGGGAAGCTGCAGGCCATCACATCTGAGACTATGTAATAGGGAAGCTGCAGGCCATCACATCTGAGACTATGTAACAGGGAAGCTGCAGGCCATCACATCTGAGACTATGTAATAGGGAAGCTGCAGGCCATCACATCTGAGACTATGTAATAGGGAAGCTGCAGGCCATCACATCTGAGACTATGTAATAGGGAAGCTGCAGGCCATCACATCTGAGACTATGTAATAGGGAAGCTGCAGGCCATCACATCTGAGACTATGTAATAGGGAAGCTGCAGGCCATCACATCTGGAGACTATGTAATAGGGAAGCTGCAGGCCATCACATCTGAGACTATGTAATAGGGAAGCTGCAGGCCATCACATCTGAGACTATGTAATAGGGAAGCTGCAGGCCATCACATCTGAGACTATGTAATAGGGAAGCTGCAGGCCATCACATCTGAGACTATGTAACAGGGAAGCTGCAGGCCATCACATCTGAGACTATGTAATAGGGAAGCTGCAGGCCATCACATCTGGAGACTATGTAATAGGGAAGCTGCAGGCCATCACATCTGAGACTATGTAATAGGGAAGCTGCAGGCCATCACATCTGAGACTATGTAATAGGGAAGCTGCAGGCCATCACATCTGAGACTATGTAATAGGGAAGCTGCAGGCCATCACATCTGAGACTATGTAATAGGGAAGCTGCAGGCCATCACATCTGAGACTATGTAATAGGGAAGCTGCAGGCCATCACATCTGAGACTATGTAACAGGGAAGCTGCAGGCCATCACATCTGAGACTATGTAATAGGGAAGCTGCAGGCCATCACATCTGAGACTATGTAATAGGGAAGCTGCAGGCCATCACATCTGAGACTATGTAATAGGGAAGCTGCAGGCCATCACATCTGAGACTATGTAATAGGAAGCTGCAGGCCATCACATCTGAGACTATGTAATAGGGAAGCTGCAGGCGATCACATCTGAGACTATGTAATAGGGAAGCTGCAGGCCATCACATCTGAGACTATGTAATAGGGAAGCTGCAGGCGATCACATCTGAGACTATGTAATAGGGAAGCTGCAGGCCATCACATCTGAGACTATGTAATAGGGAAGCTGCAGGCCATCACATCTGAGACTATGTAATAGGGAAGCTGCAGGCCATCACATCTGAGACTATGTAATAGGGAAGCTGCAGGCCATCACATCTGAGACTATGTAATAGGGAAGCTGCAGGCCATCACATCTGAGACTATGTAACAGGGAAGCTGCAGGCCATCACATCTGAGACTATGTAATAGGGAAGCTGCAGGCCATCACATCTGAGACTATGTAATAGGGAAGCTGCAGGCGATCACATCTGAGACTATGTAATAGGGAAGCTGCAGGCGATCACATCTGAGACTATGTAATAGGGAAGCTGCAGGCAATCACATCTGAGCTATGTAATAGGGAAGCTGCAGGCGATCACATCTGAGACTATGTAACAGGGAAGCTGCAGGCGATCACATCTGAGACTATGTAACAGGGAAGCTGCAGACCATCACATCTGGGTCTATGTAATAGGGAAGCTGCAGGACATCACATCTGAGACTATGTAATAGGGAAGCTGCAGGCCATCACATCTGAGACTATGTAATAGGGAAGCTGCAGGCCATCACATCTGAGACTATGTAATAGGGAAGCTGCAGGCCATCACATCTGAGACTATGTAATAGGGAAGCTGCAGGCCATCACATCTGAGACTATGTAATAGGGAAGCTGCAGGCCATCACATCTGAGACTATGTAATAGGGCAGCTGCAGGCCATCACATCTGAGACTATGTAATAGGGAAGCTGCAGGCGATCACATCTGAGACTATGTAATAGGAAAGCTGCAGGCCATCACATCTGAGACTATGTAACAGGGAAGCTGCAGACCATCACATCTGAGACTATGTAATAGGGAAGCTGCAGGCGATTACATCTGAGACTATGTAATAGGGAAGCTGCAGGCCATTACATCTGAGACTATGTAATAGGGCAGCTGCAGGCCATCACATCTGAGACTATGTAATAGGGAAGCTGCAGGCCATCACATCTGAGACTATGTAATAGGGAAGCTGCAGGCCATCACATCTGAGACTATGTAATAGGGAAGCTGCAGGCCATCACATCTGAGACTATGTAATAGGGAAGCTGCAGGCCATCACATCTGAGATTATGTAATAGGGAAGCTGCAGGCCATCACATCTGGAGCTATGTAATAGGGAAGCTGCAGGACATCACATCTGGGGCTATGTAATAGGGAAGCTGCAGGCGATCACATCTGAGACTATGTAATAGGGAAGCTGCAGGCGATCACATCTGAGACTATGTAACAGGGAAGCTGCAGGCCATCACATCTGAGACTATGTAATAGGGAAGCTGCAGGCCATCACATCTGAGACTATGTAATAGGGAAGCTGCAGGCCATCACATCTGAGACTATGTGATAGGGAAGCTGCAGGCGATCACATCTGAGACTATGTAATAGGGAAGCTGCAGGCCATCACATCTGAGACTATGTAATAGGGAAGCTGCAGGCGATCACATCTCGGGCTATGTAATAGGGAAGCTGCAGACCATCACATCTGGGGCTATGTAATAGGGAAGCTGCAGGCGATCACATCTGAGACTATGTAACAGGGAAGCTGCAGGCCATCACATCTGAGACTATGTAATAGGGAAGCTGCAGGCGATCACATCTGAGACTATGTAATCGGGAAGCTGCAGGCGATCACATCTGAGACTATGTAATAGGGAAGCTGCAGGCCATCACATCTGGAGCTATGTAATAGGGAAGCTGCAGGCCATCACATCTGAGACTATGTAATAGGGAAGCTGCAGGCCATCACATCTGTTGCTATGTAATAGGGAAGCTGCAGGCCATCACATCTGAGACTATGTAATAGGGAAGCTGCAGACCATCACATCTGGGGCTATGTAATAGGGAAGCTGCAGACCATCACATCTGGGGCTATGTAATAGGGAAGCTGCAGGCCATCACATCTGGAGCTATGTAATAGGGAAGCTGCAGGCCCTCACATCTGGGGCTATGTAATAGGGAAGCTGCAGGCGATCACATCTGAGACATGTAACATGTTCATGCTGTTCTGTGATTGTAAGTGCCATTCCGCCTGGGTCTGCAGGTGAAATATGCATTGCCCTTGGAGAAAATCAGTTTATCAGCTGAATGCTAAAAGCTGGCCCTTTGCAAGTAGTGATGAAGATGGTTCAGGGAAATGCAGAGACTCAGACCAAATGGACCCTCGCCCAGCGGGGGTCCAGCATCTTTCAAACACAGTGCAAGAGGATGAAGAAAATATCTCATAGCGATAACATCTCTGGTACAACTCGCGTATTAATAATTGTGATCATTGCGTTCTGTCTGACGTGGGCATCATAGGGAGTCCAATCACTCTCCCCCTGACAGCCGGCACCCCCACATAACCAGTATCTCACCTTCTGGGACCACCACACCGGTCATGTGTGGTGTCAGAACGATCGGCCTGATAATATATATATTATTAAAACATGTCAGGGCTGGAATATCCATTAGTGTGGACGGGGAGCCATGTTTTATTAATATTTAATGTCTGGCAGCTGAGTAAGAGAGGTGGAGAACCCACAGGTAATGAGGACCATCCCAGAAGGCTGGACCAACGATGATGGGAGACCCCTCTCAGCTCCACTCTATACGAATGGGGATAAAGATAAACGATTGGGAACATTCACTTGACACAATTTGGGGATCCGATCGACATTGGGTTGTGTTCCACTTTCCTCCTGTCCCCGGAACCAGAACGGACCCTGATCACGTAATCCGTCGAGTAAGAACCTTCCTGTTTATCCTTTGATTTTTATAACTGTTTTGTGCAGGTTTTGTATGTCTATTATTTCTGGTAACTTTTTATAGCTAAGGACTGCACAGCCCAGTAACCTCCATTATAAGTGTATGAGAGGGGCACTGGGGTTTCTATGAGCGAGGGGCACTGGGGTTTTCTATGAGCGAGAGGGGCACTGGGGTTTTCTATGAGTGAGAGGGGCACTGGGGGTTTTCTATGAGCGAGGATGGGAGAGGGCACTGGGGGTTTTCTATGAGCGAGAGGGGCACTGGGGGTTTTCTATGAGCGAGAGGGCACTGGGGGTTTTCTATGAGCGAGAGGGGCACTGGGGGTTTTCTATGAGCGAGAGGGGCACTGGGGGTTTTCTATGAGCGAGAGGGGCACTGGGGGTTTTCTATGAGCGAGAGGGGCACTGGGGGGTTTTCTATGAGCGAGAGGGGCACTGGGGGTTTTCTATGAGCGAGAGGGGCACTGGGGGTTTTCTATGAGCGAGAGGGGCACTGGGGGTTTTCTATGAGCGAGAGGGGCACTGGGGGTTTTCTATGAGCAGAGAGGGCACTGGGGGTTTTCTATGAGCGAGAGGGGCACTGGGGGTTTTCTATAAGTGAGAGGGGCACTGGGGTTTTCTATAAGTGAGAGGGGCACTGGGGTTTTCTATGAGCGAGAGGGGCACTGGGGTTTTCTATAAGTGAGAGGGGCACTGGGGTTTTCTATGAGCGAGAGGGGCACTGGGGTTTTCTATAAGTGAGAGGGGCACTGGGGGTTTCTATGAGCAAGAGGGGCACTGGGGTTTTCTATGAGTGAGAGAGGGCACTGGGGGTTTTCTATGAGCGAGAGGGGCACTGGGGGTTTTCTATGAGCGAGAGGGGCACTGGGGGTTTTCTATGAGCGAGAGGGGCACTGGGGGTTTTCTATGAGCGAGAGGGGCACTGGGGGTTTTCTATGAGCGAGAGGGGCACTGGGGGTTTTCTATGAGTGAGAGGGGCACTGGGGTTTTCTATGAGTGAGAGGGGCACTGGGGTTTTCTATGAGCGAGAGGGGCACTGGGGGTTTTCTATGAGTGAGAGGGGCACTGGGGTTTTTCTATGAGTGAGAGGGGCACTGGGGGTTTTCTATGAGTGAGAGGGGCACTGGGGGTTTTCTATGAGCGAGAGGGGCACTGGGGGTTTTCTATGAGCGAGGAGGGGCACTGGGGTTTTCTATGAGCGAGAGGGGCACTGGGGTTTTCTATAAGTGAGAGGGGCACTGGGGGTTTTCTATAAGTGAGAGGGGGCACTGGGGTTTTCTATGAGCGAGAGGGGCACTGGGGTTTTCTATGAGTGAGAGGGGGCACTGGGGGTTTTCTATGAGTGAGAGGGGCACTGGGGGTTTTCTATGAGTGAGAGGGGCACTGGGGGTTTTCTATGAGCGAGAGGGGCACTGGGGGTTTTCTATGAGCGAGAGGGGCACTGGGGGTTTTCTATGAGCGAGAGGGGCACTGGGGGTTTTCTATGAGCGAGAGAGGGCACTGGGGGTTTTCTATGAGCGAGAGAGGGCACTGGGGTTTTCTATGAGCGAGAGGGGCACTGGGGGTTTTCTATGAGTCCCTAATTGATAGTCATGTCATAGATGGTGGCAGTGCGTTGGGGGCACGAGAGGCTTTGTCGGGGTGTGATCGAGGCTCAATCTGAGGCCGGTGTGTAGGAGCGCGAGAGTGAATGCGTGAAATAGATTGACCCTTGGCAGTTGCACCGGGTCATGTGACAGGGCGCTTCCCGTATGTGACACGAGTCCACACTGCATAGATGTACTATTTTATCCTGAGTACTTTTTATGAGGAAATAACGGATGTATTTATATTTTATGTGCGGTTCTGTGTATCCGGCGGGTTGTGTATCCGGCGGGTTGGGTATCCGGCGGGTTGGGTATCCGACGGGTTGTGTATCCGACGGGTTGGGTATCCGGCGGGTTGGGTATCCGGAGGGTTGGGTATCCGGCGGGTTGTGTATTCGGCGGGTTGTGTATCCGGCGGGTTGTGTATCCGGCGGGTTGTGTATCCGGCGGGTTGTGTATCCGGCGGGTTGTGTATCTGCGGGTTGTGTATCCGACGGGTTGTGTATCCGACAGGTTGGGTATCCGGCGGGTTGGGTATCCGGCGGGTTGTGTATCCGGCGGGTTGTGTATCCGGCGGGTTGTGTATTCGGCGGGTTGTGTATCCGGCGGGTTGTGTATTCGGTGGGTTGGGTATCTGGCGGGTTGGGTATCCGGCGGGTTGTGTATCCGGTGGGTAATGTATCCGGCGGGTTGTGTATTCGGCGGGTTGTGTATTTGGCGGGTTGTGTATTCTCACACTGACTTTGGAAATAGTGGAGTATTGTGGCCAGTAAGATTTAGGCCTAATGTCCTATGTCTTGATCGTGTAGTCGCGGTTGAGTCGGCGATGACAGACTCTCAGATTTCGGGGTTAAAAGTCCAAATAGCACTTTATCTTCCACTCAGCACATTACAGGGCATCCAAGTTATCCGTCACTGGAGCCAGAGCACATAACCCTAAAAACATGTGGGCGCTACCTGATAGAGAGAAGCGTCTGTATCCCACCTTCAGGGGTCAGTCTCCATGCTCTGACCAGTAATGATCCCTGGAGCTAGACCTGGCGTCTCTTCAGGCTAGGGGGACTAGCCGTGATGGAGGAAGTCCCACTACCAACCGAACCGCCAATCCTAGAAATCCAGCCCAGAGCAATCGCCCCAGCTGAGGACTCCGGGTGACATAATCCCCCTACAGCACTTACAGTGCCTTCAAATATGCAGATTCAGAAAGAACTTTCTGTAGTGTAGGCCACAATTTGTCAACCTACCCCCCCAACACTCGAACTGTCTGGAGATGCCCTGACACAGATTTCATTAGTATTTCACACATTTTCACTCAGAATTTAAGACGCTACCCTCTATATTGTGACATTTAAAAACATATTTTACACATATATTTCTATATTTTGCAGGGGATTCCTTGACACGGATTTCAACCTAGTATTTCATGTTATCACTCAGACATTTCAAATGCTGCCCTCTGTATTGTAAGACATACGTTGCCCACTAGTATAGCCATATTTCGCAAAATAAAATAAAAAATTCAACTGTCTGGCGACGTCCTGGCACAGACTTCAGACTGGTATTTCAGGTGATTTCACTGAGATTTGAAATGCTCTGGACGGTAATGTAGATTGTAAGCCTCGCGGGCCGGGCCCTCTCTCCTTCTCTGTAACCCGTTCATGCTTAGTACAATTGTCTGTATCATGTATGGGCACCGCTTATCATATGTACAGCGCTATGGAATGAATGGCGCTTTAATAATAATAATAATGATAAAACAGGTTGTACAGTTGTATTGAGCCCCCTCCCCCTCCACACACAAAATGTGTATTTCTGTTGCAGGTGGCTGCCTTTGATCTTCTGCAGCAGCTGCAGCTGTGATATGGGGCAGTAACTGCATAGACGGCACTGCCAGCGGCCTCAGCTCCTCACTACCTGGATGAAGCCGTCCCTGCCTTTTCCTATTCTGCACAATTCTTCTTGCCTGTCCCTTCACTGTCCCTGACTCTAGAATAGAAGCATGATCGGGATGGTTTTCTGCCAAAGCCGCTACAGCCATTCATCTTCATTCACAGCCCAAAACAGAAGGACATTCTGCTCGTCCTGCTAGGGCACTCCGTCTGCTGCGCGCCATTTTACTGGATTCATCCGCAGAGAACCTAATAGGCTCCGGGTTGGTCTGGTGGGTGAGATTTTGGGAAGTTCATAACGAGCCCGGTTCATTAGAAACTGATTCACTCATCTTTAGAGCAGACTGAAGCTGAAGGGACGGATATACTAGGACACATACCCCACCCTTTGTTAAATGCCACCTGTCCAGTCTGGGAGCATGTACCAGTGAATCCGCCTGGGTTTCGTGGCCCGAGTCAGGCGGCTGTCCTGGTGGTCTATGTGGCACCGGGGTCTGCTCTTTTCCTGGACCCCTTCACCGATGGGCGAGAATGGTTCATGTTGTGAGTTTCCTGATGGGTGATTTCCTGACCTGAATATGTCTCACCACATATTGTAATGGCCGACGAGTGGCAGAAGTGAGTGCGTCACTGTGCAGGTGCAGCTTGCAGACCGGCAGACGTACCTGGCGTCTGAATTACGCCTGGCTCGATTTTAGCGGCTTGAACGATAGAAGCATCTTCTCCTTTCGAATCCTGAGAACTGGTCGTCTGAGCCAAGGACTCCTATGATGTGATGGTCTATAGAAATAGAGATGCTGTGGCCCCGGATCGAGCACCAGGGTCAGCTCTGCATTCAGATTGGACGTTTCCATAGCTGCTTTGATAAATGTCGACATTTTCCCCAGAGATTTGTTTTGTCAGGGACAGGACGGAGCGAGAAGAATCTAAGAGCTGACAATTAAGTGGAGAATTAACCGCCGTGCACAAGGTGCTAATTATGAGGAGGCCGAGCAGCGCCAATTACGGCTGACAGCGAGATAAGCGTCCCAGGCAGCCAAGCCATTAATGAGGACGAAAACAGTCGTTAACTAATCAACAAGCTCTGCCCGGTTTTCACAGATGATTGTAGACGGCGATGGACTGAGATCCAGGGACGGCAGAAAGTGTCCTCTTCCTGGACTCTCCACATAAACCCAATGGAACGCCTCCTTCCTGGACTCCCGAAATGACTCAGCCCAACCATTACTGGGCACCAACAGGAACTTGACTTCTTTCTACTTGAGATGTTGTCTACAAGATGATGGTCACACGGGGTGGCATATCCTGTGCAAGGATCAGAAGTCCTGGGCAAAAGCTCCGCGCCTGGCGCCAAGTCTGGCGGCTCTTTAGAAGAGAGGGCCGTGACTGGGACGCCATCATCGCTAAGGTCATGGCGGCAGAAGGGTCCCAGGCTCAGAACCTCTGTCTCCACCAGGGGCCCGTTCAGTGGTCAGGTAGGTGATATCAGACAGAGATCCATGAGGGGCCACACCTTAATAAGAGTAAGTTCCACCCAAAGAAGAGTAAGATCACGCCTAAACAAGAGTGACCCCACCCAAACAAAAGAGATGCCCACCTAAACAAGAGAGTGACCCCACTCAAACAAAAGAGATGCCATGCTTAAACAAGAGAGAGGCACCACCAAAATAAGAGAAGCCCCAACTTAATGAAAGCGAGGCCCACCCAAACAAGAAAGAGGCTCAACACAGACAAGAGAGAGGTCAAGTCTATATGAGAGATGCCCACCTAAACAAGAGAAGAGCCCGGCCTGAATGAGAAAGAGACTCTGTCCAAACAAGAGAGAGGCCCCTCCCAAACAACAGAGAGGCCCCTCCCAAACAGAGAGGCACGACATAAATTAGACAGGGGCCCCTCTCAAACAGAGAGGCACCACATAAATTAGAGAGAGGCCCCTCCCAAACAACAGAGAGCCCCTCCCAAACAACAGAGAGGCCCCTCCCAAACAACAGAGGCCCCTCCCAAACAGAGAGGCACCACATAAATTAGAGAGAGGCCCCTCCCAAACAGAGAGGCCCCTCCCAAACAACAGAGAGGCACCACATAAATTAGAGAGGCCCCTCCCAAACAGAGAGTCACGACATAAATTAGAGAGAGGCCCCTCCCAAACAGAGGCCCGTCCCAAACCACAGAGAGGCCCCATATAAATAAGAGAAAGGCTCATCCTAAACAAGAAAGAGGCCCCACTTATAATAACTGAGAGGCCAGGAGGAGCGGAGCCGGTGAGTGATTCCGTGTACTTTTCGTTCACACGCGGCTCATACACCACTTCTCGTGGCCTCTGCTTTAGCGCACTGCGCCCGCTCACTTATACTGTGCTTCACACTGTTATGAATTGTCAAACTGCATTTTATGTTTATTGAACTATTTCCTGTGCATTCGTATTGTTAACGTACGGCACTGTGGAAAGGGTTAATGACATTTCAAGCGCTCCCGCTGTTCAGAGCCATAGTCCGTTACGAAGGTCAGAGACACCGAGGTGTCTGTCTCTGGTCCCCTCTCCAGGAAGTCCAGTACCTCTGCCATGACCCCAGACACTCGTTGGCCGGAATCTAGAAGGACCCCGTGGGATTCCCCAATCACCAGGATCTCTGACGTTTTCTCTGACCTCCTGATGAAACAATCATCCATTGCCCAGTCCGGCTGCAGGTGGCTCCGCACCAGCGGCTTTATCAACACATTGGGCTTCCGGCCCTTTAATGTCCAACTCAATTTTATGCCAAATAGCAACAGTGCCTGGATTAGCAGCATTCGGCAGCACCTGCTCTTCTCATGCCGTCGCCCCTAGCAACAACGTTGTGCCCTTTTCGCGTCGCACTGCCCGCATCCTCCACCAACTGTAAGGGATCGCTCCCAAGCAGGGCAGAGATGACAGAGTCCTCAGACAACGGGGTTAGAGGCCTCACGGCGCCTTATTCTGGCTCCTCAGCACAAACATCAACCAACATAAGCCCCTGCCCGTCTGGCCTCCACCTCACCTATAGGGCGCAGTTCACACACAGGGGAGAGATCCGGCTTCACACAGCCTCGTGGCTGGGACCACACAGAGCCGCTCAGGCGTCCCCTCTCTAGGGTCACTTCCTCTCCACCATTGATTCCATAGCCCCAGGTGAGGCCTGCGGTGTAACCTGTAGTGGACTGGGGTGTGGACTGGGAGACTCCCACTACCAACCAGTCTCCCAGTCCATAGAAACCAGACCAGACAAAAGCAAAGTGATCTCCAGAAAGCTAAGCCTCCGTTACTGGATTCCAGTTATCTCACCCAGCTAAACTGGGGAGACACACACCCTCAGCACACCCCACCAGATACGTGCCCCTCACAGTAGTTATACCAGATACGTGCCCCTCACAGTAGTTATGCCCAGATATCTGCCCCCTCACAGTAGTTATACCAGATATGTGCCCCCTCACAGTAGTTATACCCAGATATGTTCCCCTCACAGTATTTATATCCAGATATGTGCCCCCTCACCGTAGTTATGTCCAAATATGTGCCCCTCACAGTAGTTATACCAGATATGTGTCCCCTCACAGCAGTTATGTCCAGATATGTGCCCCTCACAGTAGTTATGGCCAGATATGTTCCCCCTCACAGCAGTTATGTCCAGATATGTGCCCCCTCACAGTAGTTATTCCCAGATATGTGCCCCTTCACAGTAGTTATGCCCAGATATGTGCACCTCACAGTAGTTATGACCAAATATGTGCCCCCTCATAGTAGTTATACCCAGATATGTGCCCCCTCACAGTAGTTATACCCAGATATGTTCCCCTCACAGTATTTATATCCAGATATGTGCCCCCTCACCGTAGTTATGTCCAAATATGTGCCCCTCACAGTAGTTATACCAGATATGTGTCCCCTCACAGCAGTTATGTCCAGATATGTGC
The DNA here is from genome assembly GCA_033119425.1 of Bufotes viridis. Lineage (NCBI taxonomy): Eukaryota > Metazoa > Chordata > Amphibia > Anura > Bufonidae > Bufotes > Bufotes viridis. The sequence continues at coordinate 1,018,384 of CM065594.1, forward strand.
CCCTCACAGTAGTTATGTCCAGATATGTTCCCCCTCACAGCAGTTATGTCCAGATATGTGCCCCCTCACAGTAGTTATTCCCAGATATGTGCCCCTTCACAGTAGTTATGCCCAGATATGTGCACCTCACAGTAGTTATGACCAAATATGTGCCCCCTCATAGTAGTTATACCCAGATATGTGCCCCCTCACAGTAGTTATACCAGATACGTGCCCCTCACAGTAGTTATGGCCAGATATGTGCCCCCTCACAGTAGTTGTGCTCAGATATGGGCCCTCTACAGTAGTTATGCCCAGATATGTGCCCCTCACAGTAGTTATACCAGATATGTGCCCCTCACAGTAGTTATGACCAGATATGTGCCCCCTCACAGTAGTTATGGCCAGATATGTGCCCCCTCACAGTAGTTATGGCCAGATATGTGCCCCCTCACAGTTATAATGGCCAGATATGTGCCCCCTCACAGTAGTGATTCCAGATATGTGCCCCCTCACAGTTATGATGGCCAGATATGTGCCCCTCACAGTAGTTGTGCCCAGATATGTGCCCATCACAGTAGTTGTGCCCAGATATGTGCCCCTCACTGTAGTTGTACCAGATGTGCCCCTCACAGTAGTTAAGCCCAGATATGTGTCCCTCACAATAGTTATGTCCAGATATGTGCCCCCTCACAGTAGTTATGCCCAGATATGTGCCCCTTCACAGTAGTTATTCCCAGATATGTGCCCCTGACAGTAGTTATGTCCAGATATCTGCCCCCTCACAGTAGTTATGTCCAGATATGTGCCCCCTCACAGTATTTATATCCAGTGTGGCGAAACCAACCGCGCCACTGGGTTTTGGAGGGGACAGATTGCCAGCCTCTTGCCCCAGGATTATGGGCCCTCTCATCAGCCCATGCTAAACTTAAAACCCCATGACGATTTGACTGTGTTTGTGGCATCTGAGCGCTGTTTGGATATATTGAGCGCTCAGATCCAAGCCATCTGGGGATATGTTAAATGTCTGTGTACTGTAAAGGGTGGGACATTGTGTATTGAATAGTGATGTCTGTCCTATTGTCCCCACGTGTGTATTGGGGATTTCCCTTTGTCCTGAAAGATAATTGAATGACTCCTTGATTGTCTCCAGGACAGAAGACATTGTGTATTCTCCTGCCTGTGATGATTACATTACCCATGTAGGGTAATTGTATCACAGGCAGAGGGGAGGGATATACTGGGGGTGTCTGTATTGTCCTATTGTGTGTGACTGGCTGCTGTATCCCGTGTCGCAGTCTTCCTTCTGGTCCCCTAGGGGAGTGTCCACCAGGTGGGAGACCTGCATAAATACCGGGCAGGTAGCCCTCAATAAAGTAAGAATTCCTGTTTAACCATTAATACGGAGCCTCGTCTCGTACTTGGGGGGAATTGCTACGTCAGAACGTTCTCTTGCCTGTTCCAGGAAAAGAGGACTTCGTATGGTTCCAGTTCGGTGGATTCCAGCGGTTGTGGGTTGCTGTGCTCTTCTCCAGGGGAATCGCCCGAACGGTATTAACCCTCACTATACCGGGTTATACCGTAACATCCAGATATGTGCCCCCTCACCGTAGTTATGTCCAAATATGTGCCCCTCACAGTAGTTATGCCCAGATATGTGCCCCTCACAGTAGTTATACCAGATACGTGCCCCTCACAGTAGTTATGGCCAGATATGTGCCTCTTCACATCAGTTATACCAGATATGTGCCCCCTCACAGTAGTTATACCAGATATGTGCCCCCTCACAGTTATAATGGCCAGATATGTGCCCCTCACAGAAGTTAGACCAGATATCTACCCCCTCACAGTTATAATGGCCAGATATGTGCCCCCTCACAGTAGTGATTCCAGATATGTGCCCCCTCACAGTTATAATGGCCAGATATGTGCCTCTTCACAGTAGTTATACCAGATATGTGCCCCCTCACAGTTATAATGGCCAGATTTTTGCCCCTCACAGTAGTTGTGCCAGATATCTACCCCCTCACAGTTATAATGGCCAGATATGTGCCCCCTCACAGTAGTTATTCCAGATATGTGCCCCCTCACAGTTATAATGGCCAGATATGCGCCCCCTCACCGTAGTTATACCAGATATGTGCCTCTTCACAGAAGTTATACCAGATATGTGCCTCTTCACAGTAGTTATACCAGATATGTGCCCCCACACAGTTATAATGGCCAGATATGTGCCCCCTCACAGTAGTTAAGTCCAGATATGTGCCCCCTCACAGTAATTAAGCCCAGATATGTGTCCCTCACAGTAGTTAAGTCCAGATATGTGCCTCCTCACAGTAGTAATGCCCAGATATGTGCCCCCTCACAGTAATTAAGCCCAGATATGTGTCCCTCACAGTAGTTAAGTCCAGATATGTGCCTCCTCACAGTAGTTAAACCCAGATTTGTGGTCGGGGCTACATGACACGTAACAGTCTACCTGCCAACCTAACTGGGCTAAGCGGCTTGAGTTGTGCCGTAACCGCTGCGTAGAAGGAATGCCTGAAGGGCGGCATGCCCTGCAAGGTGTTTATGAAAAAGAAGGGTGGGTTGGGAGGATACGCAGCAGCCGTCCAACACACCCAAGGGAGGCGCCTGCCTGGTATAAATGTGCTACTTACGCCCCTCCCACAAATATAGGCCAATAAACTGGCCTTCTAGCAGGTGTCCCTCACAGTAGTTATACCAGATATGTGTCCCTCACAGTAGTTATACCAGATATGTGCCCCCTCACAGTAGTTATGGCCAGATATGTGTCCCTCACAGTAGTTATGTCCAGATATGTGCCACCTCACAGTAGTTATACCAGATATGTGCCCCCTCACAGTAGTTATGGCCAGATATGTGCCCCTCACAGTAGTCAAGTCCAGATATGTGCCTCCTCACAATAGTTATACCAGATATGTGCCCCCTCACAATAGTTATACCAGATATGTGCCTCCTCACAGTAGTTATACCAGATATGTGCCTCCTCACAATAGTTATACCAGATATGTGCCCCTCACAGTACTTAAGCCCAGATATGTGCCCCCTCACAGTAGTTATGCCCAGATATGTGCCCCTCACAGTGGTTATACCCAGATATGTGCCCCTCACAGTGGTTATACCCAGATATGTGCCTCTTACAGTAGTTATACCCAGATATGTGCCCCTCACAGTAGTTATACCCAGATATGTGCCCCTTACAGTAGTTATACCCAGATATGTGCCCCATCACAGTTATAATGGCCAGATATGTGCCCCTCACAGTAGTTAAGCCCAGATATGTGCCCCTCACAGTAGTTATACCCAGATATGTGCCCCCTTACAGTAGCTGTATCCAGATATGTGCCCACTTACAGTAGCTGTATCCAGATGTGCCCCTTTGCAGTTGCTATGCCCAGATGTGCCCCCTTCACAGTAGTAGCCCAGATATGTGCCTCCTTACAGTAGCTGTATCCAGATATGTGCCTCCTTACAGTAGCTGTATCCAGATGTGCCCCCTTTGCAGTTGCTATGCCCAGATGTGCCCCCTTCATAGTAGTAGCCCAGATATGTGCCCCCTTGACAGGAAGAGAAAAAAAATACCAAGTTCCTCGGGATCACAGTTCAGCTGCCGGTGCTCTACAGCAGTCCCCGGACGTATCTCCATCTCCCCCTCTCGGCCCCTCTGACATTTCATGCTGTATTGTGCTGGGTTTGAGCTGTTGTGTTTACATTTTTACACTGCTAGGCGGAAACTTCGGCCTAGCAGTACTTCCAGTGTTACTGGCACTGATGGGCTTCATTACAGGCTAGGGCAGGACTTAAGCCTGTCCATTAGTGCCAGTGACATCACCGTCCTTACTGCTGGGCGGAAGCTTTCTCACCATAGTACCGCCAGTGGTAATAACGTTCCCTACAGTGCCCATAGTACTTATAAGGCCCCCTGTAGGGCACCAGTAATAGATATAAGCCCATTCTATAGAGCCCCCAGTAGTAGTAGTAGTAATGGCCCCCACCACTGCCCACAGTATTTATAATGTTCCCTGAAGTGCGCCCTGTAATTCTAAAGCCCCCACCACTGTCCACAGTATTTATAATGCCCCACTACTGCCCACGGTTTTTAATGCCCCCACTACTGCCCACGGTATTTAAAATGTTCCCTGAAGTCCCCACTGTAATTCTAAAGCACCCCACCACTGCCCACAGTATTTTTAATGTCCCCACCACTGTCCACAGTATTTATAATGTTCCCTGAAGTGCCCCTGTAATTCTAAAGCCCCCCACCACTGCCCACAGTATTTATAATGTCCCCACTACTGCCCACAGTATTTACAATGTCCTCACCACTGTCCACAGTATTTATAATGCCCCCACTACTGCCCACAGTATTTATAATGTTCCCTGAAGTGCCCCCTGTAATTCTAAAGCCCCCCCACCACTGCCCACAGTATTTACAATGTCCCCACCACTGTCCACAGTATTTATAACGCCCCCACTACTGCCCACAGTATTTATAATGTTCCCTGAAGTGCCCCCTGTAATTCTAAAGCCCCCACCACTGCCCACAGTATTTATAATGTTCCCTGAAGTGCCCCCTGTAATTCTAAAGCCCCCCCACCACTGCCCACAGTATTTACAATGTCCCCACCACTGTCCACAGTATTTATAACGCCCCACTACTGCCCACAGTATTTATAATGTTCCTGAAGTGCCCCTGTAATTCTTAAGCCCCTGTAAGGATACGGTGGTTTGCGCTCCAGCCTGGATCCATGCCCTGTGTAACCATGACAACGATCGCTGTTTGCCTCCCAGGCTGGAAGCAGTGGCCGCTGGGCCGTCTAAGGTGGCTCCGCCCATCCACACTTGGTCAATAAATAGGAGCCAGGTGCTGCACAGGGTGTTCCACTAATGGAGTGCGCACCCTGCCTGCTCCATTCACCACGAGGGCGCAAGCTCTAACTACCTGCAACTCTGAACCTCCAGGAGAAACCCTCACCTACCTTATCCAGCTCCACCACCGCAGGATCCCTGCATGACTTCTAACAGCAAGTATCAGCCTGTCATTTTGTTCACTGACATTGATCACTGAAAGGAAGGGACTCGCGCTGGTGACTATTAGTACTGCAGGCCTGGGATTTCTGAACGTTGCCTAGAGCTGTTATTCATGAACTTTAATCTGTACTCTGATTCCTAAAACGAACTTTCCTCACTATTAGTTTTACACTCTATCTTTAGTACGCGGTACATGATTTTGTTACCCCATACTCTCCGCTTAAGACTGAGAGAGCCGCCTGGGGTACACACTGAGCAGCCATAAAGACTCCATCAACACTCAAGTAGTGTGACAGGAGTGGATGTCAAAGGACTCCGCAGTTGAGATCCTAACTGATCAATTTGGTGCGTTACATATTAGTGGAACCCTCATGGATCCAGCGGGCTCGCGCGGCACATGAGTCGCCCTCACTGAGAGGGTGGAAACCCTTAACGTGACCGTACAGAATCTCCAATTGGAAAATCAGGCGTTGCGAGATCTCGTCTCGTCGCGCACAGGACACCACCACGATGGACCGGAACCCAAGGTCAGTCCACCTGAACTTTTCTCAGGAGACCGGAAGCAGTTCCGCAAATTCCTGAATGCGTGCAAGCTGATGTTTCAGTTACGCCCCGGACCTATCCTACCGATAGAACCAAAGTACTCACCATGATCTCGTACCTCAGGGGAGGCCAGAGCATGGGCTAACACCTATTTAGAAAAGGAAGACCCGGTCTTGAATTCCTTTCCGCAATTTCTTGAAACAATGGCCCTCCTTTACGAGGACCACAACAAGCAGCTGACTGCGGAGACCGCCATTCGCACCCTAAAGCAAGGAGACGACCCGTTGAGGACTTTATTGCGGAATACACTCGTTGGGCCCGTGAGACTGAATGGAATGATCTCACTCTTAGAAATCAGTTCCGTCTCGGTCTATCTGAGGCCCTGAAGGATGAGTTAGCCCGCGGAGAGCTGCCACATACACTCGACGCCTTGATGCAGAAGGTCACCACCATTGACAGACGCTTAAGGAGCGTAGGGCCGAGAGAGTCTCAGGGTTTACACCCACCCGAGACAGACCAGCCCGGATCCTGTAGCAGAGATGATGGAGATTGGGGCAATTCGTGGTCCTCTGACTGAGAGAGAAGACCCGGAGACGGAACCTCAACCTCTGCTTATACTGTGCGTCGGCTGACCATTCGGTTGATGGATGTCCTGCCATAAGAAAGAAACATGAAGGTAAAATGATGACGTTCTGTAACTTAGGCAGAAAAGATAACAACACAAGTGGTTACATTTATACGTCTCTTACCTTACAGTGGGACCAAAAACCGAACTATCGTTGATGCAATGGTGGACACGGGAGCTTCAGGGAATTTTATCGATAAGCATCTAGTAGAGAGAAATAAAATTCCCCATACAAGGAAAGATGTATCGATATCCGTGAGTTTTATTGATGGTACAACCTCTAGACCTATCCATAGCCAGACTCAACCCCTTTTGGTGACAAGCGAAAATAACCACACAGAATTTTTATCCTTTGATGTCATACACTCCCCTTCGTTCCCCATCATTTTAGGCTTGCCATGGCTCCGGTTACATCAACCAGTTCTCCTATGGGAACAGGGGAGAGTGGAGTTTACCTCACGTTATTGCAGGGAGACCTGCTTCCCTATTAAAACTCTCATGCATGTGAGGGTGAACCAGGTCCCTACCCAATACTCAGAGTTTTCGGAGGTATTTAGTGCAAAGATGGCGGAAACCCTACCGCCCCATAGACCCTACGATTGCCCCATAGACCTGCTGCCGGGCAGTGAAATACCCACAGGAAGAATCTACCCATTGGCACAACCAGAACTTGACCACCTCAAACAGTATCTCGAAGAGAACTTAAGGAAGGGATTCATTCGGCCTTCAACCTCCCCTGCAGCCGCAGGTATGTTCTTCGTAAGGAACAAAGACTTGAGCCTCAGACCCATCATTGATTACAGAGCATTAAATAAAATAACAATCAAAAACCGGTACCCCCTGCCGCTAATATCCGAGCTTATTGAAAGACTTCAAACATCAACTATCTACACTAAACTGGACTTGAGAGGCGCATACAACTTGATTAGGATTAGAACCGGGGATGAATGGAAAACTGCTTTCCGCACCCGGTACGGACTCTTTGAGTATATGGTAATGCCTTTCGGCTTGTGCAATGCCCTGCCACATTCCAAAACTTTATCAACGACATATTTAGGGATCTACTAGATGTATGTGTTGTCATCTATCTAGATGACATATTGGTCTACTCCGATAACCTACAAGATCACAGGAAACACGTCCGTTGGGTACTTGCGCGATTAAGCGTCCATCACTTATATGTCTGTAGCGGACTGGACCCTGTACCAGAGTCTGCCCCAGTTTCCTGGAAGGGACTGCTTGCTCGCCTCCTGCCCTGCGACTATGGCCCCATGTATGCTTGTCCTGTTTGAGCGGTGATGCCCCAGATGGCTCTGCTATGGAGCCCATTCATATGGTGGAGGACTATGGGAAAGACTTTAGCTCCATGGCAATTGAACTGGACATGTGTGGTCTGAGCGCCATTCCATAATGTGCGCTCAGACCTAAGCTATCTGGGGATATGTTGCATGTATATGTTTATATAGTGATGTAACATTGTGTAATTTTGTGTCCCTTTTGCAGCCATGTGCTCAATGGAGTCTGCCTCTATCCCTGGATATATTGAGCGCTCAGATCCAAGCCTTCTGGGAATATGTTAAATGTCTGTGTATTGTAAAGGGTGGGACATTGTGTATTGAATAGTGATGTCTGTCCTATTGTCCCCACATGTGTATTGGCGATTTCCCTTTGTCCTGAGAGATAATTGAATGACTCCTCGATTGTCTCCAGGACAGAAGACATTGTGTATTCTCCTGCCTGTGATGATTGCATTACCCAAGTAGGGGGATTGGATCACAGGCAGAGGGGAGGGATATGCTGGGTGTGTCTGTATTGTTCCAATGTGTGTGATTGGCTGCTGTATCCCGTGTCGCAGTCTTCCTTCTGGTCCTCTAGGGGAGTGTCCACCAGGTGGGAGTCCTGGATAAATACCGGGCAGGTAGCCCTTAATAAAAGATAGAGTTCCTGCTTGACCCTCAAAACGAAGTGTCGTCTCGTTATTGGGGGGATTGACTGTATGCTGATTGCCAGGAGTGTAAGCTGTTCATATTGCTTTTCCTGTTCGGCTGCTTCCAGGGTTCGTGTGTCTCTTGTTTGGAAGTTGGTGAATTCGTGTGGTTTGCAGTTCGGGAAGTTGGTGATTGCAGTAGCTGCTGGTCTGTCCGGAAAAGGGAATATCGCCTAAACGGAGTTGTGTGCGTAACGGTCCGTTACATTTGGTGGCAAACAGCGGGATCATTTCCACAGCCCAGAAGGACATCTACAGGGCAACACCATTCCTTGGATTACAAAGTGAGGGCAACGCCAGTACCCGTGCAGCGCCCCTATCTACAAAAGAAAGAACTTCAGGAGAACAAGCATGGCACCCAGCTACACGCAGGAGGAATTTGACAGAGAGCTGAGATCACGGCTGATTTTCTTCGGACCCAACCCCCCGGAGAAATCTGTGCAGTTCGTGAGGAGGATAACAGCAGAGTACCTGCAGTTCATGGCAGATGGTATCGCCCGCCCTCCCCAGCGGCTGAGTGCATTCCGGAGAGCTGAAGGTGTCGTCCTTCCCCCCCAGCGGCCGTGTGAGTTACAGAGGGCCGAAGGTGCCGTCCTTCCTCCACAGCGGCAGTGTGTACCCCAGGGAGCCGAAGGTGTCATCCTTCCTCCCCAGCGGCCGTGTGTACCCCCGGGAGCTGAAGGTGCCGTCCTTCCTCCACAGCGGCAGTGTGTACCCCAGGGAGCTGAAGGTGCCGTCCTTCCTCCACAGCGGCAGTGTGTACCCCAGGGAGCTGAAGGTGCTGTCCTTCATCCCCCGCGGCAGTGTGTACCCCAGGGAGCTGAAGGTGTCGTCCTTCCTCCCCAGCTGCAGTGTGTACCCCAGGGAGCTGAAGGTGCTGTCCTTCCTCCCCAGCGGCAGTGTCTACCCCCGGGAGCTGAAGGTGTCATCCTTCCTCCCCAGCGGCAGTGTGTACCCCCGGGAGCTGAAGGTGCTGTCCTTCCTCCCCAGCCGCAGTGTCTACCCCGGGAGCTGAAGGTGTCATCCCTTCCTCCCCAGCGACAGTGTCTACCCCGGGAGCTGAAGGTGTCATCCTTCCTCCCCAGCTGCAGTGTGTACCCCAGCAGCAGGACAAGATACTGAAAGGGGAGACAGTTGGTCCCCCCCTCCACCAGCAGAGAGAGGGTCAGGGAGAGGAGCCTGCTACCCGCTCTCCCCAGCGGCAGTCTACAGTTCAGAGAGAGGAGCTTGTTACACCCTCTCTCCAGCGGCAGCCTAACCCACCAAGGGGAGATGTTACGCCCCCAGCGGTGCAGATGGGACCGTGGTCTCTGCACTTGCAACACAAGGGGCAAGGATGGTCGGTCCTGTCCGCCAGCCACAGAGCAGTTTATCCAGAGGGAGACAGTCGGTCTCCTCCCCACAACCAGGCTCCCACCAGGCTACTTCCGTGGTAGCGCTGGCCCCAGGGCAGAGTATCGCCGGTCTCTGCCCACTCAGCAACCCACCTAGGCAGTCTACCAGTCCCCCGCATGGCCGTAGTGAGGCACCTGGACATGGACAAGTTGCTACTTTATCCAGGTGTAGTAACAATTTATTGTGGGTGGGCTGTACTGCTGTTTGTGCTTCGTGGGTGGGTTGCTGGACTAACCAGGGCACTGACCGGCAGGAGGTCAGATACCCTGTTAGTCTCTTTGGTAAAGGGAGAAATGTAGCGGACTGGACCCTGTACCAGAGTCTGCCCCAGTTTCCTGGAAGGGACTGCTTGCTCGCCTCCTGCCCTGCGACTATGGCCCCATGTATGCTTGTCCTGTTTGAGCGGTGATGCCCCAGATGGCTCTGCTATGGAGCCCATTCATATGGTGGAGGACTATGGGAAAGACTTTAGCTCCATGGCAATTGAACTGGACATGTGTGGTCTGAGCGCCATTCAATAATGTGCGCTCAGACCTAAGCTATCTGGGGATATGTTGCATGTATATGTTTTATATAGTGATTGTAGCATTGTGTAATTTTGTGTCCCTTTTGCAGCCATGTGCTCAATGGAGTCTGCCTCTATCCCTGGATATATTGAGCGCTCAGATCCAAGCCTTCTGGGAATATGTTAAATGTCTGTGTATTGTAAAGGGTGGGACATTGTGTATTGAATAGTGATGTCTGTCCTATTGTCCCCACATGTGTATTGGCGATTTCCCTTTGTCCTGAGAGATAATTGAATGACTCCTCAATTGTCTCCAGGACAGAAGACATTAGTGTATTCTTCTGCCTGTGGTGATTGCATTACCCATGTAGGGTGATTGTATCACAGGCAGAGGAGAGGATATGCTGGGTGTGTCTGTATTGTTCCAATGTGTGTGATTGGCTGCTGTATCCCGTGTCGCAGTCTTCCTTCTGGTCCTCTAGGGAGTGTCCACCAGGTGGGAGTCCTGGATAAATACCGGGCAGGTAGCCGTTAATAAAAGATAGAGTTCCTGCTTGACCCTCAAAACGAAGTGTCGTCTCGTTATTGGGGGATTTGACTGTATGCTGATTGCCAGGAGTGTAAGCTGTTCATATTGCTTTTCCTGTTCGGCTGCTTCCAGGGTTCGTGTGTCTCTTGTTTGGAAGTTGGTGAATTCGTGTGGTTTGCAGTTCGGGAAGTTGGTGATTGCAGTAGCTGCTGGTCTATCCGGAAAGGGAATATCGCCTAAACGGAGTTGTGTGCGTAACGGTCCGTTACAATGTCAAACCAGAAAAGTGTATATTCGAGACTACTACCCTTCCGTTCCTTGGTTATATAATCTCACCCAAGGGAATTCAGATGGATCAGTCAAAGATCACTTGCATCCAAAACTGGCCGATTCGGACTCTAGGAAAGCCCTCCAGCGTTTCATAGGGTTCTCGAACTTCTACAGGAAATTCATCAAAGACTTCTCCGCTACCATCAAACCCCTAACCAGATTAACTAGTGTCAATACGAAATTTGTTTGGTCCATGGAGGCCCAATCAGCTTTTGAGTTACTTAAAGACAAATTCACTTCAGCACCAATTCTGACCATTCCGAATCCAAACTATCACTTTGTGCTGGAAGTAGATGCATCACAGGCAGCCATAGGAGCTGTTCTGTCCCAGCGGAGCTCCTTCTCATCCCCACTACATCCTGTCGGGTTTTACTCCCAGACTCTAAACACAGCTGAAATCAACTACCCCATAGGGGAAAAGGAACTTCTTGCCATAAAATGTTCCCTAGAGAACTGGAGGCACCTACTTGAAGGTTCAACACACCCCATCACAATATACACGGATCACCGTAATTTACAATACCTGAAAACCAGTAAAACACTGTCAGCACGTCAGGTACGGTGGAGTTTTTTTGACAGATTCGACTTTCAAATTACTTATCGACCAGGCTCAAAAAATGGGAAGGCTGACGCCTTATCACGTCTGGCTGAATGCCGCGCCGCAGTCACAGCCCCCACATGCATTATACCACCTAACAAAATTATCCTCGCCACCATCGAATTGGAAACCCAGCTTAAGGATGCTCTGAAAATTGACTGTGCTAACATCCCCGGGACTTCGGAAAGACCAACGGGGTTTCCTCTACAAAAACAACCTACTGTACATACCAACTCCTCTCACCACCCAGGTAATCAAACTCTGCCATGACACACCCCTCGCGGGACACCCTGGCATTGCCAAAACCATAAACCTGATACGCAGGAACTTCTGGTGGCCAAAAATGACCAAAGAAATTAAGCAATATGTTTCCACATGTGAGACATGTGCCTCATGCAAAAGTGATAGAAATCGACCATATGGCCTTCTTATGAGTCTTCCTATCCCCAACAGACCCTGGGAATGGGTTTCAATGGACTTCATTGTAGAACTCCCCGCTCCAGAGGAAACAACACCATCATGGTTGTAGTAGACCTACTAACTAAGATGGCACACTTCATCGCCCTCAAAAAATTACCTTCCTCCAGTGAAACTGCCGAGGCCTTTCTGTCCAATGTCATAAAACTACATGGAATCCCTACCCAAGTTATATCAGACAGGGGTTCACAATTTATATCCAAATTTTGGAGAGCACTTTGTCTTAGACTCCAAATCGACCATAGAATGTCTACCGCCTACCACCCCCAAACTAACGGGCAGACGGAAAGGGTGAACCAATGTCTGGAACAATTTCTCAGATGTCACTGCTCATTCCTTCAAGATGACTGGGAAAGCCTACTCCCTCTTGCCGAATTAAGCTTACAACAATTCTGTAAATTCCTCCACTCTACATAGTCCATTCTTTGCTAATTATGGATTCCACCCTAGGTCTCTCCCTGAAATCAACCTTCCTACAAACGTTCCTGCCACAGATGATTATGTAACTACCTTGCAAACAACCCTCATGATGCTGAAAGACAACCTCCAACGGGCAAAGGAAAGGCAGAAGATCTACTACGACCGTCACAGAGAGAAAATCCTCCTTATCAGGTTGGAGACTCGGTATGGCTGTCAACGAGAAACCTTCGGTTGGGGGTACCTGCTAAGAAACTGGGTAGGCAATTTTTGGGTCCGTTTCTGATAGAAAGAATTATCAACCCCAACACGGTGAGACTTACCCTTCCTCCTCGACTACAGGTACATCCCACATTCCATGTATCGTTGCTAAAACCGTTTAGACCTAGCCCGTTCCCCTCACGGGTTCCTCAACCCTCCCCCGATAGATGTCCGTGGTGAGGAGGAATTTGAGGTTGAGCAGCTTCGACTCCAGAAGAAGACGGGGAGGATCCAGTACCTCGTTAGATGGAAGGGTTACGGGTCTCAGGATGACTCTTGGGAAGATGTGCGAGACGTCCATGCACCCAGACTCCAAAGGTTGTTCCACAGGAGATTTCCCGACCGACCCTCCCCTACTGGGGTACCCGGAGAGGGTCCCCTTAAGGGGGTACTGTAAGGATACGGTGGTTTGCGCTCCAGCCTGGATCCATGCCCTGTGTAACCATGACAACGATCGCTGTTTGCCTCCCAGGCTGGAAGCAGTGGCCGCTGGGCCGTCTAAGGTGGCTCCGCCCATCCACACTTGGTCAATAAATAGGAGCCAGGTGCTGCACAGGGTGTTCCACTAATGGAGTGCGCACCCTGCCTGCTCCATTCACCACGAGGACGCAAGCTCCTAACTACCTGCAACTCTGAACCTCCAGGAGAAACCCTCACCTACCTTATCCAGCTCCACCACTGCAGGATCCCTGCATGACTTCTAACAGCAAGTATCAGCCTGTCATTTTGTTCACTGACATTGATCACTGAAAGGAAGGGACTCGCGCTGGTGGTTATTAGTACTGCAGGCCTGGGATTCCTGAACGTTGCCTAGAGCTGTTATTCATGAACTTTAATCTGTACTCTGATTCCTAAAATGAACTTTCCTCACTATTAGTTTTACACTCTATCTTTAGTACGCGGTACATGATTTTGTTACCCCATACTCTCCGCTTAAGACTGAGAGAGCCGCCTGGGGTACACACTGAGCAGCCGCAAAAGACTCCATCAACACTCAAGTAGTGTGACAGGAGTGGATGTCAAAGGACTCCGCAGTTGAGATCCTAACTGATCAATTTGGTGCGTTACAGCCCCCCACCACTGCCCACAGAATTTATAATGTCCCCACCACTGTCCACAGTATTTATAATGCCCCCGCCACTGCCCACAGTATTTATAATGCCCCACCACTGCCCACAGTATTTATAATGCCCCACCACTGCCCACAGTATTTTGCATCACACCGTCCCCCAGGGCCCCTATCATGTCCCAGGTGTAGTAGGAATGCCGAGTGGTGTAGTGCGGCCTACTAAATGTGTCTCTGTGTCACGGTGATCCTACCTGGATACCTCTGGACCCCAGGCTTTGGCTCTGAAGCAAAATAAAAGGGGGAACAATTGAGGGTGAAGGAAAAAAACTTGAGTCCAGACCTTGTGGTGAAATTCAATGGCAGCTTTACTTGAATAAACATTCATCCAAACGATTGGCAGGCTTTGCCTTGGCTCCAGCAGGCTTTAGCATAAACTGACAGGCAAACTCAACTCTGCTTTCTCTCTTTCCCTGCTGTACTGACAGGCTTGCTTAGATACTTTGCTTTCTTTCTTCATGCTGCACTAAACTCTGCTTTGATTTGGTCTCTGTACATCTGCTCTGGTATCCCTGGATGGGGTGCCGTCGACTTTTATTCCCCTCCTGACACTCAGTAAACAACGTATTTTCAGCCGAAGAACTGTTTCCTCTGACTGCTACTTCATTCAGGTCTTCTCGGCTACAACATGGAGTCTGAACCGGAATAATCTAGAACTGCCACCCCTCCTTCTGGTAGCAAGTAGGACTGGCCCACTTCTGCCCAAAGGGGGAAAATGGAATGGTGAGTTCCATTCTATCTAAGTATAGCTCTGCCACCTGCTGGTGAACCAGGCATATTACATGTAATAAACAGTTACACAGAAAGATTATCACTGCACAATGTAGAGGACCTGGATAGAAATACACAGATGACATTTATGTTAGCCCATTAGAAACAGTAGCAGGGTGCAGGAATGGTTACACAAATCCGGGTTGTTACATTTATAATGCCCCCTGCAGTTCCCCTCTGTAACTATAATGTTCCCTGCAGTGCCCTTGTAATTATAATTCCCCCACCACGGCCCACAGTATTTATAATGCCCCCTGCGGTGCCCCTGTAATTATAATGCCCCCACCACTGCTTACGGTATTTATAATGCCCCTGCAGTGCCCCCTGTAATTATAATGCCCCTGCAGTGCTCACTGTAAATATAATGCCCTCCACCACTGCCCACAGTGTTTATAATGCCCCCTGCAGTGCCCCCTGTAATTATAATGCCCCCATTACTGCCTACAGTATTTATAATGCCCCCTGCAGTGCCCCCCTTTAATTATTATGCCCCCCACCACTGCCTACAGTATTTATAAAGCCCCCTGCAGTGCCCGCTATAATTATAATGCCCTCCACCACTGCCCACAGTGTTTATAATGCCCCCTGCAGTGCCCCCTGTAATTATAATGCCCCCATTACTGCCCACAGTGTTTATAATGCCCCCTGCAGTGCTCACTGCAATTATAATGCCCCCATCACTGCCTACAGTATTTATAATGCCCCCTGCAGTGCCCCCTGTAATTATAATGCCCCCATTACTGCCTACAGTATTTATAATGCCCCCTGCGGAGCTCACTGTAATTATAATGGCCCCCACCACTGCCTAGAGTATTTATAATGCCCCCTGCGGTGCTCACTATAATTATAATGCCCCCACCACTGCCTACAGTATTTATAATGCCCCTGCAGTGCTCCCTGTAATTATAATGCCCCCACTACTGCCTGCGAGTATTTATAATGCCCCTGCGGTGTTCACTGTAATTATAATGCCCCCACCACTGCCTGCAGTATTTATAATGCCCCTGCAGTGCCCCCTGTAATTATAATGCCCCCACCACTGCCTACAGTATTTATAATGCCCCCTGCAGTGCCCCCTGTAATTATAATGCCCCCACCACTGCCTACAGTATTTATAATGCCCCCTGCAGTGCCCCCTGTAATTATAATGTTTGATGCAGTGCCCCCTGGAGTTATGAGCTTCTCTGTAGTGCCCCTATAAATTATAACGCCTGTCCTCTCCCTACAGTCTTCTATACAATGCAGTCCCATGTAAATAACCACTCATCTCTCTCCAGTCTTCTAAACAATGCAGTCCCATGTAAATAACTTCACTCCTCTCCCTCTAGTCTTCTATACAATAAAGTCCCATGTAAATAAATTTACTCCTCTTCCTCCAGTCTTCTATACAATTCAGTCGTGTTTAAATAACTTCACTCCTCTCCCTCCAATCTTCTATACCATGCAGTCCCATGTAAATAACACCAGCCCTCTCCCTCCATACTTCTTTATCATACAGTCTCATGCAAATAACTTAAATCCCCTCCTTCAGCCTCCTCCAACATATAGCCCCATGTAAATAACAGCCCTCACCTCAGCCCCTCTAATATACAGTCCCATGTAAATAACAGCCCTCCCCTCAGCCCCTCTAATATACAGTCCCATGTAAATAACAGCCCTCCCCTCAGCCCCTCTAATATACAGTCCCATGTAAATAACAGCCCTCCCTCAGCCCCTCTAATATACAGTCCCATGTAAATAACAGCCCTCCCTCAGCCCCTCTAATATACAGTCCCATGTAAATAACAGCCTCACCTCAGCCCCTCTAATATACAGTCCCATGTAAATAACAGCCCTCCCCTCAGCCCCTCTAATATACAGTCCCATGTAAATAACAGCCCTCCCCTCAGCCCCTCTAATATACAGGCCCATGTAAATAACAGCCCTCCCTCAGCCCCTCTAATATACAGTCCCATGTAAATAACAGCCCTCCCCTCAGCCCCTCTAATATACAGTCCCATGTAAATAACAGCCTCCACTCAATCCCTCTAATATACAGTCCCATGTAAATAACAGCCCTCCCCTCAGCCCCTCTAATATACAGTCCCATGTAAATAACAGCCCTCCCTCAGCCCCTCTAATATACAGTCCCATGTAAATAACAGCCCTCCCTCAACCCCTCTAATATACAGTCCCATGTAAATAACAGCCCTCCCTCAGACTCTCTAATATACAGTCCCATGTAAATAACAGCCCTCCCCTCAGCCCCTCTAATATACAGTCCCATGTAAATAACAGCTCTCCCCTCAGCCCCTCTAATATACAGTCCCATGTAAATAACAGCCCTCCCTCAGCCCCTCTAATATACAGTCCCATGTAAATAACAGCCCTCCCCTCAGCCCCTCTAATATACAGTCCCATGTAAATAACAGCCCTCCCCTCAGCCCCTCTAATATACAGTCCCATGTAAATAACAGCCCTCCCCTCAGCCCCTCTAATATACAGTCCCATGTAAATAACATCACTCCTCACGTCCAGTCCTCTAATATACAGTCCCATGTAAATAACAGCCCTCCCTCAGCCCCTCTAATATACAGTCCCATGTAAATAACAGCCCTCCCTCAGCCCCTCTAATATACAGTCCCATGTAAATAACAGCCCTCCCTCAGCCCTCTAATATACAGTCCCATGTAAATAACAGCCCTCCCTCAGCCCCTCTAATATACAGTCCCATGTAAATAACAGCCCTCCCCTCAGACCCTCTAATATACAGTCCCATGTAAATAACAGCCCTCCCTCAGCCCCTCTAATATACAGTCCCATGTAAATAACAGCTCTCCCCTCAGCCCCTCTAATATACAGTCCCATGTAAATAACAGCCCTCCCTCAGCCCCTCTAATATACAGTCCCATGTAAATAACATCACTCCTTACGTTCCAGTCCTCTATAATATACAGTCCCATGTAAATAACAGCCCTCCCCTCAGCCCCTCTAATATACAGTCCCATGTAAATAACAGCCCTCCACCTCAGCCCCTCTAATATACAGTCCCATGTAAATAAAAGCCCTCCCCTCAACCCCTCTAATATACAGCCCCATGTAAATAACAGCCCTCCCCTCAGACTCTCTAATATACAGTCCCATGTAAATAACAGCCCTCCCCTCAGCCCCTCTAATATACAGTCCCATGTAAACAGCTCTCCCCTCAGCCCCTCTAATATACAGTCCCATGTAAATAACAGCCCTCCCCTCAGCCCCTCTAATATACAGTCCCATGTAAATAACATCACTCCTTACGTTCCAGTCCTCTATAATATACAGTCCCATGTAAATAACAGCCCTCCCCTCAGCCCCTCTAATATACAGTCCCATGTAAATAACAGCCCTCCCCTCAGCCCCTCTAATATACAGTCCCATGTAAATAAAAGCCCTCCCCTCAGCCCCTCTAATATACAGTCCCATGTAAATAACAGCCCTCCCCTCAGACTCTCTAATATACAGTCCCATGTAAATAACAGCCCTCCCTCAGCCCCTCTAATATACAGTCCCATGTAAATAACAGCCCTCCCTCAGCCCCTCTAATATACAGTCCCATGTTGTAGCGGACTGGACCCTGTACCAGAGTCTGCCCCAGTTTCCTGGAGGGGACTGCTTGCTCGCCTCCTGCCCTGCGACTATGGCCCCATGTATGCTTGTCCTGTTTGAGCGGTGATACCCCAGATAGCTCTGCTATGGAGCCCATTCGTATAATGAAAGACTATGGGAAAGACTTTAGCTCCATGGCAATTGAACTGGACATGTGTGGTCTGAGCGCCATTCCATAATGTGCGCTCAGACCTAAGCTTATCTGGGGATATGTTGCATGTATATGTTTTATGTAGTAATTGTAACATTGTGTAATTTTATGTCCTTTTGCAACCATGTGCTCAATGGAGTCTGCCTCTATCCTTGGATATATTGAGCGCTCAGATCCAAGCCATCTGGGGATATGTTAAATGTCTGTGTATTGTAAAGGGTGGGACATTGTGTATTGAATAGTGATGTCTGCCCGTCGATCCGTTACATTGGTGGCAAACAGCGGGATCATTTCCACAGCCCAGAAGGACATCTACAGGGCAACACCATTCCTTGGATTACAGAGTGAGGGCAGCGTTAGTACCCGTACAGCGCCCTATCTACAAAAGAAAGAACTTTAGGAGAACAAGCATGGCACCCAGCTACACGCAGGAGGAATTTGACAGAGAGCTGAGATCACGGCTGATTTTCTTCGGACCCAACCCCCGGAGAAATCTGTGCAGTTCGTGAGGAGGATAACAGCAGAGTACCTGCAGTTCATGGCAGATGGTATCGCCCGCCCTCCCCAGCGGCTGAGTGCGTCCGGAGAGCTGAAGGTGTCGTCCTTCCTCCCCAGCGTGCATGTGTACCCTAGGGAGCTGAAGGTGTCATCCTTCCTCCCCAGCGGCAGTGTGTACCCCGGGAGCTGAAGGTGTCGTCCTTCCTCCCCAGCGTACAGTGTACCCCAGGGAGCTGAAGGTGCCGTCCTTCCTCCCCAGCGGCAGTGTACCCCCGGGAGCTGAAGGTCGCGTCCTTCCTCCCCTGCGGCAGTGTGTACACCAGGGAGCTGAAGGTGTCGTCCTTCCTCCCCAGCGGCAGTGTCTACCCCCGGGAGCTGAAGGTGTTTTCCTTCCTCCCCAGCGGCAGTGTGTACCCCAGGGAGCTGAAGGTGTCGTCCTTCCTCCCCAGCGGCAGTGTTTACCCCAGGGAGCTGAAGGTGCTGTCCTTCCTCCACAGCGGCAGTGTTTACCCAGGGAGCTCAAGGTGTCGTCCTTCCTCCCCAGCGGCAGTGTGTACCCCAGGGAGCTGAAGGTGTCGTCCTTCCTTCCACAGCGGCAGTGTGTACCCCAGGGAGCTGAAGGTGTCAGTCCTTCCTCCCCAGCGGCAGTGTCTACCCCAGGGAGCTGAAGGTGCCGTCCTTCCTCCCCAGCGGCAGTGTGTACCCCAGGGAGCTGAAGGTGTCGTCCCTTCCTCCCCAGCGGCAGTGTGTACCCCAGGGAGCTGAAGGTGTCATCCTTCCTTCCCAGCGGCAGTGTGTACCCCAGGGAGCTGAAGGTGTCATCCTTCCTCCCCAGCGGCCGTGTGTACCCCAGGGAGCTGAAGGTGCTCATCCTTCCTCCACAGCGGCAGTGTGTACCCCAGGGAGCTGAAGGTGTCGTCCTTCCTCCCCAGCGGCAGTGTGTATCCCAGGGAGCTGAAGGTGTCTGTCCTTCCTTCCACAGCCGCTGTGTGTACCCCAGGGAGCTGAAGGTGCCGTCCTTCCTCCACAGCGGCAGTGTTTATCCCAGGGAGCTGAAGGTGTCGTCCTTCCTTCCCCAGCGGCAGTGTGTGCCCCGGAGCTGAAGGTGCCGTCCTTCCTCCACAGCGGCAGTGTGTACCCCGGGAGCTGAAGGTGCCGTCCTTCCTCCCCAGCAGCAGGACAAAAATATTGAAAGGGGAGACAGTTGGTCCCCCCTCCACCAGCAGAGAGGGTCAGGAGAGGAGCCTGCTACCCGCTCTCCCCAGCGGCAGTCTACAGTTCAGAGAGAGGGCTTGTTACACCCTCTCTCCAGCGGCAGCCTAACCCACCAAGGGGAGATGTTACGCCCCCAACGGTGCAGATGGGACCGTGGTCTCTGCACTTGCAGCACAAGGGGCAAGGATGGTCGGTCCTGTCCGCCAGCCACAGAGCGGTTTATCCAGAGGGAGACAGTCGGTCTCCTCCCCCACAACCAGGCTCCCACCAGGCTACTTCCGTGGTAGCGCTGGCCCCAGGGCAGAGTATCGCCGGTCTCTGCCCACTCAGCAACCCACCTAGGCAGTCTACCAGTCCCCCGCACAGCCGTAGTGAGGCACATGGACATGGACAGGTTTATCCCTTTCTCAGGTGTAGTAACCATTTATTGGGGGTGGGCTGTACTGCTGTTTGTTAGCCTCGTGGGTGGGTTGCTGGACTAACAAGGGCACTGACCGGCAGGAGGTCAGATACCCTGTTAGTCTCTTTGGTAAAGGGAGAAATGTAGCGGACTGGACCCTGTACCAGAGTCTGCCCCAGTTTCCTGGAAGGGACTGCTTGCTCGCCTCCTGCCCTGCGACTATGGCCCCATGTATGCTTGTCCTGTTTGAGCGGTGATGCCCCAGATAGCTCTGCTATGGAGCCCATTCGTATAATGAAAGACTATGGGAAAGACTTTAGCTCCATGGCAATTGAACTGGACATGTGTGGTCTGAGCGCCATTCAATAATGTGCGCTCAGACCTAAGCTATCTGGGGATATGTTGCATGTATATGTTTTATGTAGTAATTGTAACGTATATGTTTTATGTCCTTTTGCAACCATGTGCTCAATGGAGTCTGCCTCTATCCTTGGATATATTGAGCGCTCAGATCCAAGCCATCTGGGGATATGTTACATGTCTGTGTACTGTAAAGGGTGGGACATTGTATATTGAATAGTGATGTCTGCCCGTCGATCCGTTACACATGTAAACAGCTCTCCCCTCAGCCCCTCTAATATACAGTCCCATGTAAATAACATCACTCCTTACGTTCCAGTCCTCTATAATATACAGTCCCATGTAAATAACAGCCCTCCCCTCAGCCCCTCTAATATACAGTCCCATGTAAATAACAGCCCTCCCCTCAGCCCCTCTAATATACAGCCCCATGTAAATAACAGCCAGTGCGGCTCTAGACACAGACCAGGGGCAGATCTCTCCCTTACACCTTATGTCTGTGGGGGCTCCAATCACTGATGGAAATCACTGACCGAACACTGATGTGTGAATGAGGCGTGAGTCCTAATCAGGGCCCCCCTGACCTGCACCCCAAGGTGACCAGATTACCCTGTTGCCAGAGGACGGGAGTGAAAAAAATAATAAAATAAATAAAAAACACCTCTGCTGGCACTGGGACGGGCCCCCTACCTCTCTGGGCCCCTGTGCAGCAGAATGTCCGCCCATGAATCACCCTGTTAATTGGGGCGATGAAACCTACCTATATTTATTGTTTTCCAAACACCTCTTTTGCACCCGTGACACGGATACCGTTGTTCGTCTGTCAGCCAATTTTGTGGGTGACTAACAGAATGAGGAGAGCCTCTACTAGGGGGCGTGGCCCTGGTGGTGGAGCTCCTGCTGCAGGGAGAGGACGTTGTCGATCTGTGCCAGCTACACGCCCAAATGAAACCCCTTCCTCAGGTGCACACAGGTGACAGGAGGCTCTGTATGGCCGGACTAGGGCGCAGCTAAGGGTAGGCCAGCGTGATTACGTTTGGTTGTGAGGGTCAGGAAGGTTAAGGGTTAAAGGGATTTGAAATGGTTGCTTGGAAAGTGGGGGCGTTGCACAGGTAGGGAGGAGTCTGGGGGCTATATAAGGGGTGGTGTAAGGCCAGGGGTGCCATTTTGTGGAAAGAAAAGCTGGTAAGATGTCCCAGGACTTACCATTGACGACATGTTGTCCAGGTTGAGGGAGGCAGCGGCGGAGCGGGGCCCTGACTGGTTGAGCTCCCAGATGGAGGGCATGTTGAGGGGGAGGTGGTGGGTGCTGTTAGCTCACCGCCTGAAGGCAGACGGACGCGGCGGGTACGTCCGCCGGAGCGCCTGAGTCCTACAGAGACCCCGGGTTGGCGCCGTGTCAGGAGCCCTCCAGGACCCTCCACCTCGAGGGAATGCAGGGCAGCTTACATCCTCATCCTCCCGGCGTGGGAGGAATCCGAATGGCAGGCGGAACCCAGCGCAGGGCAGGGGACCCTCTCCCTGTCCTCTCCAGCCGGCAGCGGTGGATCGGGAGCAGGAACGGCGGGATCCTCCCTGCTATGGGGGATGGGAGGTCTGCTCGGCGCGGGAGTGACAGGGGCCATGAGGCATACGGGGCTGCGCAGCAGCAAGAGGCAGGTGAGCGCAGGCCCCAGGAGGAAGAGATGGCGGAAATGTTCTGCGGCTCTTCAGCGCCCTCTGGTGGACAGAAGTGAGGAGAGGAACGCACCCAGCATGGATACCTGCGCCAGTCAAGTCCCAAGACGGAGTGTGGTGGCTCGGATGGAAGATGGACATCAGGATTAAGGAGTTTCCGCTGCAGGGTTCACAGCGCCCAGGCAGCAAGGTGAGAACCGTGGGGTTCCCTTAGTTCTCTGTTTAGCGCCCAAGGGGGGAGTGGGCTGGGGGGTGGACAAGGGGAGTTAGTTGGTGAATTGGGGCAGTTTTTGGGTAGCCTGGCGGGGTTGGTTGCAGGTTTGGGGACTGCGGGTAGAGCCCCATTGCAGGTGTGGGGAATGGGTGCAGGGAGCGTTAGTGGGGCTGGCGAAGTGGCGATGCGGGATGGTGGGTCGGTTTCTGTGCAGACGCAGAGCGAAGAGGTGGGGAGAAAGGTGGGTGATACGGCTCAAGGCGAGGTTTGTGTGTGTTCTGAGGGGCCGTTAGTTGAGGGATAGGATATGGAGAGGGAATACGTGGAGATTTTTCTCTCCATCCGCTGGAGAGATTTAATCTGGATAGGGAGCGGAGGGACGAGAAGAAGAAAGATGAGGACGAGAAACAGCGGTACAGGTTCATACAGCGTACTTTGGGAATTGGTTGCAAGCGTTTGCAATTTTGGCAAGCGTGATAGGGGAAAAACATCCGGAGAGCCGCTCAGCGCTATTCTGTTATATGGATGCGATAGGGAAGCTTATCAGCGTGTGCGAGGTGTTGGTTGGTTGAGGTATGACGAGCAGTTTAGGCAGAGGGAAAGTGGTCCGCCCTAATACGCGGTGGGACCATAAGGATATTGGCTTATTAATGAGGGTGACGGCGCTGGGGAGACAGGGGCAGGGGGTCTGGACTGTTTACCTTGGCGTCCACGTCCGCGAAGGACAGTGCTTTTGTTTAATGAGGGGCATGTAAGTTCGGCGCAAAGTGCAGATTCAAACATGAATGTGCCAGTTGCGGGGAGTCACGGAGCGAACAGATGTTTTAGGGGAATAAGCAGAAAGGGGTGCGGAGGGGCCTGAAAAGGGTCAGACGCCAGTGCGGGTGGAAAGGATGGGTCCGCTCTTAGGTAAATACCCTAATCGGGAGGTGGCAGAATGGTTGCGGGATGGGTTTACGGTTGGCTTTATTATTCCATCAGATCCTTTTCTGGTGGTTTGGGGGGGAAAGAATTTGCGTTTGGCGTTAGAGCACTCCCAGGCGGTGGCAGATAAATTAGCAGCTGAGGTTCGGTTAGGTAGGATGGACGGGCCATTTGACACCCCTCCATTAGCAAATTTGCGGGTTTCGCCGTTGGGGGTAGTGCCAAAAAAGGAGCCGAATAAATTTCGGCTGATACACCATCTTTCCTTTCCGAAGGGGGCATCGGTCAATGACGGTATTGACCCTGACATTTGTTCGGTGGTTTATACGTTGTTTGATGCGGCTGTGGGTTGGGTGCGGATGTTGGGTCCGGGGACGCTATTGGCTAAAACGGACATTGAGGCAGCGTTCGCCTTATGCCGGTTAGTCAGATAGCCTTCATTTATTGGGATGTTGTTGGGAGGAAGTTTTTGTTGATCGCTGTTTACCTATGGGTTGTTCGGTATCTTGCGCGTTTTGAAAAGTTTAGCTCGTTTTTGGAATGGGTGGTGGATGTGGCGGGTTGTTCGTCCATCACTCACTATTTAGATGATTTTTGTGTTTGGGTCCGGCTAATTCGCGGGTGTGTGCGTTACTGTTGGGATCGTTACAGGCAATTTTTTCATCGTTTGAGGTTCCGTTAGCGGAGGATTAAGCGGTTAGTCCTACGACCGAACTGAGTTTTTGGGAATCACTATTGATACGGTTAGGATGGAATGTAGACTCCCTGACGGTAAGGTGCGGGATCTGCGGGGAGCTGTGGAAAGGGCAGGGCGGGCGAAGAAGATACGGTTGAAGGATCTTCAATCGTTGTTGGGAAGTTGAACTCGCCTGTCGCATTATGCCGATGGGCAGGATTTTTGCAGGCGGCAGCGGGGGTAACGGCTCCACACCATTTTATTAGGTTAGGGAAGGAGCTGAAGATGCATTTGGAGGTGTGGGATGGGTTTTACAACATTTTAACGGCAGGGCACTGGTTATGCAGGAGGTGGTTGATAATTTTGATTTTGAGTTATTTTGGACGCTGCAGGGGGTGGTTTGGGGTTTATTGCCAAGGGCATTGGTGTGCGGGAAGGTGGCCTGAGGCATGGGTGAGTAAGGGATGGGTGAGGAACGTAGCGTTACTGGAGCTCTTCCCGATAGTGTTAGCGGTGGTGTTGTGGGGTGATGAGTTTCGGGATAGGAAAATACGTTTTCATTGTGACAACTCGGGGTGGTGCAGGCCATCAATTCATTGACTGCGGTGAGGTTGTTGCAACATATGGTTTTACAGTGTTTGTCTATTAATGCGTGGGTGGTGGCGTGTCATGTCCCGGGGTGTCTAATTCCATAGCTGATGCTCTTTCTCGTTCACAGTGGGAACGGTTTCGGCAGTTGGCACCGGAGGCGGACCTGGAAGGTTTGGTTTGTCCGAGCGTCAATATGGGAAATCTTGGAGGTACTGTAGCGGGATTGTTTAGGGCATCGCTGTGCGACGGGACATGGGCGGCATATGAGAGAGGCTTGGGCAGGTTGGGAGCGGTGGTGTGCAGGATTGGGGGTGGGGGTAGATGGGGAGTGGTTCCTTTGCTGTTTTTTAGGGCAAATGAAGGAGGAGGGGTGGTCGGTGGCGCGGGTTAACAGGTGTGTGGCGGGTTTGGTTTTTGGGTTTAAGTCCAGGGGTTTGGCGGATGTGTCTAAGACCTTTTTGGTTAAACAGGTGTTGAAGGGTTGGAGGCGAGGTAGGCGGTATCAGGACAGTAGGAAGCCGATATCGTTTGAGTTACTGTTGGGCATTGGGAGGCAGCTTGACTTGGTCTGTTCTTCGGTATGGGAGCTGACGGCTGTTTAAGTTTTCCTTCTCGTTAGCGTTTTTGGTGCTTTTCGTTTGGGGAATTGGTTGGCAGGAGTGTTCGGTGTGCGGCAGGTTTGTCAGTGGGGGACGTAGAGGTGGGATGGGACAGGGTAGTGATCCGTTTGAGGGGTCCAAGACTGATATGGAAGGTAGGGGTTGTAGGGTTACTTTGTTTGCGGTTCCTGGGTGCATGTTGTGTCCGATTGCTACCCTGGTGGATTTTAAGAGGGGGGTTAGTTTTGTGGATGGCCCCTTGCTCAGGCACGAGGACGGATCGTTTTTATCAAGATACCAGTTTGTGGCGGTGTTAAAGAAATGTCTGTCGGCTTTGGGGTGGATTCTGCGAAGTATTCGGGACATTCTTTTAGGATCAGGGCTGCGACTGAAGCGGCTAGGCTGGGGCTGAGTGATGAGCAGATTATGAGGATTGGGAGATGGGAATCTGTCCGGTTTAGATCATAACGCTAGGTTGGATACTTTGGTGTGAGCAGGGTTGGTGGGGCACTATGCTTAATGTGGGTTTTGTTGTTTCAGGTTCCTCGCGGCTCTTGTTTGGATCCTGGGCCACTCCTTCGCATGGTGGGGAGCGCTTAGGGTGGACGTGAGAAGGCATGGTCGTCAGTTGGGGTTGTCTGAGGAAGTGGCGGTGGTAAGGTGGTTGGGGTTTAGGGGCATATTATGGGGGGTGTTACGTGAGGTACATAGATTTGCTCGCTTGGACCGGGCCCCAGATGTGCTTGTGGTTCATTGTGGGGAATGATTTGGGAGTTACGCCGGTGCGTAACTTGATCAGGAGCGTTAATTTGATTTCTTGAGGCTTTGGTCCTTGTTTCCTGGAATGGTGGTTGTGTGGTCTGACATTGTGCCTCAGAGGAAGTGGAGGGAGGCACGGTCGGTTGATAGGATTACCAAGGCCTGGATTAAAGTTAATAGGGCTATAGGAAATTTGTGGCAAAACACGGGGCAGTTACGGTAAGGCATAGGGAGTTGGAGGATGGTGTGGGGAGTTCTGGAGAAAGGATGGAGTTCATTTGAACGCAGTAGGAATTGATTTGTGGTCACTGGGATTGCAGGATGGAATTGAAAGAGCATTGGGTGTGTGGCGGAACGCGCAAGCTTGAGGTGGTTGGGGTCAAGTTGCGCCGTTGTTGGCGGCAGGAGGTACTGGAAGCTGGGAGTACGGATCGAGATCTGAGGTTGAGAGGGCCCCTTATGGTGGGGGCTGGACTCTCATGGTGGGGCTTACCTGTTCGGTTTGGTAAGCGTCCACCACCGGGTGTCTCCGAGCTAGTATACCGCGGCTAGAGGCAAGGTGGATTTGCCGTGTGGTTGTGTAGGTGGACAATTTGGGGGCTTCCAGGACCTCCTTCGTCTGTGGTTATGCTATATATATTGTGGTAAGGTGCAGGGTGCCGTCGTGGATGGCAGGTATGTGTCACCGAGGTTCATAGCCTCGGTGAGGTAAGAGCCGTTTTGTTGATGTCAGCAGCAGCTAGTGCTACTGACATAGTTGTTAAATAGCATGGCTGCAAAGCCGATCGGGCCGGCTCTTACCGGGAGCAGCTAAAGTGTAGGGTGGGTGGCTGCTCCCCACGACCCAGTCCTGGTTTTGGGCTGGGTTTAAAAACACAGCCAGCACCAGCAGGTGGTGTGATTGTCCTGGAGCTGCTGTTGGCTGTGGAATCATTTGAATTTGGGAGTTCTCTGGGCTGGAAGCAAGAGCCCAGCAAGGAGGAGTACAGACGGCCTGGAAGCCTGGCGTCGACT
Organism: Bufotes viridis; assembly: GCA_033119425.1. Taxonomy (NCBI): domain Eukaryota; kingdom Metazoa; phylum Chordata; class Amphibia; order Anura; family Bufonidae; genus Bufotes; species Bufotes viridis. The sequence continues at coordinate 1,045,684 of CM065594.1, forward strand.
GTCTTGCGGCTGGACTGACAGCCAGGTGTGAATCCGCACCTAAACCTCCCAGGTGACTGGAACCTGTATTTGACTTTTTGTTTTGCCTCACGTTTTTCTGCTGGGTGTGAATTAACCCCAAGTGACTGTATGCTGTTTATGTTGTGCAAGTGTGAATTAAACACTGTTTGCTGCACTTACTGGACCTGCAGGCCATCACATCTGAGACTATGTAACAGGGAAGCTGCAGGCCATCACATCTGAGACTATGTAATAGGAAGCTGCAGGCCATCACATCTGAGACTATGTAATAGGGAAGCTGCAGGCGATCACATCTGAGACTATGTAATAGGGAAGCTGCAGGCCATCACATCTGAGACTATGTAATAGGGAAGCTGCAGGCCATCACATCTGAGACTATGTAATAGGGAAGCTGCAGGCGATCACATCTGAGACTATGTAATAGGGAAGCTGCAGGCCATCACATCTGAGACTATGTAACAGGGAAGCTGCAGGCCATCACATCTGAGACTATGTAATAGGGAAGCTGCAGGCGATCACATCTGAGACTATGTAATAGGGAAGCTGCAGGCCATCACATCTGAGACTATGTAATAGGGAAGCTGCAGGCCATCACATCTGAGACTATGTAATAGGGAAGCTGCAGGCCATCACATCTGAGACTATGTAATAGGGAAGCTGCAGGCCATCACATCTGAGACTATGTAATAGGGAAGCTGCAGGCCATCACATCTGAGACTATGTAATAGGGAAGCTGCAGGCCATCACATCTGAGACTATGTAATAGGGAAGCTGCAGGCCATCACATCTGGAGACTATGTAATAGGGAAGCTGCAGGACATCACATCTGGGGCTATGTAATAGGGAAGCTGCAGGCGATCACATCTGAGACTATGTAATAGGGAAGCTGCAGGCGATCACATCTGAGACTATGTAATAGGGAAGCTGCAGGCCATCACATCTGAGACTATGTAATAGGGAAGCTGCAGGCCATCACATCTGAGACTATGTAATAGGGAAGCTGCAGGCCATCACATCTGAGACTATGTAATAGGGAAGCTGCAGGCGATCACATCTGGGGCTATGTAATAGGGAAGCTGCAGGCCATCACATCTGAGACTATGTAATAGGGAAGCTGCAGGCGATCACATCTGAGACTATGTAATCGGGAAGCTGCAGACCATCACATCTGGGGCTATGTAATAGGGAAGCTGCAGACCATCACATCTGGGGCTATGTAATAGGGAAGCTGCAGGCCATCACATCTGAGACTATGTAATAGGGAAGCTGCAGGCGATCACATCTGAGACTATGTAATCGGGAAGCTGCAGGCGATCACATCTGAGACTATGTAATAGGGAAGCTGCAGGCCATCACATCTGGAGCTATGTAATAGGGAAGCTGCAGGCCATCACATCTGAGACTATGTAATAGGGAAGCTGCAGGCCATCACATCTGTTGCTATGTAATAGGGAAGCTGCAGGCCATCACATCTGAGACTATGTAATAGGGAAGCTGCAGACCATCACATCTGGGGCTATGTAATAGGGAAGCTGCAGACCATCACATCTGGGGCTATGTAATAGGGAAGCTGCAGGCCATCACATCTGGAGCTATGTAATAGGGAAGCTGCAGGCCCTCACATCTGGGGCTATGTAATAGGGAAGCTGCAGGCGATCACATCTGAGACATGTAACATGTTCATGCTGTTCTGTGATTGTAAGTGCCATTCCGCCTGGGTCTGCAGGTGAAATATGCATTGCCCTTGGAGAAAATCAGTTTATCAGCTGAATGCTAAAAGCTGGCCCTTTGCAAGTAGTGATGAAGATGGTTCAGGGAAATGCAGAGACTCAGACCAAATGGACCCTCGCCCAGCGGGGGTCCAGCATCTTTTCAAACACAGTGCAAGAGGATGAAGAAAATATCTCATAAGCGATAACATCTCTGGTACAACTCGCGTATTAATAATTGTGATCATTGCGTTCTGTCTGACGTGGGCATCATAGGGAGTCCAATCACTCTCCCCCCTGACAGCCGGCACCCCCACATAACCAGTATCTCACCTTCTGGGACCACCACACCGGTCATGTGTGGTGTCAGAACGATCGGCCTGATAATATATATATTATTAAAACATGTCAGGGCTGGAATATCCATTAGTGTGGACGGGGAGCCATGTTTTATTAATATTTAATGTCTGGCAGCTGAGTAAGAGAGGTGGAGAACCCACAGGTAATGAGGACCATCCCAGAAGGCTGGACCAACGATGATGGGGAGACCCCTCTCAGCTCCACTCTATACGAATGGGGATAAAGATAAACGATTGGGAACATTCACTTGACACAATTTGGGGATCCGATCGACATTGGGTTGTGTTCCACTTTCCTCCTGTCCCCGGAACCAGAACGGACCCTGATCACGTAATCCGTCGAGTAAGAACCTTCCTGTTTATCCTTTGATTTTTATAACTGTTTTGTGCAGGTTTTGTATGTCTATTATTTCTGGTAACTTTTTATAGCTAAGGACTGCACAGCCCAGTAACCTCCATTATAAGTGTATGAGAGGGGCACTGGGGGTTTTCTATGAGCGAGAGGGGCACTGGGGGTTTTCTATGAGCGAGAGGGGCACTGGGGGTTTTCTATGAGTGAGAGGGGCACTGGGGGTTTTCTATGAGCGAGAGGGGCACTGGGGGTTTTCTATGAGTGAGAGGGGCACTGGGGGTTTTCTATGAGCGAGAGGGGCACTGGGGGTTTTCTATGAGCGAGAGGGGCACTGGGGGTTTTCTATGAGTGAGAGGGGCACTGGGGGTTTTCTATGAGCGAGAGGGGCACTGGGGGTTTTCTATGAGCGAGAGGGGCACTGGGGGGTTTTCTATGAGCGAGAGGGGCACTGGGGGTTTTCTATGAGCGAGAGGGGCACTGGGGGTTTTCTATGAGCGAGAGGGCACTGGGGGTTTTCTATGAGCGAGAGGGGCACTGGGGGTTTTCTATAAGTGAGAGGGGCACTGGGGTTTTCTATAAGTGAGAGGGGCACTGGGGGTTTCTATGAGCGAGAGGGGCACTGGGGTTTTCTATAAGTGAGAGGGGCACTGGGGTTTTCTATGAGCGAGAGGGGCACTGGGGGTTTTCTATAAGTGAGAGGGGCACTGGGGGTTTCTATGAGCAAGAGGGGCACTGGGGTTTTCTATGAGTGAGAGAGGGCACTGGGGGTTTTCTATGAGCGAGAGGGGCACTGGGGGTTTTCTATGAGCGAGAGGGGCACTGGGGGTTTTCTATGAGCGAGAGGGGCACTGGGGGTTTTCTATGAGCGAGAGGGGCACTGGGGGTTTTCTATGAGCGAGAGGGGCACTGGGGGTTTTCTATGAGTGAGAGGGGCACTGGGGTTTTCTATGAGTGAGAGGGGCACTGGGGGTTTTCTATGAGCGAGAGGGGCACTGGGGGTTTCTATGAGTGAGAGGGGCACTGGGGTTTTTCTATGAGTGAGAGGGGCACTGGGGGTTTCTATGAGTGAGAGGGGCACTGGGGGTTTTCTATGAGCGAGAGGGGCACTGGGGGTTTTCTATGAGCGAGAGGGGCACTGGGGGTTTTCTATGAGCGAGAGGGGCACTGGGGTTTTCTATAAGTGAGAGGGGCACTGGGGGTTTTCTATAAGTGAGAGGGGGCACTGGGGGTTTTCTATGAGCGAGAGGGGCACTGGGGTTTTCTATGAGTGAGAGGGGCACTGGGGGTTTTCTATGAGTGAGAGGGGCACTGGGGGTTTTCTATGAGTGAGAGGGGCACTGGGGGTTTTCTATGAGCGAGAGGGGCACTGGGGGTTTTCTATGAGCGAGAGGGGCACTGGGGGTTTTCTATGAGCGAGAGGGGCACTGGGGGTTTTCTATGAGCGAGAGGGGCACTGGGGGTTTTCTATGAGCGAGAGGGGCACTGGGGGTTTTCTATGAGCGAGAGGGGCACTGGGGGTTTTCTATGAGTCCCTAATTGATAGTCATGTCATAGATGGTGGCAGTGCGTTGGGGGCACGAGAGGCTTTGTCGGGGGTGTGATCGAGGCTCAATCTGAGGCCGGTGTGTAGGAGCGCGAGAGATTGAATGCGTGAAATAGATTGACCCTTGGCAGTTGCACCCGGGTCATGTGACAGGGCGCTTCCCGTATGTGACACGAGTCCACACTGCATAGATGTACTATTTTATCCTGAGTACTTTTTATGAGGAAATAACGGATGTATTTATATTTTATGTGCGGTTCTGTGTATCCGGCGGGTTGTGTATCCGGCGGGTTGGGTATCCGGCGGGTTGGGTATCCGACGGGTTGTGTATCCGACGGGTTGGGTATCCGGCGGGTTGGGTATCCGGAGGGTTGGGTATCCGGCGGGTTGTGTATTCGGCGGGTTGTGTATCCGGCGGGTTGTGTATCCGGCGGGTTGTGTATCCGGCGGGTTGTGTATCCGGCGGGTTGTGTATCTGCGGGTTGTGTATCCGACGGGTTGTGTATCCGACAGGTTGGGTATCCGGCGGGTTGGGTATCCGGCGGGTTGTGTATCCGGCGGGTTGTGTATCCGGCGGGTTGTGTATTCGGCGGGTTGTGTATCCGGCGGGTTGTGTATTCGGTGGGTTGGGTATCTGGCGGGTTGGGTATCCGGCGGGTTGTGTATCCGGTGGGTAATGTATCCGGCGGGTTGTGTATTCGGCGGGTTGTGTATTTGGCGGGTTGTGTATTCTCACACTGACTTTGGAAATAGTGGAGTATTGTGGCCAGTAAGATTTAGGCCTAATGTCCTATGTCTTGATCGTGTAGTCGCGGTTGAGTCGGCGATGACAGACTCTCAGATTTCGGGGGTTAAAAGTCCAAATAGCACTTTATCTTCCACTCAGCACATTACAGGGCATCCAAGTTATCCGTCACTGGAGCCAGAACACATAACCTAAAAAACATGTGGGCGCTACCTGATAGAGAGAAGCGTCTGTATCCCACCTTCAGGGGGTCAGTCTCCATGCTCTGACCAGTAATGATCCCTGGAGCTAGACCTGGCGTCTCTTCAGGCTAGGGGGGACTAGCCGTGATGGAGGAAGGATGTGGACTGGTAGGTCCCACTACCAACCGAACCGCCAATCCTAGAAATCCAGCCCAGAGCAATCGCCCCCAGCTGAGGACTCCGGGTGACATAATCCCCCCTACAGCACTCACAGTGCCTTCAAATATGCAGATTCAGAAAGAACTTTCTGTAGTGTAGGCCACAATTTGTCAACCTACCCCCCCCCCCCCCCCCCCCAACACTCGAACTGTCTGGAGATGCCCTGACACAGATTTCATTAGTATTTCACACATTTTCACTCAGAATTTAAGACGCTACCCTCTATATTGTGACATTTAAAAAACATATTTTACACATATATTTCTATATTTTGCAGGGGATTCCTTGACACGGATTTCAACCTAGTATTTCATGTTATCACTCAGACATTTCAAATGCTGCCCTCTGTATTGTAAGACATACGTTGCCCACTAGTATAGCCATATTTCGCAAAATAAAATAAAAAATTCAACTGTCTGGCGACGTCCTGGCACAGACTTCAGACTGGTATTTCAGGTGATTTCACTGAGATTTGAAATGCTCTGGACGGTAATGTAGATTGTAAGCCTCGCGGGCGGGCCCTCTCTCCTTCTCTGTAACCCGTTCATGCTTAGTACAATTGTCTGTATCATGTATGGGCACCGCTTATCATATGTACAGCGCTATGGAATGAATGGCGCTTTAATAATAATAATAATGATAAAACAGGTTGTACAGTTGTATTGAGCCCCCTCCCCCTCCACACACAAAAATGTGTATTTCTGTTGCAGGTGGCTGCCTTTGATCTTCTGCAGCAGCTGCAGCTGTGATATGGGGCAGTAACTGCATAGACGGCACTGCCAGCGGCCTCAGCTCCTCACTACCTGGATGAAGCCGTCCCTGCCTTTTCCTATTCTGCACAATTCTTCTTGCCTGTCCCTTCACTGTCCCTGACTCTAGAATAGAAGCATGATCGGGATGGTTTTCTGCCAAAGCCGCTACAGCCATTCATCTTCATTCACAGCCCAAAACAGAAGGACATTCTGCTCGTCCTGCTAGGGCACCCCCGTCTGCTGCGCGCCATTTTACTGGATTCATCCGCAGAGAACCTAATAGGCTCCGGGTTGGTCTGGTGGGTGAGATTTTGGGAAGTTCATAACGAGCCCGGTTCATTAGAAACTGATTCACTCATCTTTAGAGCAGACTGAAGCTGAAGGGACGGATATACTAGGACACATACCCCACCCTTTGTTAAATGCCACCTGTCCAGTCTGGGGAGCATGTACCAGTGAATCCGCCTGGGTTTCGTGGCCCGAGTCAGACGGCTGTCCCTGGTGGTCTATGTGGCACCGGGGTCTGCTCTTTTTCCTGGACCCCTTCACCGATGGGCGAGAATGGTTCATGTTGTGAGTTTCCTGATGGGTGATTTCCTGACCTGAATATGTCTCACCACATATTGTAATGGCCGACGAGTGGCAGAAGTGAGTGCGTCACTGTGCAGGTGCAGCTTGCAGACCGGCAGACGTACCTGGCGTCTGAATTACGCCTGGCTCGATTTTAGCGGCTTGAACGATAGAAGCATCTTCTCCTTTCGAATCCTGAGAACTGGTCGTCTGAGCCAAGGACTCCTATGATGTGATGGTCTATAGAAATAGAGATGCTGTGGCCCCCGGATCGAGCACCAGGGTCAGCTCTGCATTCAGATTGGACGTTTCCATAGCTGCTTTGATAAATGTCGACATTTTCCCCAGAGATTTGTTTTGTCAGGGACAGGACGGAGCGAGAAGAATCTAAGAGCTGACAATTAAGTGGAGAATTAACCGCCGTGCACAAGGTGCTAATTATGAGGAGGCCGAGCAGCGCCAATTACGGCTGACAGCGAGATAAGCGTCCCAGGCAGCCAAGCCATTAATGAGGACGAAAACAGTCGTTAACTAATCAACAAGCTCTGCCCGGTTTTCACAGATGATTGTAGACGGCGATGGACTGAGATCCAGGGACGGCAGAAAGTGTCCTCTTCCTGGACTCTCCACATAAACCCAATGGAACGCCTCCTTCCTGGACTCCCGAAATGACTCAGCCCAACCATTACTGGGCACCAACAGGAACTTGACTTCTTTCTACTTGAGATGTTGTCTACAAGATGATGGTCACACGGGGTGGCATATCCTGTGCAAGGATCAGAAGTCCTGGGCAAAAGCTCCGCGCCTGGCGCCAAGTCTGGCGGCTCTTTAGAAGAGAGGGCCGTGACTGGGACGCCATCATCGCTAAGGTCATGGCGGCAGAAGGGTCCCAGGCTCAGAACCTCTGTCTCCACCAGGGGCCCGTTCAGTGGTCAGGTAGGTGATATCAGACAGAGATCCATGAGGGGCCACACCTTAATAAGAGTAAGTTCCACCCAAAGAAGAGTAAGATCACGCCTAAACAAGAGTGACCCCACCCAAACAAAAGAGATGCCCACCTAAACAAGAGAGTGACCCCACTCAAACAAAAGAGATGCCATGCTTAAACAAGAGAGAGGCACCACCAAAATAAGAGAAGCCCCAACTTAATGAAAGCGAGGCCCACCCAAACAAGAAAGAGGCTCAACACAGACAAGAGAGAGGTCAAGTCTATATGAGAGATGCCCACCTAAACAAGAGAAGAGCCCGGCCTGAATGAGAAAGAGACTCTGTCCAAACAAGAGAGAGGCCCCTCCCAAACAACAGAGAGGCCCCTCCCAAACAGAGAGGCACGACATAAATTAGACAGGGGCCCCTCTCAAACAGAGAGGCACCACATAAATTAGAGAGAGGCCCCTCCCAAACAACAGAGAGCCCCTCCCAAACAACAGAGAGGCCCCTCCCAAACAACAGAGGCCCCTCCCAAACAGAGAGGCACCACATAAATTAGAGAGAGGCCCCTCCCAAACAGAGAGGCCCCTCCCAAACAACAGAGAGGCACCACATAAATTAGAGAGGCCCCTCCCAAACAGAGAGTCACGACATAAATTAGAGAGAGGCCCCTCCCAAACAGAGGCCCGTCCCAAACCACAGAGAGGCCCCATATAAATAAGAGAAAGGCTCATCCTAAACAAGAAAGAGGCCCCACTTATAATAACTGAGAGGCCAGGAGGAGCGGAGCCGGTGAGTGATTCCGTGTACTTTTCGTTCACACGCGGCTCATACACCACTTCTCGTGGCCTCTGCTTTAGCGCACTGCGCCCGCTCACTTATACTGTGCTTCACACTGTTATGAATTGTCAAACTGCATTTTATGTTTATTGAACTATTTCCTGTGCATTCGTATTGTTAACGTACGGCACTGTGGAAAGGGTTAATGACATTTCAAGCGCTCCCGCTGTTCAGAGCCATAGTCCGTTACGAAGGTCAGAGACACCGAGGTGTCTGTCTCTGGTCCCCTCTCCAGGAAGTCCAGTACCTCTGCCATGACCCCAGACACTCGTTGGCCGGAATCTAGAAGGACCCCGTGGGATTCCCCAATCACCAGGATCTCTGACGTTTTCTCTGACCTCCTGATGAAACAATCATCCATTGCCCAGTCCGGCTGCAGGTGGCTCCGCACCAGCGGCTTTATCAACACATTGGGCTTCCGGCCCTTTAATGTCCAACTCAATTTTATGCCAAATAGCAACAGTGCCTGGATTAGCAGCATTCGGCAGCACCTGCTCTTCTCATGCCGTCGCCCCTAGCAACAACGTTGTGCCCTTTTCGCGTCGCACTGCCCGCATCCTCCACCAACTGTAAGGGATCGCTCCCAAGCAGGGCAGAGATGACAGAGTCCTCAGACAACGGGGTTAGAGGCCTCACGGCGCCTTATTCTGGCTCCTCAGCACAAACATCAACCAACATAAGCCCCTGCCCGTCTGGCCTCCACCTCACCTATAGGGCGCAGTTCACACACAGGGAGAGATCCGGCTTCACACAGCCTCGTGGCTGGGACCACACAGAGCCGCTCAGGCGTCCCTCTCTAGGGTCACTTCCTCTCCACCATTGATTCCATAGCCCCAGGTGAGGCCTGCGGTGTAACCTGTAGTGGACTGGGGTGTGGACTGGGAGACTCCACTACCAACCAGTCTCCCAGTCCATAGAAACCAGACCAGACAAAAGCAAAGTGATCTCCAGAAAGCTAAGCCTCCGTTACTGGATTCCAGTTATCTCACCCAGCTAAACTGGGAGACACACACCCTCAGCACACCCCACCAGATACGTGCCCCTCACAGTAGTTATACCAGATACGTGCCCCTCACAGTAGTTATGCCCAGATATCTGCCCCTCACAGTAGTTATACCAGATATGTGCCCCCTCACAGTAGTTATACCCAGATATGTTCCCCTCACAGTATTTATATCCAGATATGTGCCCCCTCACCGTAGTTATGTCCAAATATGTGCCCCTCACAGTAGTTATACCAGATATGTGTCCCCTCACAGCAGTTATGTCCAGATATGTGCCCCTCACAGTAGTTATGTCCAGATATGTTCCCCCTCACAGCAGTTATGTCCAGATATGTGCCCCCTCACAGTAGTTATTCCCAGATATGTGCCCCTTCACAGTAGTTATGCCCAGATATGTGCACCTCACAGTAGTTATGACCAAATATGTGCCCCCTCATAGTAGTTATACCCAGATATGTGCCCCCTCATAGTAGTTATGGCCAGATATGTGCCCCCTCACAGTAGTTATGGCCAGATATGTGCCCCCTCACAGTAGTTGTGCCCAGATATGGGCCCCTCTACAGTAGTTATGCCCAGATATGTGCCCCTCACAGTAGTTATACCAGATATGTGCCCCTCACAGTAGTTATGACCAGATATGTGCCCCTCACAGTAGTTATGGCCAGATATGTGCCCCCTCACAGTAGTTATGGCCAGATATGTGCCCCCTCACAGTTATAATGGCCAGATATGTGCCCCCTCACAGTAGTGATTCCAGATATGTGCCCCCTCACAGTTATGATGGCCAGATATGTGCCCCTCACAGTAGTTGTGCCCAGATATGTGCCCATCACAGTAGTTGTGCCCAGATATGTGCCCCTCACTGTAGTTGTACCAGATGTGCCCCTCACAGTAGTTAAGCCCAGATATGTGTCCCTCACAATAGTTATGTCCAGATATGTGCCCCCTCACAGTAGTTATGCCCAGATATGTGCCCCTTCACAGTAGTTATTCCCAGATATGTGCCCCTGACAGTAGTTATGTCCAGATATCTGCCCCCTCACAGTAGTTATGTCCAGATATGTGCCCCCTCACAGTATTTATATCCAGTGTGGCGAAACCAACCGCGCCACTGGGTTTTGGAGGGGACAGATTGCCAGCCTCTTGCCCCAGGATTATGGGCCCTCTCATCAGCCCATGCTAAACTTAAAACCCCATGACGATTTGACTGTGTTTGTGGCATCTGAGCGCTGTTTGGATATATTGAGCGCTCAGATCCAAGCCATCTGGGGATATGTTAAATGTCTGTGTACTGTAAAGGGTGGGACATTGTGTATTGAATAGTGATGTCTGTCCTATTGTCCCCACGTGTGTATTGGGGATTTCCCTTTGTCCTGAAAGATAATTGAATGACTCCTTGATTGTCTCCAGGACAGAAGACATTGTGTATTCTCCTGCCTGTGATGATTACATTACCCATGTAGGGTAATTGTATCACAGGCAGAGGGGAGGGATATGCTGGGGGTGTCTGTATTGTCCTATTGTGTGTGACTGGCTGCTGTATCCCGTGTCGCAGTCTTCCTTCTGGTCCCCTAGGGAGTGTCCACCAGGTGGGAGACCTGCATAAATACCGGGCAGGTAGCCCTCAATAAAGTAAGAATTCCTGTTTAACCATTAATACGGAGCCTCGTCTCGTACTTGGGGGAATTGCTACGTCAGAACGTTCTCTTGCCTGTTCCAGGAAAAGAGGACTTCGTATGGTTCCAGTTCGGTGGATTCCAGCGGTTGTGGGTTGCTGTGCTCTTCTCCAGGGGAATCGCCCGAACGGTATTAACCCTCACTATACCGGGTTATACCGTAACATCCAGATATGTGCCCCTCACCGTAGTTATGTCCAAATATGTGCCCCTCACAGTAGTTATGCCCAGATATGTGCCCCTCACAGTAGTTATACCAGATACGTGCCCCTCACAGTAGTTATGGCCAGATATGTGCCTCTTCACATCAGTTATACCAGATATGTGCCCCCTCACAGTAGTTATACCAGATATGTGCCCCCTCACAGTTATAATGGCCAGATATGTGCCCCTCACAGAAGTTAGACCAGATATCTACCCCCTCACAGTTATAATGGCCAGATATGTGCCCCCTCACAGTAGTGATTCCAGATATGTGCCCCTCACAGTTATAATGGCCAGATATGTGCCTCTTCACAGTAGTTATACCAGATATGTGCCCCTCACAGTTATAATGGCCAGATTTTTGCCCCTCACAGTAGTTGTGCCAGATATCTACCCCTCACAGTTATAATGGCCAGATATGTGCCCCCTCACAGTAGTTATTCCAGATATGTGCCCCCTCACAGTTATAATGGCCAGATATGCGCCCCTCACCGTAGTTATACCAGATATGTGCCTCTTCACAGAAGTTATACCAGATATGTGCCTCTTCACAGTAGTTATACCAGATATGTGCCCCCACACAGTTATAATGGCCAGATATGTGCCCCTCACAGTAGTTAAGTCCAGATATGTGCCCCCTCACAGTAATTAAGCCCAGATATGTGTCCCTCACAGTAGTTAAGTCCAGATATGTGCCTCCTCACAGTAGTAATGCCCAGATATGTGCCCCCTCACAGTAATTAAGCCCAGATATGTGTCCCTCACAGTAGTTAAGTCCAGATATGTGCCTCCTCACAGTAGTTAAACCCAGATTTGTGGTCGGGGCTACATGACACGTAACAGTCTACCTGCCAACCTAACTGGGCTAAGCGGCTTGAGTTGTGCCGTAACCGCTGCGTAGAAGGAATGCCTGAAGGGCGGCATGCCCTGCAAGGTGTTTATGAAAAAGAAGGGTGGGTTGGGAGGATACGCAGCAGCCGTCAACACACCCAAGGGAGGCGCCTGCCTGGTATAAATGTGCTACTTACGCCCCTCCCACAAATATAGGCCAATAAACTGGCCTTCTAGCAGGTGTCCCTCACAGTAGTTATACCAGATATGTGTCCCTCACAGTAGTTATACCAGATATGTGCCCCCTCACAGTAGTTATGGCCAGATATGTGTCCCTCACAGTAGTTATGTCCAGATATGTGCCACCTCACAGTAGTTATACCAGATATGTGCCCCCTCACAGTAGTTATGGCCAGATATGTGCCCCTCACAGTAGTCAAGTCCAGATATGTGCCTCCTCACAATAGTTATACCAGATATGTGCCCCCTCACAATAGTTATACCAGATATGTGCCTCCTCACAGTAGTTATACCAGATATGTGCCTCCTCACAATAGTTATACCAGATATGTGCCCCTCACAGTACTTAAGCCCAGATATGTGCCCCCCTCACAGTAGTTATGCCCAGATATGTGCCCCTCACAGTGGTTATACCCAGATATGTGCCCCTCACAGTGGTTATACCCAGATATGTGCCTCTTACAGTAGTTATACCCAGATATGTGCCCCTCACAGTAGTTATACCCAGATATGTGCCCCTTACAGTAGTTATACCCAGATATGTGCCCCATCACAGTTATAATGGCCAGATATGTGCCCCTCACAGTAGTTAAGCCCAGATATGTGCCCCTCACAGTAGTTATACCCAGATATGTGCCCCCTTACAGTAGCTGTATCCAGATATGTGCCCACTTACAGTAGCTGTATCCAGATGTGCCCCCTTTGCAGTTGCTATGCCCAGATGTGCCCCCTTCACAGTAGTAGCCCAGATATGTGCCTCCTTACAGTAGCTGTATCCAGATATGTGCCCCCTTACAGTAGCTGTATCCAGATGTGCCCCCTTTGCAGTTGCTATGCCCAGATGTGCCCCCTTCATAGTAGTAGCCCAGATATGTGCCCCCTTGACAGGAAGAGAAAAAAAAAATACCAAGTTCCTCGGGATCACAGTTCAGCTGCCGGTGCTCTACAGCAGTCCCCGGACGTATCTCCATCTCCCCCCTCTCGGCCCCTCTGACATTTCATGCTGTATTGTGCTGGGTTTGAGCTGTTGTGTTTACATTTTTACACTGCTAGGCGGAAACTTCGGCCTAGCAGTACTTCCAGTGTTACTGGCACTGATGGGCTTCATTACAGGCTAGGGCAGGACTTAAGCCTGTCCATTAGTGCCAGTGACATCACCGTCCTTACTGCTGGGCGGAAGCTTTCTCACCATAGTACCGCCAGTGGTAATAACGTTCCCTACAGTGCCCATAGTACTTATAAGGCCCCCCTGTAGGGCACCAGTAATAGATATAAGCCCATTCTATAGAGCCCCCAGTAGTAGTAGTAGTAATGGCCCCCACCACTGCCCACAGTATTTATAATGTTCCCTGAAGTGCGCCCTGTAATTCTAAAGCCCCCACCACTGTCCACAGTATTTATAATGCCCCACTACTGCCCACGGTTTTTAATGCCCCACTACTGCCCACGGTATTTAAAATGTTCCCTGAAGTCCCCACTGTAATTCTAAAGCACCCCACCACTGCCCACAGTATTTTTAATGTCCCCACCACTGTCCACAGTATTTATAATGTTCCCTGAAGTGCCCCCTGTAATTCTAAAGCCCCCACCACTGCCCACAGTATTTATAATGTCCCCACTACTGCCCACAGTATTTACAATGTCCTCACCACTGTCCACAGTATTTATAATGCCCCCACTACTGCCCACAGTATTTATAATGTTCCCTGAAGTGCCCCCTGTAATTCTAAAGCCCCCACCACTGCCCACAGTATTTACAATGTCCCCACCACTGTCCACAGTATTTATAACGCCCCACTACTGCCCACAGTATTTATAATGTTCCCTGAAGTGCCCCCTGTAATTCTAAAGCCCCACCACTGCCCACAGTATTTATAATGTTCCCTGAAGTGCCCCCTGTAATTCTAAAGCCCCCACCACTGCCCACAGTATTTACAATGTCCCCACCACTGTCCACAGTATTTATAACGCCCCCACTACTGCCCACAGTATTTATAATGTTCCCTGAAGTGCCCCCTGTAATTCTTAAGCCCCTGTAAGGATACGGTGGTTTGCGCTCCAGCCTGGATCCATGCCCTGTGTAACCATGACAACGATCGCTGTTTGCCTCCCAGGCTGGAAGCAGTGGCCGCTGGGCCGTCTAAGGTGGCTCCGCCCATCCACACTTGGTCAATAAATAGGAGCCAGGTGCTGCACAGGGTGTTCCACTAATGGAGTGCGCACCCTGCCTGCTCCATTCACCACGAGGACGCAAGCTCCTAACTACCTGCAACTCTGAACCTCCAGGAGAAACCCTCACCTACCTTATCCAGCTCCACCACCGCAGGATCCCTGCATGACTTCTAACAGCAAGTATCAGCCTGTCATTTTGTTCACTGACATTGATCACTGAAAGGAAGGGACTCGCTGGTGACTATTAGTACTGCAGGCCTGGGATTTCTGAACGTTGCCTAGAGCTGTTATTCATGAACTTTAATCTGTACTCTGATTCCTAAAACGAACTTTCCTCACTATTAGTTTTACACTCTATCTTTAGTACGCGGTACATGATTTTGTTACCCCATACTCTCCGCTTAAGACTGAGAGAGCCGCCTGGGGTACACACTGAGCAGCCGTAAAGACTCCATCAACACTCAAGTAGTGTGACAGGAGTGGATGTCAAAGGACTCCGCAGTTGAGATCCTAACTGATCAATTTGGTGCGTTACATATTAGTGGAACCCTCATGGATCCAGCGGGCTCGTGCGGCACATGAGTCGCCCTCACTGAGAGGGTGGAAACCCTTAACGTGACCGTACAGAATCTCCAATTGGAAAATCAGACGTTGCGAGATCTCGTCTCGTCGCGCACAGGACACCACCACGATGGACCGGAACCCAAGGTCAGTCCACCTGAACTTTTCTCAGGAGACCGGAAGCAGTTCCGCAAATTCCTGAATGCATGCAAGCTGATGTTTCAGTTACGCCCCCGGACCTATCCTACCGATAGAACCAAAGTACTCACCATGATCTCTTACCTCAGGGGGGAGGCCAGAGCATGGGCTAACACCTATTTAGAAAAGGAAGACCCGGTCTTGAATTCCTTTCCGCAATTTCTTGAAACAATGGCCCTCCTTTACGAGGACCACAACAAGCAGCTGACTGCGGAGACCGCCATTCGCACCCTAAAGCAAGGGAGACGACCCGTTGAGGACTTTATTGCGGAATACACTCGTTGGGCCCGTGAGACTGAATGGAATGATCTCACTCTTAGAAATCAGTTCCGTCTCGGTCTATCTGAGGCCCTGAAGGATGAGTTAGCCCGCGGAGAGCTGCCACATACACTCGACGCCTTGATGCAGAAGGTCACCACCATTGACAGACGCTTAAGGAGCGTAGGGCCGAGAGAGTCTCAGGGTTTACACCCACCCGAGACAGACCAGCCCGGATCCTGTAGCAGAGATGATGGAGATTGGGGCAATTCGTGGTCCTCTGACTGAGAGAGAAGACCCGGAGACGGAACCTCAACCTCTGCTTATACTGTGCGTCGGCTGACCATTCGGTTGATGGATGTCCTGCCATAAGAAAGAAACATGAAGGTAAAATGATGACGTTCTGTAACTTAGGCAGAAAAGATAACAACACAAGTGGTTACATTTATACGTCTCTTACCTTACAGTGGGACCAAAAACCGAACTATCGTTGATGCAATGGTGGACACGGGAGCTTCAGGGAATTTTATCGATAAGCATCTAGTAGAGAGAAATAAAATTCCCCATACAAGGAAAGATGTATCGATATCCGTGAGTTTTATTGATGGTACAACCTCTAGACCTATCCATAGCCAGACTCAACCCCTTTTGGTGACAAGCGAAAATAACCACACAGAATTTTTATCCTTTGATGTCATACACTCCCCTTCGTTCCCCATCATTTTAGGCTTGCCATGGCTCCGGTTACATCAACCAGTTCTCCTATGGGAACAGGGGAGAATTGGGTTTACCTCACGTTATTGCAGGAGACCTGCTTCCCTATTAAAACTCTCATGCATGTAGGGGTGAACCAGGTCCCTACCCAATACTCAGAGTTTTCGGAGGTATTTAGTGCAAAGATGGCGGAAACCCTACCGCCCCATAGACCCTACGATTGCCCCATAGACCTGCTGCCGGGCAGTGAAATACCCACAGGAAGAATCTACCCATTGGCACAACCAGAACTTGACCACCTCAAACAGTATCTCGAAGAGAACTTAAGGAAGGGATTCATTCGGCCTTCAACCTCCCCTGCAGCCGCAGGTATGTTCTTCGTAAGGAACAAAGACTTGAGCCTCAGACCCATCATTGATTACAGAGCATTAAATAAAATAACAATCAAAAACCGGTACCCCCTGCCGCTAATATCCGAGCTTATTGAAAGACTTCAAACATCAACTATCTACACTAAACTGGACTTGAGAGGCGCATACAACTTGATTAGGATTAGAACCGGGGATGAATGGAAAACTGCTTTCCGCACCCGGTACGGACTCTTTGAGTATATGGTAATGCCTTTCGGCTTGTGCAATGCCCTGCCACATTCCAAAACTTTATCAACGACATATTTAGGGATCTACTAGATGTATGTGTTGTCATCTATCTAGATGACATATTGGTCTACTCCGATAACCTACAAGATCACAGGAAACACGTCCGTTGGGTACTTGCGCGATTAAGCGTCCATCACTTATATGTCTGTAGCGGACTGGACCCTGTACCAGAGTCTGCCCCAGTTTCCTGGAAGGGACTGCTTGCTCGCCTCCTGCCCTGCGACTATGGCCCCATGTATGCTTGTCCTGTTTGAGCGGTGATGCCCCAGATGGCTCTGCTATGGAGCCCATTCATATGGTGGAGGACTATGGGAAAGACTTTAGCTCCATGGCAATTGAACTGGACATGTGTGGTCTGAGCGCCATTCCATAATGTGCGCTCAGACCTAAGCTATCTGGGGATATGTTGCATGTATATGTTTTATAGTATTGTAGCATTGTGTAATTTTGTGTCCCTTTTGCAGCCATGTGCTCAATGGAGTCTGCCTCTATCCCTGGATATATTGAGCGCTCAGATCCAAGCCTTCTGGGAATATGTTAAATGTCTGTGTATTGTAAAGGGTGGGACATTGTGTATTGAATAGTGATGTCTGTCCTATTGTCCCCACATGTGTATTGGCGATTTCCCTTTGTCCTGAGAGATAATTGAATGACTCCTCGATTGTCTCCAGGACAGAAGACATTAGTGTATTCTCCTGCCTGTGATGATTGCATTACCCAAGTAGGGTGATTGTATCACAGGCAGAGGGAGGGATATGCTGGGTGTGTCTGTATTGTTCCAATGTGTGTGATTGGCTGCTGTATCCCGTGTCGCAGTCTTCCTTCTGGTCCTCTAGGGAGTGTCCACCAGGTGGGAGTCCTGGATAAATACCGGGCAGGTAGCCCTTAATAAAGATAGAGTTCCTGCTTGACCCTCAAAGCGAAGTGTCGTCTCGTTATTGGGGGATCTGACTGTATGCTGATTGCCAGGAGTGTAAGCTGTTCATATTGCTTTTCCTGTTCGGCTGCTTCCAGGGTTCGTGTGTCTCTTGTTTGGAAGTTGGTGAATTCGTGTGGTTTGCAGTTCGGGAAGTTGGTGATTGCAGTAGCTGCTGGTCTATCCGAGAAAGGGAATATCGCCTAAGCGGAGTTGTGTGCGTAACGGTCCGTTACATTTGGTGGCAAACAGCGGGATCATTTCCACAGCCCAGAAGGACATCTACAGGGCAACACCATTCCTTGGATTACAAAGTGAGGGCAACGCCAGTACCCGTGCAGCGCCCCTATCTACAAAAGAAAGAACTTCAGGAGAACAAGCATGGCACCCAGCTACACGCAGGAGGAATTTGACAGAGAGCTGAGATCACGGCTGATTTTCTTCGGACCCAACCCCCGGAGAAATCTGTGCAGTTCGTGAGGAGGATAACAGCAGAGTACCTGCAGTTCATGGCAGATGGTATCGCCCGCCCTCCCCAGCGGCTGAGTGCGTTCCGGAGAGCTGAAGGTGTCGTCCTTCCCCCCAGCGGCCGTGTGAGTTACAGAGGGCCGAAGGTGCCGTCCTTCCTCCACAGCGGCAGTGTGTACCCCAGGGAGCCGAAGGTGTCATCCTTCCTCCCCAGCGGCCGTGTGTACCCCCGGGAGCTGAAGGTGCCGTCCTTCCTCCACAGCGGCAGTGTGTACCCCAGGGAGCTGAAGGTGCCGTCCTTCCTCCACAGCGGCAGTGTGTACCCCAGGGAGCTGAAGGTGCTGTCCTTCATCCCCCGCGGCAGTGTGTACCCCAGGGAGCTGAAGGTGTCGTCCTTCCTCCCCAGCTGCAGTGTGTACCCCAGGGAGCTGAAGGTGCTGTCCTTCCTCCCCAGCGGCAGTGTCTACCCCCGGGAGCTGAAGGTGTCATCCTTCCTCCCCAGCGGCAGTGTGTACCCCCGGGAGCTGAAGGTGCTGTCCTTCCTCCCCAGCCGCAGTGTGTACCCCCGGGAGCTGAAGGTGTTTCCCTTCCTCCCCAGCGACAGTGTCTACCCCCGGGAGCTGAAGGTGTCATCCTTCCTCCCCAGCTGCAGTGTGTACCCCAGCAGCAGGACAAGATACTGAAAGGGGAGACAGTTGGTCCCCCCCTCCACCAGCAGAGAGAGGGTCAGGGAGAGGAGCCTGCTACCCGCTCTCCCCAGCGGCAGTCTACAGTTCAGAGAGAGGAGCTTGTTACACCCTCTCTCCAGCGGCAGCCTAACCCACCAAGGGGAGATGTTCGCCCCCAGCGGTGCAGATGGGACCGTGGTCTCTGCACTTGCAACACAAGGGGCAAGGATGGTCGGTCCTGTCCGCCAGCCACAGAGCAGTTTATCCAGAGGGAGACAGTCGGTCTCCTCCCCACAACCAGGCTCCCACCAGGCTACTTCCGTGGTAGCGCTGGCCCCAGGGCAGAGTATCGCCGGTCTCTGCCCACTCAGCAACCCACCTAGGCAGTCTACCAGTCCCCCGCATGGCCGTAGTGAGGCACCTGGACATGGACAAGTTGCTACTTTATCCAGGTGTAGTAACAATTTATTGTGGGTGGGCTGTACTGCTGTTTGTGCTTCGTGGGTGGGTTGCTGGACTAACTCAGGGCACTGACCGGCAGGAGGTCAGATACCCTGTTAGTCTCTTTGGTAAGGGAGAAATGTAGCGGACTGGACCCTGTACCAGAGTCTGCCCCAGTTTCCTGGAAGGGACTGCTTGCTCGCCTCCTGCCCTGCGACTATGGCCCCATGTATGCTTGTCCTGTTTGAGCGGTGATGCCCCAGATGGCTCTGCTATGGAGCCCATTCATATGGTGGAGGACTATGGGAAAGACTTTAGCTCCATGGCAATTGAACTGGACATGTGTGGTCTGAGCGCCATTCAATAATGTGCGCTCAGACCTAAACTATCTGGGGATATGTTGCATGTATATGTTTTATATAGTGATTGTAGCATTGTGTAATTTTGTGTCCCTTTTGCAGCCATGTGCTCAATGGAGTCTGCCTCTATCCCTGGATATATTGAGCGCTCAGATCCAAGCCTTCTGGGAATATGTTAAATGTCTGTGTATTGTAAAGGGTGGGACATTGTGTATTGAATAGTGATGTCTGTCCTATTGTCCCCACATGTGTATTGGCGATTTCCCTTTGTCCTGAGAGATAATTGAATGACTCCTCGATTGTCTCCAGGACAGAAGACATTGTGTATTCTCCTGCCTGTGGTGATTGCATTACCCATGTAGGGTGATTGTATCACAGGCAGAGGGGAGGGATATGCTGGGTGTGTCTGTATTGTTCCAATGTGTGTGATTGGCTGCTGTATCCCGTGTCGCAGTCTTCCTTCTGGTCCTCTAGGGGAGTGTCCACCAGGTGGGAGTCCTGGATAAATACCGGGCAGGTAGCCGTTAATAAATGGTAGAGTTCCTGCTTGACCCTCAAAACGAAGTGTCGTCTCGTTATTGGGGGGATTTGACTGTATGCTGATTGCCAGGAGTGTAAGCTGTTCATATCGCTTTTCCTGTTCGGCTGCTTCCAGGGTTCGTGTGTCTCCTGTTCGGAAGTTGGTGAATTCGTGTGGTTTGCAGTTCGGGAAGTTGGTGATTGCAGTAGCTGCTGGTCTATCCGGAAAAGGGAATATCGCCTAAACGGAGTTGTGTGCGTAACGGTCCGTTACAATGTCAAACCAGAAAAGTGTATATTCGAGACTACTACCCTTCCGTTCCTTGGTTATATAATCTCACCCAAGGGAATTCAGATGGATCAGTCAAAGATCACTTGCATCCAAAACTGGCCGATTCCGGACTCTAGGAAAGCCCTCCAGCGTTTCATAGGGTTCTCGAACTTCTACAGGAAATTCATCAAAGACTTCTCCGCTACCATCAAACCCCTAACCAGATTAACTAGTGTCAATACGAAATTTGTTTGGTCCATGGAGGCCCAATCAGCTTTTGAGTTACTTAAAGACAAATTCACTTCAGCACCAATTCTGACCATTCCGAATCCAAACTATCACTTTGTGCTGGAAGTAGATGCATCACAGGCAGCCATAGGAGCTGTTCTGTCCCAGCGGAGCTCCTTCTCATCCCCACTACATCCTGTCGGGTTTTACTCCCAGACTCTAAACACAGCTGAAATCAACTACCCCATAGGGGAAAAGGAACTTCTTGCCATAAAATGTTCCCTAGAGAACTGGAGGCACCTACTTGAAGGTTCAACACACCCCATCACAATATACACGGATCACCGTAATTTACAATACCTGAAAACCAGTAAAACACTGTCAGCACGTCAGGTACGGTGGAGTTTTTTTGACAGATTCGACTTTCAAATTACTTATCGACCAGGCTCAAAAATGGGAAGGCTGACGCCTTATCACGTCTGGCTGAATGCCGCGCCGCAGTCACAGCCCCCACATGCATTATACCACCTAACAAAATTATCCTCGCCACCATCGAATTGGAAACCCAGCTTAAGGATGCTCTGAAAATTGACTGTGCTAACATCCCCGGGACTTCGGAAAGACCAACGGGGTTTCCTCTACAAAAACAACCTACTGTACATACCAACTCCTCTCACCACCCAGGTAATCAAACTCTGCCATGACACACCCTCGCGGGACACCCTGGCATTGCCAAAACCATAAACCTGATACGCAGGAACTTCTGGTGGCCAAAAATGACCAAAGAAATTAAGCAATATGTTTCCACATGTGAGACATGTGCCTCATGCAAAAGTGATAGAAATCGACCATATGGCCTTCTTATGAGTCTTCCTATCCCCAACAGACCCTGGGAATGGGTTTCAATGGACTTCATTGTAGAACTCCCCGCTCCAGAGGAAACAACACCATCATGGTTGTAGTAGACCTACTAACTAAGATGGCACACTTCATCGCCCTCAAAAATTACCTTCCTCCAGTGAAACTGCCGAGGCCTTTCTGTCCAATGTCATAAAACTACATGGAATCCCTAGCCAAGTTATATCAGACAGGGGTTCACAATTTATATCCAAATTTTGGAGAGCACTTTGTCTTAGACTCCAAATCGACCATAGAATGTCTACCGCCTACCACCCCCAAACTAACGGGCAGACGGAAAGGGTGTCTTCCTTCTGGTCCTCTGAGGGGAGTGTCCACCCAGGTGGGAGTCCTGGATAAATACCGGGCAGGTAGCCGTTAATAAAAGATAGAGTTCCTGCTTGACCCTCAAAGCGAAGTGTCGTCTCGTTATTGGGGGGATTTGACTGTATGCTGATTGCCAGGAGTGTAAGCTGTTCTATATTGCTTTTCCTGTTCGGCTGCTTCCAGAGGTTGCGTGTGTCTCTTGTTTGGAAGTTGGTGAATTCGTGTGGTTTTGCAGTTCAGGAAGTTGGTGATTGCAGTAGCTGCTGGTCTATCCGAGGAAAGGAATATCAGCCTAAACGGAGTTGTGTGGCGTAACGGTCCGTTACAATGTCAAACCAGAAAAGTGTATATTCGAGACTACTACCCTTCCGTTCCTTGGTTATATAATCTCACCCAAGGGAATTCAGATGGATCAGTCAAAGATCACTTGCATCCAAAACTGGCCGATTCCGGACTCTAGGAAAGCCCTCCAGCGTTTCATAGGGTTCTCGAACTTCTACAGGAAATTCATCAAAGACTTCTCCGCTACCATCAAACCCCTAACCAGATTAACTAGTGTCAATACTGAAATTTGTTTGGTCCATGGAGGCCCAATCAGCTTTTGAGTTACTTAAAGACAAATTCACTTCAGCACCAATTCTGACCATTCCGAATCCAAACTATCACTTTGTGCTGGAAGTAGATGCATCACAGGCAGCCATAGGAGCTGTTCTGTCCCAGCGGAGCTCCTTCTCATCCCCACTACATCCTGTCGGGTTTTACTCCCAGACTCTAAACACAGCTGAAATCAACTACCCCATAGGGGAAAAGGAACTTCTTGCCATAAAATGTTCCCTAGAGAACTGGAGGCACCTACTTGAAGGTTCAACACACCCCATCACAATATACACGGATCACCGTAATTTACAATACCTGAAAACCAGTAAAACACTGTCAGCACGTCAGGTACGGTGGAGTTTTTTTGACAGATTCGACTTTCAAATTACTTATCGACCAGGCTCAAAAAATGGGAAGGCTGACGCCTTATCACGTCTGGCTGAATGCCGCGCCGCAGTCACAGCCCCCACATGCATTATACCACCTAACAAAATTATCCTCGCCACCATCGAATTGGAAACCCAGCTTAAGGATGCTCTGAAAATTGACTGTGCTAACATCCCCCGGGACTTCGGAAAGACCAACGGGGTTTCCTCTACAAAAACAACCTACTGTACATACCAACTCCTCTCACCACCCAGGTAATCAAACTCTGCCATGACACACCTCTCGCGGGACACCCTGGCATTGCCAAAACCATAAACCTGATACGCAGGAACTTCTGGTGGCCAAAAATGACCAAAGAAATTAAGCAATATGTTTCCACATGTGAGACATGTGCCTCATGCAAAAGTGATAGAAATCGACCATATGGCCTTCTTATGAGTCTTCCTATCCCCAACAGACCCTGGGAATGGGTTTCAATGGACTTCATTGTAGAACTCCCCGCTCCAGAGGAAACAACACCATCATGGTTGTAGTAGACCTACTAACTAAGATGGCACACTTCATCGCCCTCAAAAATTACCTTCCTCCAGTGAAACTGCCGAGGCCTTTCTGTCCAATGTCATAAAACTACATGGAATCCCTACCCAAGTTATATCAGACAGGGGTTCACAATTTATATCCAAATTTTGGAGAGCACTTTGTCTTAGACTCCAAATCGACCATAGAATGTCTACCGCCTACCACCCCCAAACTAACGGGCAGACGGAAAGGGTGAACCAATGTCTGGAACAATTTCTCAGATGTCACTGCTCATTCCTTCAAGATGACTGGGAAAGCCTACTCCCCTCTTGCCGAATCAAGCTTACAACAATTCTGTAAATTCCTCCACTCTACATAGTCCATTCTTTGCTAATTATGGATTCCACCCTAGGTCTCTCCCTGAAATCAACCTTCCTACAAACGTTCCTGCCACAGATGATTATGTAACTACCTTGCAAACAACCCTCATGATGCTGAAAGACAACCTCCAACGGGCAAGGAAAGGCAGAAGATCTACTACGACCGTCACAGAGAGAAAATCCTCCTTATCAGGTTGGAGACTCGGTATGGCTGTCAACGAGAAACCTTCGGTTGGGGGTACCTGCTAAGAAACTGGGTAGGCAATTTTTGGGTCCGTTTCTGATAGAAAGAATTATCAACCCCAACACGGTGAGACTTACCCTTCCTCCTCGACTACAGGTACATCCCACATTCCATGTATCGTTGCTAAAACCGTTTAGACCTAGCCCGTTCCCCTCACGGGTTCCTCAACCCTCCCCCGATAGATGTCCGTGGTGAGGAGGAATTTGAGGTTGAGCAGCTTCGACTCCAGAAGAAGACAGGGGAGGATCCAGTACCTCGTTAGATGGAAGGGTTACGGGTCTCAGGATGACTCTTGGGAAGATGTGCGAGACGTCCATGCACCCAGACTCCAAAGGTTGTTCCACAGGAGATTTCCCGACCGACCCTCCCCTACTGGGGTACCCGGAGAGGGTCCCTTAAGGGGGTACTGTAAGGATACGGTGGTTTGCGCTCCAGCCTGGATCCATGCCCTGTGTAACCATGACAACGATCGCTGTTTGCCTCCCAGGCTGGAAGCAGTGGCCGCTGGGCCGTCTAAGGTGGCTCCGCCCACCCACACTTGGTCAATAAATAGGAGCCAGGTGCTGCACAGGGTGTTCCACTAATGGAGTGCGCACCCTGCCTGCTCCATTCACCACGAGGACGCAAGCTCCTAACTACCTGCAACTCTGAACCTCCAGGAGAAACCCTCACCTACCTTATCCAGCTCCACCACTGCAGGATCCCTGCATGACTTCTAACAGCAAGTATCAGCCTGTCATTTTGTTCACTGACATTGCTCACTGAAAGGA
Organism: Bufotes viridis; assembly: GCA_033119425.1. NCBI lineage: Eukaryota > Metazoa > Chordata > Amphibia > Anura > Bufonidae > Bufotes > Bufotes viridis. The sequence goes on from CM065594.1 coordinate 1,070,414, forward strand.
AGGGACTCGCGCTGGTGACTATTAGTACTGCAGGCCTGGGATTCCTGAACGTTGCCTAGAGCTGTTATTCATGAACTTTAATCTGTACTCTGATTCCTAAAACGAACTTTCCTCACTATTAGTTTTACACTCTATCTTTAGTACGCGGTACATGATTTTGTTACCCCATACTCTCCGCTTAAGACTGAGAGAGCCGCCTGGGGTACACACTGAGCAGCCATAAAGACTCCATCAACACTCAAGTAGTGTGACAGGAGTGGATGTCAAAGGACTCCGCAGTTGAGATCCTAACTGATCAATTTGGTGCGTTACAGCCCCCCACCACTGCCCACAGAATTTATAATGTCCCCACCACTGTCCACAGTATTTATAATGCCCCCGCCACTGCCCACAGTATTTATAATGCCCCACCACTGCCCACAGTATTTATAATGCCCCACCACTGCCCACAGTATTTTGCATCACACCGTCCCCCAGGGCCCCTATCATGTCCCAGGTGTAGTAGGAATGCCGAGTGGTGTAGTGCGGCCTACTAAATGTGTCTCTGTGTCACGGTGATCCTACCTGGATACCTCTGGACCCCAGGCTTTGGCTCTGAAGCAAAATAAAAGGGGGAACAATTGAGGGTGAAGGAAAAAAACTTGAGTCCAGACCTTGTGGTGAAATTCAATGGCAGCTTTACTTGAATAAACATTCATCCAAACGATTGGCAGGCTTTGCCTTGGCTCCAGCAGGCTTTAGCATAAACTGACAGGCAAACTCAACTCTGCTTTCTCTCTTTCCCTGCTGTACTGACAGGCTTGCTTAGATACTTTGCTTTCTTTCTTCATGCTGCACTAAACTCTGCTTTGATTTGGTCTCTGTACATCTGCTCTGGTATCCCTGGATGGGGTGCCGTCGACTTTTATTCCCCTCCTGACACTCAGTAAACAACGTATTTTCAGCCGAAGAACTGTTTCCTCTGACTGCTACTTCATTCAGGTCTTCTCGGCTACAACATGGAGTCTGAACCGGAATAATCTAGAACTGCCACCCCTCCTTCTGGTAGCAAGTAGGACTGGCCCACTTCTGCCCAAAGGGAAAATGGAATGGTGAGTTCCATTCTATCTAAGTATAGCTCTGCCACCTGCTGGTGAACCAGGCATATTACATGTAATAAACAGTTACACAGAAAGATTATCACTGCACAATGTAGAGGACCTGGATAGAAATACACAGATGACATTTATGTTAGCCCATTAGAAACAGTAGCAGGGTGCAGGAATGGTTACACAAATCCGGGTTGTTACATTTATAATGCCCCCTGCAGTTCCCCTCTGTAACTATAATGTTCCCTGCAGTGCCCTTGTAATTATAATTCCCCCACCACGGCCCACAGTATTTATAATGCCCCCTGCGGTGCCCCTGTAATTATAATGCCCCCACCACTGCTTACGGTATTTATAATGCCCCTGCAGTGCCCCCTGTAATTATAATGCCCCTGCAGTGCTCACTGTAATTATAATGCCCTCCACCACTGCCCACAGTGTTTATAATGCCCCCTGCAGTGCCCCCTGTAATTATAATGCCCCCATTACTGCCTACAGTATTTATAATGCCCCTGCAGTGCCCCCTGTAATTATTATGCCCCCACCACTGCCTACAGTATTTATAAAGCCCCTGCAGTGCCCCCTGTAATTATAATGCCCCCACCACTGCCCACAGTGTTTATAATGCCCCCTGCAGTGCCCCCTGTAATTATAATGCCCCCATTACTGCCTACAGTGTTTATAATGCCCCTGCAGTGCCCACTGCAATTATAATGCCCCCACCACTGCCTACAGTATTTATAATGCCCCCTGCAGTGCCCCCTGTAATTATAATGCCCCCATTACTGCCCACAGTGTTTATAATGCCCCCTGCAGTGCTCACTGCAATTATAATGGCCCCCATCATTGCCTACAGTATTTATAATGCCCCTGCGGAGCTCACTGTAATTATAATGGCCCCCACCACTGCCTAGAGTATTTATAATGCCCTGCGGTGCTCACTATAATTATAATGCCCCCACCACTGCCTGCAGTATTTATAATGCCCCCTGCAGTGCCCACTGTAATTATAATGCCCCCATTACTGCCTGCAGCATTTATAATGCCCCCTGCAGTGTTCACTGTAATTATAATGCCCCCACCACTGCCTACAGTATTTATAATGCCCCCTGCAGTGCCCCCTGTAATTATAATGCCCCCACCACTGCCTACAGTATTTATAATGCCCCCTGCAGTGCCCCCTGTAATTATAATGTTTGATGCAGTGCCCCTGGAGTTATGAGCTTCTCTGTAGTGCCCCTATAAATTATAACGCCTGTCCTCTCCTACCAGTCTTCTATACAATGCAGTCCCATGTAAATAACCACTCATCTCTCTCCAGTCTTCTAAACAATGCAGTCCCATGTAAATAACTTCACTCCTCTCCTCTAGTCTTCTATACAATAAAGTCCCATGTAAATAAATTTACTCCTCTTCCTCCAGTCTTCTATACAATTCAGTCGTGTTTAAATAACTTCACTCCTCTCCCTCCAATCTTCTATACCATGCAGTCCCATGTAAATAACACCAGCCCTCTCCCTCCATACTTCTTTATCATACAGTCTCATGCAAATAACTTAAATCCCCTCCTTCAGCCTCCTCCAACATATAGCCCCATGTAAATAACAGCCCTCACCTCAGCCCCTCTAATATACAGTCCCATGTAAATAACAGCCCTCCCCTCAGCCCTCTAATATACAGTCCCATGTAAATAACAGCCCTCCCCTCAGCCCCTCTAATATACAGTCCCATGTAAATAACAGCCCTCCCCTCAGCCCCTCTAATATACAGTCCCATGTAAATAACAGCCCTCCCCTCAGCCCCTCTAATATACAGTCCCATGTAAATAACAGCCCTCCCTCAGCCCCTCTAATATACAGTCCCATGTAAATAACAGCCCTCCCCTCAGCCCCTCTAATATACAGTCCCATGTAAATAACAGCCCTCCCCTCAGCCCCTCTAATATACAGTCCCATGTAAATAACAGCCCTCCCTCAGCCCCTCTAATATACAGTCCCATGTAAATAACAGCCCTCCCCTCAGCCCCTCTAATATACAGTCCCATGTAAATAACAGCCTCCACTCAGCCCCTCTAATATACAGTCCCATGTAAATAACAGCCCTCCCTCAGCCCCTCTAATATACAGTCCCATGTAAATAACAGCCCTCCCCTCAGCCCCTCTAATATACAGTCCCATGTAAATAACAGCCCTCCCCTCAGCCCCTCTAATATACAGTCCCATGTAAATAACAGCCCTCCTCAGACTCTCTAATATACAGTCCCATGTAAATAACAGCCCTCCCCTCAGCCCCTCTAATATACAGTCCCATGTAAATAACAGCTCTCCCCTCAGCCCCTCTAATATACAGTCCCATGTAAATAACAGCCCTCCCTCAGCCCCTCTAATATACAGTCCCATGTAAATAACAGCCCTCCCCTCAGCCCCTCTAATATACAGTCCCATGTAAATAACAGCCCTCCCCTCAGCCCCTCTAATATACAGTCCCATGTAAATAACAGCCCTCCCTCAGCCCCTCTAATATACAGTCCCATGTAAATAACATCACTCCTCACGTCCAGTCCTCTAATATACAGTCCCATGTAAATAACAGCCCTCCCTCAGCCCCTCTAATATACAGTCCCATGTAAATAACAGCCCTCCCCTCAGCCCCTCTAATATACAGTCCCATGTAAATAACAGCCCTCCCTCAGCCCTCTAATATACAGTCCCATGTAAATAACAGCCCTCCCCTCAGCCCCTCTAATATACAGTCCCATGTAAATAACAGCCCTCCCCTCAGACCCTCTAATATACAGTCCCATGTAAATAACAGCCCTCCCCTCAGCCCCTCTAATATACAGTCCCATGTAAATAACAGCTCTCCCCTCAGCCCCTCTAATATACAGTCCCATGTAAATAACAGCCCTCCCTCAGCCCCTCTAATATACAGTCCCATGTAAATAACATCACTCCTTACGCTCCAGTCCTCTATAATATACAGTCCCATGTAAATAACAGCCCTCCCTCAGCCCCTCTAATATACAGTCCCATGTAAATAACAGCCCTCCCCTCAGCCCTCTAATATACAGTCCCATGTAAATAAAAGCCCTCCCTCAGCCCCTCTAATATACAGTCCCATGTAAATAACAGCCCTCCCTCAGACTCCTCTAATATACAGTCCCATGTAAATAACAGCCCTCCCTCAGCCCCTCTAATATACAGTCCCATGTAAACAGCTCTCCCCTCAGCCCCTCTAATATACAGTCCCATGTAAATAACAGCCCTCCCTCAGCCCCTCTAATATACAGTCCCATGTAAATAACATCACTCCTTACGCTCCAGTCCTCTATAATATACAGTCCCATGTAAATAACAGCCCTCCCTCAGCCCCTCTAATATACAGTCCCATGTAAATAACAGCCCTCCCTCAGCCCTCTAATATACAGTCCCATGTAAATAACAGCCCTCCCCTCAGCCCCTCTAATATACAGTCCCATGTAAATAACAGCCCTCCCCTCAGACTCTCTAATATACAGTCCCATGTAAATAACAGCCCTCCCCTCAGCCCCTCTAATATACAGTCCCATGTAAATAACAGCCCTCCCCTCAGCCCCTCTAATATACAGTCCCATGTTGTAGCGGACTGGACCCTGTACCAGAGTCTGCCCCAGTTTCCTGGAGGGGACTGCTTGCTCGCCTCCTGCCCTGCGACTATGGCCCCATGTATGCTTGTCCTGTTTGAGCGGTGATACCCCAGATAGCTCTGCTATGGAGCCCATTCGTATAATGAAAGACTATGGGAAAGACTTTAGCTCCATGGCAATTGAACTGGACATGTGTGGTCTGAGCGCCATTCAATAATGTGCGCTCAGACCTAAGCTATCTGGGGATATGTTGCATGTATATGTTTTATGTAGTAATTGTAACATTGTGTAATTTTATGTCCTTTTGCAACCATGTGCTCAATGGAGTCTGCCTCTATCCTTGGATATATTGAGCGCTCAGATCCAAGCCATCTGGGGATATGTTAAATGTCTGTGTATTGTAAAGGGTGGGACATTGTGTATTGAATAGTGATGTCTGCCCGTCGATCCGTTACATTGGTGGCAAACAGCGGGATCATTTCCACAGCCCAGAAGGACATCTACAGGGCAACACCATTCCTTGGATTACAAAGTGAGGGCAACGTTAGTACCCGTACAGCGCCCCTATCTACAAAAGAAAGAACTTTAGGAGAACAAGCATGGCACCCAGCTACACGCAGGAGGAATTTGACAGAGAGCTGAGATCACGGCTGATTTTCTTCGGACCCAACCCCCCGGAGAAATCTGTGCAGTTCGTGAGGAGGATAACAGCAGAGTACCTGCAGTTCATGGCAGATGGTATCGCCCGCCCTCCCCAGCGGCTGAGTGCGTTCCGGAGAGCTGAAGGTGTCGTCCTTCCTCCCCAGCGACAGTGTGTACCCCAGGGAGCTGAAGGTGTCATCCTTCCTCCCCAGCGGCAGTGTGTACCCCCGGGAGCTGAAGGTGTCGTCCTTCCTCCCCAGCGACAGTGTGTACCCCAGGGAGCTGAAGGTGTCGTCCTTCCTCCCCAGCGGCAGTGTGTACCCCCGGGAGCTGAAGGTGTCGTCCTTCCTCCCCCGCGGCAGTGTGTACACCAGGGAGCTGAAGGTGTCGTCCTTCCTCCCCAGCGGCAGTGTCTACCCCCGGGAGCTGAAGGTGCTGTCCTTCCTCCCCAGCGGCAGTGTGTACCCCAGGGAGCTGAAGGTGTCGTCCTTCCTCCCCAGCGGCAGTGTGTACCCCAGGGAGCTGAAGGTGCTGTCCTTCCTCCACAGCGGCAGTGTGTACCCCAGGGAGCTCAAGGTGTCGTCCTTCTCCCCAGCGGCAGTGTGTACCCCAGGGAGCTGAAGGTGTCATCCTTCCTCCCCAGCGGCAGTGTGTACCCCAGGGAGCTGAAGGTGTCAGTCCTTCCTCCACAGCGGCAGTGTGTACCCCAGGGAGCTGAAGGTGTCGTCCTTCCTCCCCAGCGGCAGTGTGTACCCCAGGAGCTGAAGGTGTCGTCCTTCCTCCCCAGCGGCAGTGTGTACCCCAGGGAGCTGAAGGTGTCATCCTTCCTCCCCAGCGGCAGTGTGTACCCCAGGGAGCTGAAGGTGTCATCCTTCCTCCCCAGCGGCCGTGTGTACCCCGGGAGCTGAAGGTGCTGTCCTTCCTCCACAGCGGCAGTGTGTACCCCAGGGAGCTGAAGGTGTCGTCCTTCCTCCCCAGCGGCAGTGTGTATCCCAGGGAGCTGAAGGTGTCGTCCTTCCTTCCCAGCCGCTGTGTGTACCCCAGGGAGCTGAAGGTGCCGTCCTTCCTTCCCAGCCGCTGTGTGTACCCCAGGGAGCTGAAGGTGCCGTCCTTCCTTCACAGCGGCCGTGTGTACCCCCGGGAGCTGAAGGTGTCATCCTTCCTCCCCAGCGGCCGTGTGTACCCCCGGGAGCTGAAGGTGCCGTCCTTCCTCCCCAGCAGCAGGACAAAATATTGAAAGGGGAGACAGTTGGTCCCCCCCTCCACCAGCAGAGAGAGGGTCAGGGAGAGGAGCCTGCTACCCGCTCTCCCCAGCGGCAGTCTACAGTTCAGAGAGAGGGAGCTTGTTACACCCTCTCTCCAGCGGCAGCCTAACCCACCAAGGGGAGATGTTACGCCCCCCAACGGTGCAGATGGGACCGTGGTCTCTGCACTTGCAGCACAAGGGGCAAGGATGGTCGGTCCTGTCCGCCAGCCACAGAGCGGTTTATCCAGAGGGGAGACAGTCGGTCTCCTCCCCCCACAACCAGGCTCCCACCAGGCTACTTCCGTGGTAGCGCTGGCCCCAGGGCAGAGTATCGCCGGTCTCTGCCCACTCAGCAACCCACCTAGGCAGTCTACCAGTCCCCCGCACAGCCGTAGTGAGGCACATGGACATGGACAGGTTTATCCCTTTCTCAGGTGTAGTAACCATTTATTGGGGGTGGGCTGTACTGCTGTTTGTGCTTCGTGGGTGGGTTGCTGGACTAACAAGGGCACTGACCGGCAGGAGGTCAGATACCCTGTTAGTCTCTTTGGTAAAGGGGAGAAATGTAGCGGACTGGACCCTGTACCAGAGTCTGCCCCAGTTTCCTGGAAGGGACTGCTTGCTCGCCTCCTGCCCTGCGACTATGGCCCCATGTATGCTTGTCCTGTTGGAGCGGTGATGCCCCAGATAGCTCTGCTATGGAGCCCATTCGTATAATGAAAGACTATGGGAAAGACTTTAGCTCCATGGCAATTGAACTGGACATGTGTGGTCTGAGCGCCATTCAATAATGTGCGCTCAGACCTAAGCTATCTGGGGATATGTTGCATGTATATGTTTTATGTAGTAATTGTAACGTATATGTTTTATGTCCTTTTGCAACCATGTGCTCAATGGAGTCTGCCTCTATCCCTGGATATATTGAGCGCTCAGATCCAAGCCATCTGGGGATATGTTACATGTCTGTGTACTGTAAAGGGTGGGACATTGTATATTGAATAGTGATGTCTGCCCGTCGATCCGTTACACATGTAAACAGCTCTCCCCTCAGCCCCTCTAATATACAGTCCCATGTAAATAACATCACTCCTTACGTTCCAGTCCTCTATAATATACAGCCCCATGTAAATAACAGCCAGTGCGGCTCTAGACACAGACCAGGGGCAGATCTCTCCCTTACACCTTATGTCTGTGGGGGCTCCAATCACTGATGGAAATCACTGACCGAACACTGATGTGTGAATGAGGAGTGAGTCCTAATCAGGGCCCCCCTGACCTGCACCCCAAGGTGACCAGATTACCCTGTTGCCAGAGGACGGGAGTGAAAAAAATAATAAAATAAATAAAAAACACCTCTGCTGGCACTGGGACGGGCCCCCTCCCTCTCTGGGCCCCTGTGCAGCAGAATGTCCGCCCATGAATCACCCTGTTAATTGGGGCGATGAAACCTACCTATATTTATTGTTTTCCAAACACCTCTTTTGCACCCGTGACACGGATACCGTTGTTCGTCTGTCAGCCAATTTTGTGGGTGACTAACAGAATGAGGAGAGCCTCTACTAGGGGGCGTGGCCCTGGTGGTGGAGCTCCTGCTGCAGGGAGAGGACGTTGTCGATCTGTGCCAGCTACACGCCCAAATGAAACCCCTTCCTCAGGTGCACACAGGTGACAGGAGGCTCTGTATGGCCGGACTAGGGCGCAGCTAAGGGTAGGCCAGCGTGATTACGTTTGGTTGTGAGGGTCAGGAAGGTTAAGGGTTAAAGGGATTTGAAATGGTTGCTTGGAAAGTGGGGGGCGTTGCACAGGTAGGGAGGAGTCTGGGGGGCTATATAAGGGGGTGGTGTAAGGCCAGGGGTGCCATTTTGTGGAAAGAAAAGCTGGTAAGATGTCCCAGGACTTACCATTGACGACATGTTGTCCAGGTTGAGGGAGGCAGCGGCGGAGCGGGGCCCTGACTGGTTGAGCTCCCAGATGGAGGGCATGTTGAGGGGGGAGGTGGTGGGTGCTGTTAGCTCACCGCCTGAAGGCAGACGGACGCGGCGGGTACGTCCGCCGGAGCGCCTGAGTCCTACAGAGACCCCCGGGTTCGGCGCCGTGTCAGGAGCCCCTCCAGGGACCCTCCACCTCGAGGGAATGCAGGGCAGCTTACATCCTCATCCTCCCGGCGTGGGAGGAATCCGAATGGCAGGCGGAACCCAGCGCAGGGCAGGGGACCCTCTCCCTGTCCTCTCCAGCCGGCAGCGGTGGATCGGGAGCAGGAACGGCGGGATCCTCCCCTGCTATGGGGGATGGGAGGTCTGCTCGGCGCGGGAGTGACAGGGGCCATGAGGCATACGGGGCTGCGCAGCAGCAAGAGGCAGGTGAGCGCAGGCCCCAGGAGGAAGAGATGGCGGAAATGTTCTGCGGCTCTTCAGCGCCCTCTGGTGGACAGAAGTGAGGAGAGGAACGCACCCAGCATGGATACCTGCGCCAGTCAAGTCCCAAGACGGAGTGTGGTGGCTCGGATGGAAGATGGACATCAGGATTAAGGAGTTTCCGCTGCAGGGTTCACAGCGCCCAGGCAGCAAGGTGAGAACCGTGGGGTTCCCTTAGTTCTCTGTTTAGCGCCCAAGGGGGGAGTGGGCTGGGGGGTGGACAAGGGGAGTTAGTTGGTGGATTGGGGCAGTCTTTGGGTAGCCTGGCGGGGTTGGTTGCAGGTTTGGGGACTGCGGGTAGAGCCCCATTGCAGGTGTGGGGAATGGGTGCAGGGAGCGTTAGTGGGGCTGGCGAAGTGGCGATGCGGGATGGTGGGTCGGTTTCTGTGCAGACGCAGGCGAAGAGGTGGGGGAGAAGGTGGGTGATACGGCTCAAGGCGAGGTTTGTGTGTGTTCTGAGGGGCCGTTAGTTGAGGGATAGGATATGGAGAGGGGAATACGTGGAGATTTTTTCTCTCCATCCGCTGGAGAGATTTAATCTGGATAGGGAGCGGAGGGACGAGAAGAAGAAAGATGAGGACGAGAAACGGCGGTACAGGTTCATACAGCGTACTTTTGGGAATTGGTTGCAAGCGTTTGCAATTTTGGCAAGCGTGATAGGGGAAAAACATCCGGAGAGCCGCTCAGCGCTATTCTGTTATATGGATGCGATAGGGGAAGCTTATCGCGTGTGCGGGGGTGTTGGTTGGTTGAGGTATGACGAGCAGTTTAGGCAGAGGAAAGTGGTCCGCCCTAATACGCGGTGGGACCATAAGGATATTGGCTTATTAATGAGGGTGACGGCGCTGGGGAGACAGGGGCAGGGGGGTCTGGACTGTTTACCTTGGCGTCCACGTCCGCGAAGGGACAGTGCTTTTTGTTTAATGAGGGGGCATGTAAGTTCGGCGCAAAGTGCAGATTCAAACATGAATGTGCCAATTGCGGGGGGAGTCACGGAGCGAACAGATGTTTTAGGGGGAATAAGCAGAAAGGGGGTGCGGAGGGGCCTGAAAAAGGGTCAGACGCCGGTGCGGGTGGAAAGGATGGGTCCGCTCTTAGGTAAATACCCTAATCGGGAGGTGGCAGAATGGTTGCGGGATGGGTTTACGGTTGGCTTTATTATTCCATCAGATCCTTTTCTGGTGGTTTGGGGGGGAAAGAATTTGCGTTTGGCGTTAGAGCACTCCCAGGCGGTGGCAGATAAATTAGCAGCTGAGGTTCGGTTAGGTAGGATGGACGGGCCATTTGACACCCCTCCATTAGCAAATTTGCGGGTTTCGCCGTTGGGGGTAGTGCCAAAAAAGGAGCCGAATAAATTTCGGCTGATACACCATCTTTCCTTTCCGAAGGGGGCATCGGTCAATGACGGTATTGACCCTGACATTTGTTCGGTGGTTTATACGTTGTTTGATGCGGCTGTGGGTTGGGTGCGGATGTTGGGTCCGGGGACGCTATTGGCTAAAACGGACATTGAGGCAGCGTTTCGCCTTATGCCGGTTAGTCCAGATAGCCTTCATTTATTGGGATGTTGTTGGGAGGGGAAGTTTTTTGTTGATCGCTGTTTACCTATGGGTTGTTCGGTATCTTGCGCGTTTTTTGAAAAGTTTAGCTCGTTTTTGGAATGGGTGGTGGATGTGGCGGGTTGTTCGTCCATCACTCACTATTTAGATGATTTTTTGTGTTTGGGTCCGGCTAATTCGCGGGTGTGTGCGTTACTGTTGGGATCGTTACAGGCAATTTTTTCATCGTTTGAGGTTCCGTTAGCGGAGGATTAAACGGTTAGTCCTACGACCGAACTGAGTTTTTCGGGAATCACTATTGATACGGTTAGGATGGAATGTAGACTCCCTGACGGTAAGGTGCGGGATCTGCGGGGAGCTGTGGAAAGGGCAGGGCGGGCGAAGAAGATACGGTTGAAGGATCTTCAATCGTTGTTGGGGAAGTTGAACTTCGCCTGTCGCATTATGCCGATGGGCAGGATTTTTTGCAGGCGACGGCGGGGGTAACGGCTCCACACCATTTTATTAGGTTAGGGAAGGAGCTGAAGATGCATTTGGAGGTGTGGGATGGGTTTTTACAACATTTTAACGGCAGGGCACTGGTTATGCAGGAGGTGGTTGATAATTTTGATTTTGAGTTATTTTTGGACGCTGCAGGGGGGGGGGGTGGTTTGGGGTTTATTGCCAAGGGCATTGGTGTGCGGGAAGGTGGCCTGAGGCATGGGTGAGTAAGGGATGGGTGAGGAACGTAGCGTTACTGGAGCTCTTCCCGATAGTGTTAGCGGTGGTGTTGTGGGGTGATGAGTTTCGGGATAGGAAAATACGTTTTCATTGTGACAACTTCGGGGTGGTGCAGGCCATCAATTCATTGACTGCGGTGAGGTTGTTGCAACATATGGTTTTACAGTGTTTGTCTATTAATGCGTGGGTGGTGGCGTGTCATGTCCCGGGGGTGTCTAATTCCATAGCTGATGCTCTTTCTCGTTCACAGTGGGAACGGTTTCGGCAGTTGGCACCGGAGGCGGACCTGGAAGGTTTGGTTTGTCCGGCGTCAATATGGGAAATCTTGGAGGTACTGTAGCGGGATTGTTTAGGGCATCGCTGTGCGACGGGACATGGGCGGCATATGAGAGGGCTTGGGCAGGTTGGGAGCGGTGGTGTGCAGGATTGGGGGTGGGGGTAGATGGGGGAGTGGTTCCTTTGCTGTTTTTTTTAGGGCAAATGAAGGAGGAGGGGTGGTCGGTGGCGCGGGTTAACAGGTGTGTGGCGGGTTTGGTTTTTGGGTTTAAGTCCAGGGGTTTGGCGGATGTGTCTAAGACCTTTTTGGTTAAACAGGTGTTGAAGGGTTGGAGGCGAGGTAGGCGGTATCAGGACAGTAGGAAGCCGATATCGTTTGAGTTACTGTTGGGCATTGGGAGGCAGCTTGACTTGGTCTGTTCTTCGGTATGGGAGCGACGGCTGTTTAAGTTTTCCTTCTCGTTAGCGTTTTTTGGTGCTTTTCGTTTGGGGGAATTGGTTGGCAGGAGTGTTCGGTGTGCGGCAGGTTTGTCAGTGGGGGACGTAGAGGTGGGATGGGACAGGGTAGTGATCCGTTTGAGGGGGTCCAAGACTGATATGGAAGGTAGGGGTTGTAGGGTTACTTTGTTTGCGGTTCCTGGGTGCATGTTGTGTCCGATTGCTACCCTGGTGGATTTTAAGAGGGGGGTTAGTTTTGTGGATGGCCCCTTGCTCAGGCACGAGGACGGATCGTTTTTATCAAGATACCAGTTTGTGGCGGTGTTAAAGAAATGTCTGTCGGCTTTGGGGGTGGATTCTGCGAAGTATTCGGGACATTCTTTTAGGATCAGGGCTGCGACTGAAGCGGCTAGGCTGGGGCTGAGTGATGAGCAGATTATGAGGATTGGGAGATGGGAATCTGTCCGGTTTAGATCATACGTTAGGTTGGATACTTTGGTGTGAGCAGGGTTGGTGGGGCACTATGCTTAATGTGGGTTTTGTTGTTTCAGGTTCCTCGGCGGCTCTTGTTTGGATCCTGGGCCACTCCTTCGTATGGTGGGGAGCGCTTAGGGTGGACGTGAGAAGGCATGGTCGTCAGTTGGGGTTGTCTGAGGAAGTGGCGGTGGTAAGGTGGTTGGGGTTTAGGGGCATATTATGGGGGGGGGGGGGTGTTACGTGAGGTACATAGATTTGCTCGCTTGGACCGGGCCCCAGATGTGCTTGTGGTTCATTGTGGGGGAATGATTTGGGAGTTACGCCGGTGCGTAACTTGATCAGGGACGTTAAATTTGATTTCTTGAGGCTTTGGTCCTTGTTTCCTGGAATGGTGGTTGTGTGGTCTGACATTGTGCCTCAGAGGAAGTGGAGGGAGGCACGGTCGGTTGATAGGATTACCAAGGCCTGGATTAAAGTTAATAGGGCTATAGGGAAATTTGTGGCAAAACACGGGGCAGTTGCGGTAAGGCATAGGGAGTTGGAGGATGGTGTGGGGGAGTTCTGGAGAAAGGATGGAGTTCATTTGAACGCAGTAGGAATTGATTTGTGGTCACTGGGATTGCAGGATGGAATTGAAAGAGCATTGGGTGTGTGGCGGAACGCGCAAGCTTGAGGTGGTTGGGGTCAAGTTGCGCGTTGTTGGCGGCAGGAGGTACTGGAAGCTGGGAGTACGGATCGAGATCTGAGGTTGAGAGGGCCCCTTATGGTGGGGGCTGGACTCTCATGGTGGGGCTTACCTGTTCGGTTTGGTAAAGCGTCCACCACCGGGTGTCTCCGAGCTAGTATACCGCGGCTAGAGGCAAGGTGGATTTGCCGTGTGGTTGTGTAGGTGGACAATTTGGGGGCTTCCAGGACCTCCTTCGTCTGTGGTTATGCTATATATATATATTGTGGTAAGGTGCAGGGTGCCGTCGTGGATGGCAGGTATGTGTCACCGAGGTTCATAGCCTCGGTGAGGTAAGAGCCGTTTTTGTTGATGTCAGCAGCAGCTAGTGCTACTGACATAGTTGTTAAATAGCGTGGCTGCAAAGCCGATCCGGGCCGGCTCTTACCGGGAGCAGCTAAAGTGTAGGGTGGGTGGCTGCTCCCCACGACCCAGTCCTGGTTTTGGGCTGGGTTTAAAAACACAGCCAGCACCAGCAGGTGGTGTGATTGTCCTGGAGCTGCTGTTGGCTGTGGAATCATTTGAATTTGGGAGTTCTCTGGGCTGGAAGCAAGAGCCCAGCAAGGAGGAGTACAGACGGCCTGGAAGCCTGGCGTCGACTGTCTTGCGGCTGGACTGACAGCCAGGTGTGAATCCGCACCTAAACCTCCCAGGTGACTGGAACCTGTATTTGACTTTTTGTTTTGCCTCACGTTTTTCTGCTGGGTGTGAATTAACCCCAAGTGACTGTATGCTGTTTATGTTGTGCAAGTGTGAATTAAACACTGTTTGCTGCACTTACTGGACTCCTTTTGCCTCTGTACTGCACCCGCACCGCTATCTACCAGAGCGACTCCCCACAATATATATATGTATTTTATGTTATAATAAATGGCTGCTATGGCCAATAAAATCCACCTGAGGTGTTGTGTGAGTATTTGGGGATGATGGTGGGTGGATTGGTAGGAAGAAAGTGGGCATGGTGGGGTAAAGAGATGGTAGGACCCAGAATATCAACCAATACTTTGATCATGTGACATTTTGTAGGACTGAATGCTGCTCTACGGATGGTGAGGCCAGAACACGTACAGTAGATTGGGTGGCTGACAGCGCCGCCAGTTCCTTCACAGTATCTAACACCCGGTCCTCTGCAGAAAGCTCAGAGTTGGCACCTGCAGCCCATGCCCATCAGTCTTTTACCTCACCCCCTTGCAAAGCAGCCAAGCAGTCAGAGCACCATGTCATGCAGCAGGCTCTTATGCTTTTTGATGACTCTGCTGGCAGGGTTTCCCAGGGCCATCCACATAGCCCTGCCCCAGAAGTGGAAGAGATTGAGTGCACCGATGCCCAACCACTTATGTTGCAGGATCAGGACATGGGACGACCAACGCAGCACGTCTCTGATGATGACGAAACACAGGTGCAAACCGCTGTGGCTTTCTGCAATGTGCAGACCGACGAGGAGGGCAGGGGTGAAGACTGGGTGGAAGATGATGTGGAGGACGATGAGGAGGGCAGGGGTGAAGACTGGGTGGAAGATGATGTGGAGGACGATGAGGAGGGCAGGGGTGAAGACTAGGTGGAAGATGATGTGGAGGACGATGAGGAGGGCAGGGGTGAAGACTGCGTGGAAGATGATGTGGAGGATGATGAGGAGGGCAGGGGTGAAGACTGGGTGGAAGATGATGTGGAGGACGATGAGGAGGGCAGGGGTGAAGACTGGGTGGAAGATGATGTGGAGGACGATGAGGAGGGCAGGGGTGAAGACTGGGTGGAAGATGATGTGGAGGATGATGAGGAGGGCAGGGGTGAAGACTGGGTGGAAGATGATGTGGAGGACGATGAGGAGGGCAGGGGTGAAGACTGGGTGGAAGATGATGTGGAGGACGATGAGGAGGGCAGGGGTGAAGACTGGGTGGAAGATGATGTGGAGGATGATGAGGAGGGCAGGGGTGAAGACTGGGTGGAAGATGATGTGGAGGACGATGAGGAGGGCAGGGGTGAAGACTGGGTGGAAGATGATGTGGAGGACGATGAGGAGGGCAGGGGTGAAGACTGGGTGGAAGATGATGTGGAGGACGATGAGGTCCTAGACCCCACATGGAATCAAGGTCATGCGAGTGATATGTGCAGTTCGGAGGGAGAGCTGGTGGTCACGCAATCTCGGCTTCTTCCTCCCCCTCAGGAGCGACAGGTCCATCTGCCATACCGCCATCACCCAGCATCTCCACATTGTCCCATGGTAGCGTTCAGCTGTCCATCCCCCAAACACTGGAGAGAAAGAGAAAGTGCCCCCCTACCCACCTGTGAGCCCTGGCCCTGAATGCCAGCATTTCAAAACTTCCATTCCGTCCTGTGGAGACAGTTTTTCACCTGGAATTGACTTCATAAACCATGAACAGTACCTGATAGCGCCCCACAAGACGTTTCCAACAGTGTTTTCTGCGCTTTACCTGTATTTGAAATTATCTAAAAATCGCCTTTTAAAATCCTTGCAGAAGTCAAGATAGAAGTCGAGGGGGCAGCGGCCTACCTGACTCCAGGTCTGCCTTCCCTGCCCTAACCCCGCCCCTCTGCTCCATAACTGCAGTTGCCAAAGTTGCCGGGACCGCGCTCGTACAGCCCGCACATGCGCGGTATGCCTCCTTTAGCAGCGCGTTTCCGGCTCTCCTGCAGTGACTTGCGCGTCTATCGCACACTATGGGCGCATGCGCCCGATGCCGGCGTCTCATCACGCACGCCCCCGGCTTTTCTACTTGCGTCCACGTGATCACTGGTTACGTGCAGCAGATCGCAAGCCAGTGTTCATCTTCAGCTTAGAGAGATACTTCAGCAGGTATAACCCCAAAAGGGACAGTTTGCACGGGCACATATCTATATAGAGGACAAACACTTATACATTGGGGACTATCAAGACTTTACTATTTGTATGTTATTATGAAAAAGTAATCCCTCTAATAAAAGTTTACCTGAAATTATAAATTCTTACTTACTTAAAGGAGGCATACTGCGCATGCGCGGGCTGTACGAGCGCGGTCCCGGCAACTTTGGCAACTGTCAGTTATGGAGCAGAGGGGAGGGGTTAGGGCAGGGAAGGCAGACCTCGAGTCAGGGAGGCCGCTGCCCCCTCGACTTCTATCTTGACTTCTGGACCTGCCTGCAAGGATTTTAAAAGGCAATTTTTAGATGATTTCAAATACAGGAAAAGCGCAGAAAACACTGTTGGAAACGTCTTGTGGGGCGCTATCAGCAGTGGCGTATCTATCACGAGGCAAACAAGGCATTTGCCTAGGGCGGCACTTGCTAATGTGGCGGCAAAATGCCTTGTTTGCCTTAGTGATAGACTTTTTTTTTTTCCCTCTATTCCAACTTGTCCTTGCCCGGGGGTCCGATTCAATCCTCCTCCGGCTCCACTAGCAAGCGGCATCGCATAGTGAAGGACTACTGTCTGCGACTTACTTCCTCCTCCGAGTCCTCCTGACGTCACACAGAGGCGGAGTCACAGGCCGGCCACCGGCGGCAATGCTAGGGCGGGCGGCAGCAGGCCTACACAGCTACTGTCTGTGCGCTGCCTGCAGGCTGCAGCAGTGACTCAGGAGTCAGAACTGCCTGGTGACTCGGTGAGTGGTGATTGACGTCGACTCAAGTGAGTGCCCCCACAGTGACACAATTACACATGTAAATAGTATTTGTATCATACGGGCATGCAGTTCAGTCTCAGCCATTTTAATACAATCATAACATCCCTAAATATACATGATACTGCTGATATGGGGGTTATGAATTATTCAGACACTGGAACAATATACCAGTGACATTGCATCTGCACAATATTAAAGGGATTCCACTCAGCACATTATTATGTGGTGACAGAGAGAGTGCCTATCCCTTTTCTGTACATACCTGTATGCAGTGTGGGGTTTACAGAGGAAGGGGTTTGGCCTTGACAGGAAGGGGTAGGTCAAATTTATATTAGGGGGGTGTTTAGTCTCGCCTAGGGCAGCACAAAACCAAGATACACCACTGGCTATTAGGTACTGTTAATGGTTTATGAAGTCAATTCCAGGTGACAGGTTCGCTTTAAGAATGTCATGACGGAAGCTGTCCCACAGTACGTGGTTCCCAGCCGCCACTACTTTTCCAGGCGAGCCGTCCCTGCCCTGCACGAAAAAGTGGCAGAAAAAATCAAGTGTGCACTGCGCAACGCCATCTGTGGCAAGGTCCACATAACCACCGATATCGTGGACCAGTAAGCACGGCCAGGAACACTATATCTCCCTAACTGCTCACTGGGTAAATGTAGTGACGGCTGGGCCGCAGGCGGATAGCAGTTTGGCGCATGTCCTTCCTCCCTCGAGGATTTCAGGACATTTCTCCTTCCCTCCTGTTGCTTCCTCCTCCTACTCCACATCATCCTCCTCCTCCTCCGCTTCCTCTTCTTCCACCTCCTCATCCGCTCAGCGTACCACCTTCACCACCAACTTCATCACACCCCAGGGTAAACGTCAGCAGGCCATTCTGGAACTCATATGTCTGCGCTACAGCGGAACTTCGGCCATCCCGCTCACCGCCTCATATGCGACGTGCCCACCCGGTGGAACTCCACCTTGCACATGCTGGAGAGACTGTGCGAGCAGCAGCAGGCCATAGTGGAGTTTCAGCTGCAGCACGCACGCGTCAGTCGTACTGCCGAACAGCACCACTTCACCACCAATGATTGGGCCTCCATGCGAGACCTGTGTGCCCTGTTGCACTGTTTCGAGTACTCCACCAACATGGCCAGTGGCGATGACACCGTTATCAGCGTTACAATACCACTTCTATGTCTCCTTGAGAAAACGCTTAGGGCGATGATGGAAGAGGAGGTGGCCCAGGAGGAGGAGGAGGAGGATGAGGGGTCATTTCCACGGTTATCAGGCCAGTCTGTTAGAAGTGGCTCAGAGAGTGGGCTCCCACCTGATATCGGGGGCTCAGTGGAAGCACGAGACAGAGGAGGGGGAGTCGCCAATGCAGCAGGGGCACCGCCAGCACCTCAGAAGGCAGGGTTATCATGGCTGAAATGTGGAAAAGCGCAGGAAATGCTGGATGGTCTGAATTAGTGCAGTCCAGCACTGAGGAATAAGCTCAGGACTCTCTTGGTCCAGCAATGAAGTGATGTGTAGGAGGCACTGAGCATTCGGAGAATGGTTCTCCGACAGAACTGCCCCCTCCAGCCGCTGGATGTGAGAAAGAAGTTCCTCCCTAATCCAACTGTTCTGCTCTTCCAATCTAACCAAGCAATCAGGAATGATGCTGGCTACATCACCTCCCTCCATTGTGTTGTCTCCTACCTGCTTGGCGTCTCCTCCTTAATGCAGAAAAGGCAGCCATTATATGCGGAGGGGCCTGAGCAGGTAGGTCCTCAGACACAGAGGGCCCCCAACTGGCTCCGGTTCCAACTCTGATGGGGCCTAGCTCGGCTGAACTTCTTCCACGCTTGAATGTGTTGATAATGATCTCGCCACCATCTTAACGGCAATACATGTGTGAACACTACTCTGTTAAGGTTAAGGAGCCAGTGCTGAACTGGACGGTGCAAGGTCAGAATCGGGCGTTTTAGTCCCGAGGTCCAGTCAGAGACATAAAGGGAAGATCATCTATGTATTCAAAGATTTGTTGGTAGTAAGAAAAATGGAAGCTGCTTTGGAGCTCTCTGTCTGGATGGTCTTCTGGACATCTCATTTTTTTCTTTTTACAACCAACTTTTACAAATACTACAATGTGGTCCCAATGTGGGAATATGTTCCCATTCAAATTATGGTTGGGTACATCCAAACAGGTATGTAGGTACTGATGCTAGGTGTTATCATTGACTGTACCCGGATATGGATTTCTACACTATATCTACATAACAAACATTCGAAGCTCAGCCGAGCGCCTCAGGAACCACAGAGCCCACTGGTAACAATAGGGACAAGTGTGTGTGGCTCCGGAGCCGCTGGGGCCAACCTCTCTTTGTTGAGGTCCCATATAAAACGGTCCCTTGAAACGTCCTGGAAACAAAATAGAAAAATAAGGTCACAATTTTTGAAACATTGGCCAACAAAAGTGTATCTGGTGAACATGTTTTCTACATAAACCATTGGGAAAGAAGTGACAATAAGCACATCTACTACTCAATGCATCAAGGAGAAGAACCCGAAGGGAGACGGCACCGACTTCCTCTTCACCAGATATGTGCGGAGGACTAAGGCAACAGGTACAGTACTCTGTACATTGTGTCCACAAGAGTCCACAAAAGTTAGACTTGTTAGAGGACATCGTACAGACCGATGTCTGACCAAGCAGCTAATTTAAGGTGAGATACTACAACGGGTGTCCCCTCGTAGGGGCAGTTCTTTACATTTTTGAACGATTCTAAATGTCAGTGACAGCAAGTGGCTATATCAAGGCCAGCTGGTACTGAGGGACACTGACCGCACTGATTGGACTGGTCCCACAGTGGTGGCCACGTGATCGGACTGGTCCCACAGTGGTGGCCACATGATCAGACTGGTCCCACAGCGGTGGCCACATGATTAGACTGGTCCCACAGTGGTGGCCACATGATCAGACTCGTCCCACAGTGGTGGCCACATGATCAGACCGGTCCCACAGTGGTGGCCACATGATCAGACTGGTCCCACAGTGGTGGCCACGTGATCGGACTGGTCCCACAGTGGTGGCCACATGATCAGACTGGTCCCACAGCGGTGGCCACATGATTAGACTGGTCCCACAGTGGTGGCCACATGATCAGACTCGTCCCACAGTGGTGGCCACATGATCAGACCGGTCCCACAGTGGTGGCCACATGATCAGACTGGTCCCACAGTGGTGGCCACATGATCAGACTGGTCCCACAGTGGTGGCCACATGATCAGAATGGTCCCACAGTGGTGGCCACATGATCGGACTGGTCCCAAAGTGGTGGCCACACGATCAGACTGGTTCCAAAGTGGTGGCCACTGATCGGACTGGTCCCAAAGTGGTGGAAACATGATCAGACTGGTTCCAAAGTGGTGGAAACATGATCAGACTGGTTCCAAAGTGGTGGCCACGTGATTGGACTGGTCCCCCAATGGTGGCCACATGATCAGAATGGTCCCACAGTGGTGGCCACATGATCGGCCTGGTCCCACAGTGGTGGCCACTGATCGGACTGGTCCCACAGGTGTGGCCACATGATCGGACTGGTCCCACAGTGGTGGCCACATGATTGGACTGGTCCCACAGTGGTGGAGACATGATCAGACTGGTCCCAAAGTGGTGGCCACATGATCAGACTGGTTCCAAAGTGGGGCCAGATGATCAGACTTGTCCCACAGTGGTGGTCACATGATCAGACTGGTCCCAAAGTGGTGGCCACATGATCAGACTGGTCCCAAAGTGGTGGCCACATGATCAGACTGGTCCCAAAGTGGTGGCCACATGATCAGACTAGTTCCAAAGTGGTGGCAACATGATCAGACTGGTCCCACAGCGGTGGCCACATGATTGGACTGGTCTCACAAAGGTGGCCTTTCTTCCACGAACTGGATGAGAAGGGCTCCATCAGTGGTATGCATCGGAGGCTCCTTCCTCCTCATCCTCCACTGAAGTCCTGGAACCCTGCATTTAAAAAAAAGAGACAATTTAGAAGTAAACAAACCACACAAAGACCCAAACAATACTGTCCACCGGCAAATCACCTTCATCAACACTTTCCTGGACATTGTGTGCGGCAAACATTTACTAAAGAAAGATTTGTAAAATATATAGATGACAGGGAGACATGTGCTGCCGTACCGAAGATGGATCAATATTTATATGGCAAGTGGGACAGAGCGGCGGTGGTCCCTAAAAAAGGCTACATGTGGAGAATGGAAAGGCAGCATGTATGTTCCTGCCGACCACAATGTGAAGAATGCTGTTTTATCACAAATATACACTTACAGTCTGTCGACCCTGAGAACCACGGCCACCTCGTCCCCTACGGCGACTACCATGCCCACTTGGTGCTCTCTCTTCCAGTGTAGAAGGCCAACTGAATGTGACGTCTCCTACAAACCCCCCAAAAAATGTCATGTCTTTTATAATCGTTACTTTCAGTGTAAAGGTGGACCTTGTCCAAAGGATAAGTATTTGAAAAACAAGCTTTCACGGTGACATCTACACTACATTCAATTCCAAGCCTCGAAGACTTTGGCCAAAGACTTCCAGATGTGCAACCATGCAATAGAGTCATTTAAAGGGAAACAAAGAGTCCAGGGCACAGATTCTCTGGATTGTCATTGGGTGACACAAGGAGGACCCACAATGATCGGAAGAACTAAATCGCCCTCCTCTCGATAGGGACTAACTTTGCACTAATTCTATTTCGGACTCCTGCCACTGGCTGGATAATTACATGGACAATTCTGAAGTGACATTCCAAGATAATCACTTACACTCCCATTATCCAGCCCCACTTGTCCCCTCTCTTCAACTCCAGCTCCTGCTCGGGAGGGCCCACTCTTCATCTCCAGCTCCTGCTCGGGAGGGCCCACTCTTCATCTCCAGCTCCTGCTCGGGAGGGCCCACTCTTCAACTCCAGCTCCTGCTCGGGAGGGCCCACTCTTCATCTCCAGCTCCTGCTCGGGAGGGCCCACTCTTCATCTCCAGCTCCTGCTCGGGAGGGCCCACTCTTCATCTCCAGCTCGGGAGGGCCCACTCTTCATCTCCAGCTCGGGAGGGCCCACTCTTCATCTCCAGCTCGGGAGGGCCCACTCTTCATCTCCAGCTCGGGAGGGCCCACTCTTCATCTCCAGCTCGGGAGGGCCCACTCTTCATCTCCAGCTCGGGAGGGCCCACTCTTCATCTCCAGCTCCTGCTCGGGAGGGCCCACTCTTCATCTCCAGCTCCTGCTCGGGAGGGCCCACTCTTCATCTCCAGCTCCTGCTCGGGAGGGCCCACTCTTCATCTCCAGCTCCTGCTCGGGAGGGCCCACTCTTCATCTCCAGCTCCTGCTCGGGAGGGCCCACTCTTCATCTCTAGCTCGGGAGGGCCCACTCTTCATCTCCAGCTCCTGCTCGGGAGGGCCCACTCTTCATCTCCAGCTCCTGCTCGGGAGGGCCAACTCTTCATCTCCAGCTCCTGCTTGGGAGGGCCCACTCTTCATCTCCAGCTCCTGCTCGGGAGGGCCCACTCTTCATCTCCAGCTCCTGCTCGGGAGGGCCCACTCTTCATCTCCAGCTCCTGCTCGGGAGGGCCCACTCTTCATCTCCAGCTCCTGCTCGGGAGGGCCCACTCTTCATCTCCAGCTCCTGCTCGGGAGGGCCCACTCTTCATCTCCAGCTCCTGCTCGGGAGGGCCCACTCTTCATCTCCAGCTCGGGAGGGCCCACTCTTCATCTCCAGCTCCAGCTCGGGAGGGCCCACTCTTCATCTCCAGCTCCAGCTCGGGAGGGCCCACTCTTCATCTCCAGCTCCTGCTCGGGAGGGCCCACTCTTCATCTCCAGCTCCTGCTCGGGAGGGCCCACTCTTCATCTCCAGCTCCTGCTCGGGAGGGCCCACTCCTTATCTCCAGCTAAACAAGATTACATATTTAGAAACATGTATAATAAAATAAAATTATGATAATCCGTGATGAGTGGGGACCATGTTGGATCCCTCGCCCCCTCTGATGCTGGACGGGAATCCTCCTGTTTTCAGCATGAAAGAAATAGACACCATTTATAAAAATGAGGTAAATCTCAATACATTGACCTGATAGTTATATCCAAATGCCAGAAAAATCCAATCTACCGCGATCTCGAGGCGGGCGCTGCTGTTTGATGATGACATTTCTACGAGAGAAAAACAACAGATAAGGTCAGGGCCGAGACATTGAGACTTCGTGGTTGGGAAGGCAGTTTTGAATGAAAACACTCACAGTCTGGACTCTGCAAGGGCCAAGAAACATTTTTTTTTTATTCGGTTTTACACCAAAAAATATTGGAAACTGAAAACAGAAGGAGAACAGTACACCGAGTATACTAGAAAGACACCCCTGACCACTAGTGAAACCAAGTGGCCGTCATTACCGCACTGAGCCCCTGTGATCTGAGCCCATATTTCCAAATTTAGAAATTGATTCTGGTTCCCCTTGGGCAGCTTCATCCTTGTGCCTCAAAAGATTAAAGGGATTGTCGTGGTTCAGAGGTAACTCTGCCATATACACGTTGTCACCCTGGCATGACCTCTGAAATTACCATCCGCCATACAGAGCAGGACAAGGTCTCATCTAAGAGGGGCAGAGTGGGGCAATACGGAGATATGTCCGCGTTCAGCTGAGAAACCCCAAACCCCCTTTTTATGTGGTGGACTCATGACGTAAGGCCCACTGCTCTGTGTGTTGGCCGTCCTTGGGACCAGAAATGAAATATCAACAAATACAAAGAGATGGTTGGTGGTACCTTAGAATTAGACCACGTGTTAAATGACGGGACTTGTGCCCCCAATAAACAACATATTTTTCTCCCTATAACATGTACCCGAACCATAAGACGCACCTAGGTTTTAGAGGAGGACAATAAGAAAAATCCCAAACCATAAGACCTCAGGTCAGACCACCAAGCAGACCTCCAATGTTCATAAGACCTCAGATCAGACCCCCCCAATAGAACTTCAGCTAAGACCCCAATGTGAATGACCCCAAAGAGACCTCACATAAGAGCCCCATGCCTCAGATCAGCCCTCAGATGCCTCTCAGCACCATTGTCTCAGATCAGCCCCCAGATGCCTCTCAGCCACGACTGCTTCATATCAGCCCCAGATGCCTCTCAGCCACTATTTCCTCAGATCAGCCCCCAGATGCCTCTCAGCCACTATTGCCTCAGATCAGCCCCCAGATGCCTCTCAGCCACTATTTCCTCAGATCAGCCCCAGATGCCTCTCAGCCACCATTGCCTCAGATCAGCCCCAGATGCCTCTCAGCCACCATTGCCTCAGATCAGCCCCAGATGCCTCTCAGCCACCATTGCCTCAGATCAGCCCCAGATGCCTCTCAGCCACCATTGTCTCAGATCAGCCCCAGATGCCTCTCAGCCACCATTGTCTCAGATCAGCCCCAGATGCCTCTCAGCCACCATTGCCTCAGATCAGCCCCCAGATGCCTCTCAGCCACCATTGCCTCAGATCAGCCCCCAGATTTCTCTCAGCCACCATTGCCTCAGATCAACCCCCAGATGCCTCTCAGCCACCATTGCCTCAGATCAGCCCCAGATGCCTCTCAGCACCATTGCCTCAGATCAGCCCCCAGATGCCTCTCAGCCACCATTGCCTCAGATCAGCCCCCAGATGCCTCTCAGCCACCATTGTCTCAGATCAGCCCCCAGATGCCTCTCAGCCACCATTGCCTCAGATCAGCCCCCAGATGCCTCTCAGCCACCATTGCCTCATATCAGCCCCAGATGCCTCTCTGCCACCATTGCCTCAGATCAGCCCCCAGATGCCTCTCAGCCACCATTGCCTCATATCAGCCCCAGATGCCTCTCTGCCACCATTGCTTCATATCAGCCCCAGATGCCTCTCAGCACCATTGCCTCAGATCAGCCCCAGATGCCTCTCTGCCACCATTGCCTCAGATTAGCCCCCAGATGCCTCTCAGCCACCATTGCCTCAGATCAGCCCCCCGATGTCTCTCAGACACGACTGCTTCATATTAGCCCCAGATGCCTCTCTGCCACCATTGCCTCAGATCAGCCCCAGATGCCTCTCAGCCACCATTGCCTCAGATCAGCCCCAGATGTCTCTCAGCCACCATTGCCTCAGATCAGCCCCAGATGCCTCTCAGCCACCATTGCCTCAGATCAGCCCCCCGATGTCTCTCAGACACGACTGCTTCATATTAGCCCCAGATGCCTCTTAGCCACCATTGCCTCAGATCAGCCCCAGATGCCTCTCAGCCACCATTGCCTCAGATCAGCCCCAGATGCCTCTCAGCCACCATTGCCTCAGATCAGCCCCAGATGCCTCTCAGCCACCATTGCCTCAGATCAGCCCCAGATGCCTCTCAGCCACCATTGCCTCAGATCAGCCCCCAGATGCCTCTCAACCACCATTGCCTCAGATCAGCCCCCATATGCCTCTCAGCCACGACTGCTTCATATCAGCCCCAGATGCCTCTCTGCCACCATTGTCTCGGATCAGCCCCAGATGCCTCTCAGCCACCATTGCCTCAGATCAGCCCCAGATGCCTCTCAGCCACCATTGCCTCAGATCAGCCCCAGATGCCTCTCAGCCACGACTGCTTCATATCAGCCCCAGATGCCTCTCAGCCACCATTGTCTCGGATCAGCCCCAGATGCCTCTCAGCCACCATTGCCTCAGATCAGCCCCAGATGCCTCTCAGCCACCATTGCCTCAGATCAGCCCCCATATATGCCTCTCACCCACCATTGTCTCAGATCAGCCCCAGATGCCTCTCTGCCACCATTGCCTCAGATCAGCCCCAGATGCCTCTCAGCCACCATTGCCTCAGATCAGCCCCAGATGCCTCTCAGCCACCATTGCCTCAGATCAGCCCCAGATGCCTCTCAGCCACCATTGTCTCAGATCAGCCCCAGATGCCTCTCAGCCACCATTGCCTCAGATCAGCCCCAGATGTCTCTCAGCCACCATTGCCTCAGATCAGCCCCAGATGTCTCTCAGCCACCATTGCCTCAGATCAGCCCCCAGATGCCTCTTAGCCACCATTGCCTCAGATCAGCCCCAGATGTCTCTCAGCCACCATTGCCTCAGATCAGCCCCCATATAACTCTCAGCCACGACTGCTTCATATCAGCCCCAGATGCCTCTCTGCCACCATTGCCTCAGATCAGCCCCCAGATGCCTCTCAGCCACCATTGCCTCAGATCAGCCCCCAGATGCCTCTCAGCCACCATTGCCTCAGATCAGCCCCAGATGCCTCTCAGCCACCATTGCTTCATATCAGCCCCAGATGCCTCTCAGCCACCATAGCCTCAGATCAGCCCCCAGATGCCTCTCAGCCACCATTGCCTCAGATCAGCCCCCAGATGCCTCTCAGCCACCATTGCCTCAGATCAGCCCCAGATGCCTCTCAGCTATTATTGCTTCATATCAGCTCCAATGCCACAGCGCATATAAACTAAAAAAAATCTCCTGCTCCGGACGCCACCGCTCCTAACCTCCAGGGCAGTCTACTTCTTCCTGCCGCGGCCTGTGCTGTGAACCGGTGCTCACAGTGAGAGGTCACAGAGCTCCCTCACAAGGTGCACCGCCACAGCGCAACCGACGGCAGAGGATGAGGAAGTGGTGAGTACAGAGGCCGGGGAGCGCTGCGTTCACCGCCTCCCGGTCCCCCAGTACTAATAACCGCTCCCATAATGGCAGGAGGCTCAGGAGGATTTAGGCCACAAGACACCGGGGAATTTGGAAAAGGATTTCGAATTATAAAAAGAGGTTTTATATGTCATAAATAATACGAGGAACATTAATGTAATGAGGCCCCAGAGCAGAAACGTGTGGGAGTTTAGGACCCCACAGCCAAAGCAGCAGATACGGCAAACGCAGCGTGTGACACTCTGACCCCAGAAGACCTGTCCTCCGCAGCACCGCAGCCTCTCCAAACCCTCATATCACTTCTGGGCCCATAAAGATGTAAAACAGTCTAAGACAATGCAGACGGGGGACGTAACCGAGCAGGAGGTCGGGCGGGAAGAGGCCTTTACTGTCACACCGGCCATATAACCCGAAGGAGGCCATTACTATATATAATGACCCAGAGTGCCATTACCGCCTCCTTTTTTACCCCCACTATCTGTATTGTGTGATCCTGTGTCGTCATGTGTGTATGCATTTGCTTATAAACTACTGTTTACATGCAATGTGCCTGGTCTACCAGCAGGTGGCAGCAAATCTGAGCAGAAATAGTTTCTCTGGAGAAGAACCTTCTAGTTCCTTCCCAGCCCTCTTTAGAGAGGGAGGAGTTTAGTTAGTTAAGGTCAGTCTAGCCTACCCCCTCATGGGGAGAGGTTGTGTGTTGGCTAGCAGAGCACTGCTCTGCTAGGCCCCAGAGGCCCTGCCTGAAAAAGTCCTTTATGGTTGCTTGTCCACTCCTGGGCTTGCATTGCCTCCCAAGCTAACAGAGCTTGATTCCAGGACAAGAAGTTCCTAGGATTAAGGACTAAAGTAAGAGACAGACTACAGCTAACCTAAGTTCCAGCAGAAGAGGAAGAGTTTCCTATTTACCCAGCCACGCATAGCACAGCTGAGCTGAGATTGTTGCAGTGTTTACCAGCACAGATTATGCCAATACCTGCTGAGGACCAAAATAAAGTTTGGAAACTGTTTGGATTACCGTTTATGCCAAGTGAAGCTGTGTTCAACGTTACTACCAAGTCTGGACTCCATTTACTATACCTATTCATCATCCAAGTTCAACTACCCTTTTTGCTGCTTCGGACTACACCCCGTCTGGGATCCAATAGTATCCAGGTAGGAACACCGTGACACGTGTATACAATATCTACAGAGACTTTAGGCCACCCTGCAACACTCTGGCTATCCTACCCCTGGGTACCAACATTACCATCTACAAAGGGGACTCCATGTCCTCGCTCCTTCACGGCAGCTGGCGTCACCGCGACTTGCTCTATAAGAGGGACAAATTTTGTAGAAACCTCCTAAGGGGCAAGGGAGACCCCACGCGTGGCCAGGTGGGCGGTTGCATATATATAATCCGGAATAAGGCCTAACGTCATCCCATCCATATATTATATCAGATGTGGTGGAGAAGACAGAGACCTTCAAGACCATGAAGTGGAGACCGATTCTGCATCTTCCACTGCAGCCGCTCTCTAATATGGTGGACTCTGTATTTCCTGTCATGTGATTGAATCAGTTTCCTGTTAACACTAGAGAACTCCGCAAACCTCAAAGGTTGTTCTGAGCGTGTGTCAACTAATAAACGGAAACCATTCATTCCTCTCCGTCTGCCATTGACTTCTTTTCATAACTTAAAACGGAACGCGATGAATCGGTTATCTGAGATGTAAAAAAACTCCTGCAGACAAGACTTTAGTTTCCGTCATGAATAACGGATCCGTGATGGAAATGCCTATAACGGAAAATAACAGACACCGTTTTTAGATACTGGAAAACTGAAATGGAAACCAAAATGGTGATGTGAACGCCCCCTAACTGATGTGGAGTGTGTGTGAACACCCCCATCATCCATCTTACTGTACTAGGAGAAAGATTCTTGTAATATACAGTCCCCAGATAGGGGACGTGTGGGACCTAGAACTGAGAGGAAATGTTTTACCCAGTGTTAACCCAGGACATATAAGCACCAAACTGTCACGCCGTGGCCCATAGCGACCGGACTTGCAGGAAACAGGCCGAACTGGATGGACAAATGTCTTTTTTCGGTCATAAATACTATGTTACTATGTGACACAGAACTGACGGACACGTGGAAAAAACATACAGAACGAGTGTTGGCTTCTTCTCCCGCCGCCTCTTCCACCTACACCGCAGCCTCTTCCACCTACACCGCCGCCTCTTCCACCTACACCGCCACCTCTTCCACCTACACCGCCGCCTCTTCCACCTACACCACCACCTCTTCCACCTACACTGCCGCCTCTTCCACCTACACCGCCGCCTCTTCCACCTACACCGCCGCCTCTTCCACCTACACCTCCACCTCTTCCACCTACACCGCCACCTCTTCCACCTACACCGCCACCTCTTCCACCTACACCGCCGCCTCTTCCACCTACACCGCCACCTCTTCCACCTACACCGCCGCCTCTTCCACCTACACCGCCACCTCTTCCACCTACACCGCCGCCTCTTCCACCTACACCGCCGCCTCTTCCACCTACACCGCCGCCTCTTCCACCTACACCGCCACCTCTTCCACCTACACCGCCGCCTCTTCCACCTACACTGCCGCCTCTTCCACCTACACTGCCGCCTCTTCCACCTACACCGCCACCTCTTCCACCTACACCGCCACCTCTTCCACCTACACCGCCACCTCTTCCACCTACACCGCCGCCTCTTCCACCTACACCGCCACCTCTTCCACCTACACCGCCACAACAACAGCCTCCTCAACTTCCTACTCCACTAGGACCTCCGCCTCTTGGTTTAAGTTAATTGTTATTTTTTATTTTTATGTATTTTATGTTATTCTGTCATTTCCCTATCCACATTTGTTTGCAGGGTAATTGTCCGGCTCTTACGCCCACCTTGGAACCTTTTGCAGCCTCTAGCCCTTTCTTTGACTTTTTTACACCCATTTTTCAGCCTCAAAGTTCAGGTCCCCATTGACTTCAATGGGGTTCGTTGTTCGGGGTCAAGTTCGGAACCCGAATCGAACTTTGAAACAAAGTTTGGTCGATCGCCTCGAACCCAGACATCTAGCGATCTGCTCGTCCCTACTTATAACGCTCCAGCGCTGATATTACCTCCAGAGACATTACATCATATGTGACTGATATCGGCCGCTCCTCTTATAACGCTCCAGCGCTGATATAACCTCCAGAGACATTACATCATATGTGCCTGATATCAGCCGCTCCTCTTATAACGCTCCAGTCCTGATATAACCTCCAGATACATTACATCATATGTGACTGATATCAGCCGCTCCTCTTATAACGCTCCAGCGCTGATATAACCTCCAGAGACATTACATCATATGTGACTGATATCAGCCGCTCCTCTTATAACGCTCCAGCTCTGATATAACCTCCAGAGACATTACATCATATGTGACTAATATCAGCCGCTCCTCTTATAACGCTCCAGTACTGATATAACCTCCAGAGACATTACATCATATGTGACTGATATCAGCAGCTCCTCTTATAACACTCCAGCGCTGATATAACCTCCAGAGACATTACATCATATGTGACTGATATCAGCCGCTCCTCTTATAACGCTCCAGCGCTGATATAACCTCCAGAGACATTACATCATATGTGACTGATATCAGCCGCTCCTCTTATAACGCTCCAGCTCTGATATAACCTCCAGAGACATTACATCATATGTGACTGATATCGGCCGCTCCTCTTATAACGCTCCAGCACTGATATAACCTCCAGAGACATTACATCATATGTAACTGATATCAGCCGCTCCTCTTATAACGCTCCAACACTGATATAACCTCCAGAGACATTACATCATATGTGACTGATATCAGCCGCTCCTCTTATAACGCTCTAGCGCTGATATAACCTCCAGACATTTCATCATATGTGACTGATATCAGCGGCACCTCTTATAACGCTCCAGCACTGATATAACCTCCAGACATTACATCATATGTGACTGATATCAGCCGCTCCTCTTATTACGCTCCATTACTGATATAACCTCCAGAGACATTACATCATATGTGACTGATATCAGCCGCTCCTCTTATAACGCCCCAGCTCTGATATAACCTCCACAGACATTACATCATATGTGACTGATATCAGCCGCTCCTCTTATAACGCCCCAGCTCTGATATAACCTCCAGAGACATTACATCCTATGTGACTGATATCAGCCGCTCCTCTTATAACACTCCAGTGCTGATATAACCTCCAGAGACATTACATCCTATGTGACTGATATCAGCCGCTCCTCTTATAACGCTCCAGCTCTGATATAACCTCCAGAGACATTACATCATATGTGACTGATATCAGCCGCTCATCTTATAACGCTCCAGCACTGATATAACCTCCAGAGACATTACATCATATGTGACTGATATCAGCCGCTCCTCTTATAACGCTCCAGCCCTGATATAACCTCCAGAGACATTACATCACATGTGACTGATATCAGCCGCTCCTCTTATAACGCTCCAACACTGATATAACCTCCAGAGACATTACATCATATGTGACTGATATCAGCCGCTCCTCTTATAACGCTGCAGCACTGATATAACCTCCAGACATTACATCATATGTGACTGATATCAGCCGCTCCTCTTATAACGCTCCAGCGCTGATATAACCTCTAGAGACATTACATCACATGTGACTGATATCAGCCGCTCCTCTTATAACGCTCCAGCTCTGATATAACCTCCAGAGACATTACATCATATGTGACTGATATCAGCCGCTCCTCTTATAACGCTCCAGCGCTGATATAACCTCCAGAGACATTACATCATATGTGACTGATATCAGACGCTCCTCTTATAACGCTCCAGCCCTGATATAACCTCCAGAGACATTACATCACATGTGACTGATATCAGCCGCTCCTCTTATAACGCTCCAACACTGATATAACCTCCAGAGACATTACATCATATGTGACTGATATCAGCCGCTCCTCTTATAACGCTCCAGCTCTGATATAACCTCCAGACATTACATCATATGTGACTGATATCAGCCGCTCCTCTTATAACGCCCTTGACCTGATGTAAAGCCTTACATGTTGCAGTTTGGCTTCAGTCCCTTTTCTCTGGTCTGTGTCTCCCTCTTGTGGTGACTGTCGGGACTTCTGCAGTTTTCCTTGTTTTCCGGGCGGCTGGACCAGGGTTGGGTTCACCGTCAGTGTATACTGGAAAGTGAATCTGGATCGCACATCCTCAGCACTATGCTTTTGATATAACGACTGTCTCAGCACAATTATTACACCACGTAATTCTGCTGAGACAGTCATTATATCAGAAGCATAGTGCTGAGGATGTGCCATCCAGATCCACTCTCCAGGATATATTATCTATTTTCTTTCCCCCTCTGGGGTCAGCACTCCTCCCCATTTGGACTAGGTGTTTTTAATTAGCCTTAGTGGCAAGGGGTTTATAAACTCCTACTATCTCTCAGATGCATTTCCTGGGGGTTGTGACTGGGTGAGCTCTTTGCACTCGTTCACATGGTGCAGTACTGCGTGTCTGCCATTGCTGCCTCAGTGCTGTGCTGGCGGGGCGGTGGGGCCCAGGGCCAAGGAGGCTTTGCTGCACAGTCGGGTCGCTGTGTGGCTTCTGGGTCCCGCCGTTTGCTGCCGGTGCGGTGCTGGGGCGCCGGTGGTCGCCACGCATGGCTGCGCCATTTATAGGTTAGAGTAGTTTCCCACTTGTAGAGGCTTCCTTGTCGCGGTTAGTGGGCCTATGCTCTTTGATCAAACTGTATACTAACGCCTCTGTTGCACAGCATAGAATGTATTACAAATTGGGCGGATACGCCACGTAATTCTGCTGAGACAGTCGTTATATCACAAGCATAGTGCTGAGGATG
The DNA here is from genome assembly GCA_033119425.1 of Bufotes viridis. Lineage (NCBI taxonomy): Eukaryota > Metazoa > Chordata > Amphibia > Anura > Bufonidae > Bufotes > Bufotes viridis. The sequence continues at coordinate 1,102,852 of CM065594.1, forward strand.
TGCAATCCAGATCCACTCTCCAGTATATATCACCTTCAGTGTTTGTTCTCCCCAATTCACTAATCTGATGCAGCAGAGGCGGAGGACAGGTGTAGCAGAGTTGCAGAGCCAGGGTAATATATTGGGTGATCTGACGTAGCAGAGCTGAATGTTAGGCCTCTTGCACACAAACGTTTTTTCCGTTTACATTCCGTTTTTTGCGTTCCATATACGGACCGTATACGGAACCATTAATTTGAATGGATCCGCAAAAAAAAAGGAATGTACTCTGTATGCCTTCCGTTTCCGTATTTCCGTTTTTCCATTCTGTTCAAAGATAGAACATGTCCTAATATTGTCCATATAACGGACAAGGATAGTGCTTTTCTATCAGGGGCCAGTTGTTCTGTTCCGTGAAAAACGGAATGCACTCTTGAACCTCATCTGTATTTATTCCAGTGTGTGTGGGGTGGGGTGGGGTGGGGGGGGGGACAGCATGAGAAGTCCACAGTATGGCCCTATGACATAGTGGTGAGGTGGAAGCAGCATGAGGAGACCACAATGACAGTGTGGAGGTGGCATCAGCAGCCAGAGTGGCACAATGACAGTGTGGAGGTGGTGGCAGCAGCAGCATCAGGAGGAGACCACAGAGTAGCAAGGTGACCTAGTGTGGAGGTGGCAGCAGCATGAGGAGACCACAGAGTGGCAAGGTGACATAGTGTGGAGGTGGCAGCAGCATGAGGAGACCACAGAGTGGCAAGGTGACATAGTGTGGAGGTGGCAGCAGCATGAGGAGACCACAGAGTGGCAAGGTGACATAGTGTGGAGGTGGCAGCAGCATGAGGAGACCACAAAGTGGCAAGTTGACATAGTGTGGAGGTGGCAGCAGCATGAGGAGACCACAGAGTGGCAAGGTGACATAGTATGGAGGTGGGTGGCAATACCAGTACCCGCTGAAGATGGTGGGTGAAAGAAGAAGCACTTGGCATCAGATGTGTGGCATCAGGCGGGTGGCAGCATCAGAATAGTAGCTGAGGCAGGTAGCCAGAAGAAACCGGTCTCTTTTGTCAAAGTGTTGTTGTGGCACCATGGATGATCTAGTCTGATGCATCAGGCACTTGTGGTTGGAAATCCTGGCTGATCCACGCCTGATTCATCTTGACAAAGATCCGTCTCTTTACATTTTGGGTGGACAGGCGAGTTCTTCTTGAGGTAACTATGGTCCCTGCCGCACTAACCACCCGCTTTGATGCCACACTACTGGATGGGCAGGACAGCTTTTCCAGGGCAAACTCTGCCAGTTGTGGCCACAAATCCAGTTTGGATGCCCAGCGGATCTTCAATGTGAGGTGGCAGAGTGTTGTCCAAGTATGCCACCACCTGCTGGTTCAGGTCCTGCTCCTCCTCTCCTGTCAGCTGAGTAGAAAAACCACCCATTTCGCTACACATTGCTTGTGCTCCAATGTCCTCCTCCTCCAGTTCAGCCCTCACAGGGCTCATGTGGCCATGAGATGTAGGCGCCACGTCTCCAGTCCCCTGACCAGCCAGATTTACCAGCATCTGTTCCAGGACATGAAGCAGTGGAATGACTTTGTTCATCCCGTAGTCCTGGCGATTGACAAATAACGTGGCCTCCTCAAAAGACCTGAGCAAACGGCAGGTGTCACGCATGAGCTGCCACTGGCTGACATCGAAGTTACACAGGGGAGTACTCCTGTGCGCTTGAATCATCAAGAAATTGTTTATGGCCTTTCTCTGTTCTTATAGTCAGTCCAACATGCGGAGGGTGAAATTTCAACGGGTGAAAACGTCGCATATCAGCCTATGTTTGGGGGACGCTGTTCTGCAGCTCAAGTAGAGTGTGCTTTGCGGTGTACGGGTGGCTGAAGTGCATGCAAAGTTTCCTGGCCATTTTTAGGATGTCTTGCAGATGGGTGGAAGACTTCAGGAACTGCTTGATAACGAGATTGAACACGTGTGCCATGCAGGGTGCATGGCTCAGCCCTCCTTGACGCAGCGCCGGCACCGTGTTCTTCATGTTGTCGGTTACCATGGTTCCAATTTCGAGTTGTCGCAGAGAAAGCCAGGATTTGATTTCTTGATGAAGGACACGGAGCAGTTCCTCCCCTGTGTGACTACATTCGCCCAGGCAAACGAGGTGCAGAACAGCGTGACACCGGCGTGTCCTGCACATGTGGTATCCTGGAGGGGCACTGTGAATTGTCCCTGCAGTGGAGGCTGAGGACACGGTGGAAGATGAGGAGGCAGAGGCGGACATTGTCGCAGGACCAATGGCATAACAACGTGGAGGCGGAAGGGGTGTTACCTATCCGTGACCTGGCCGTAAAGGACACGTAGTGTCCCTGACCATAGTTACAGCTCCACACGTCGGTGCTGCCGTGCACTTTGGCAGACACAGACAGGCTCAAGGACTGGCCCACCTTCTGTTCTACATGTGTGTGCAGGGCTGGTACTGCCTTTTTTGGCAAAGAAATGACTCTTGAGACTCTCCACCTCGGCTCGGCAGAAGCCATCAGTTCTCTGAAAGGTGCAGAGTCCACCACTTGGAAAGGGAGGGACTGCAGCACCAGCAACTTAGACAGGAGCACGTTCAGCTTCTGCGCCATTGGATGAGTGCACGCATACTGCTGTCTCTTGGCAATCGCTTCGGTGATCGATTGCTGATGGAATGACTGACGAGGAGGAGGAGCATCAGGACCGGTAGATGATGGGAAGGACAGACAGCCTCCTTCAGCTAAGGTGGTGGAGCCTTGACTGCTTCAAACCGGGTGCGTGCCTCTGGGTGATGCAGCGGTTGCTGAGGCATGCTGGACCACCACATCGGAGCCACGGTTCTCCCAGGCCACTTTATGGTGAGGCTGCATAGGTTGACGCTGGGCCATGGTGCCAACATTGGCACCCTGGACACGCTTCACCTTCTGCCCACAGATTCTACATATGGTCATGTTCACCTCCTTCGGCGGCTTAACAAAAAACTGCCACACCGCCGAGTAGGTGATTTTACCCCCAACACTATGCACTGACTGACTGCTACTGCCCTGCCTTCGTGAACCCATGCACCACTACTTTCCGGGCAGGTAGGCTTATTTGAAGCGGGTGGTCTAACCCAGGCATGTTTGGCTACCGACCTCCCACTGCTGCTACCCTGCTGACTCCCGGCCACAATAGCGACTTGCTGGCTCCGTCGCCACTTCGCGGGCAAGCAAACACCCTCTACTCTCGATTATGATGAAGCCCCCAATTCACCCGGCTCCCAAGTGCGATCAGCTACATCATCATCGAGTACTATCTGTACGTCACTCATGTCCTCCTCAACAGTCTCTTGGTCAGGAGCCTCACCGCTCGCAACAGCAGTTCCCACGCCACTCTCCTCGTCACTACTTGCCCGCCTAGCCGAGGAAGTGGGGGATGTCTCCTCCACATCTTGTCTGGCCAGTAGCTGCTGACTGTCCTCTAGTAGCTCGTCCTCGCTGTATAGTGGAGCTGAGCCCACAGCATACAACACTTCTCTGGCTGAGGGAACAGAAAAGGACAGAGGCAGGTTGAGGACAGGTGAGGGCACAGGGCCTGCTCCCGGGCCATGCAAACTAAGGGTTGTGTCTGAGGAACCCACTGACTCTTGGCTCGGGGTGTCTGATGTCACTTGCGACAAAGTCGAAGATCGAGTCAACCATTCAAGTACCGCTAGGTTGCTGGTCAAGACATGACCGCTAGATGACAATGGGAGCTCAGGCCTCTCACTGCGACCACTGCTGCCACACCCCCTTACTCTGCTGCGACCTCTGCCTGCGCCAGAAACATTTAGGACTTTGCCACTCCTCTTTGCAGGGCCTGGCACTTCTCTGTCTGACATACTGTTAGATCAAATAATCAAATGTTAGATCAAATATGTTTTCTTTGGCCACTAAAACACGGCAAACTGGGCTTTGGAATATATCACTGCACCGCTGAACGGCAATTAGGTCCAAATGTTTTTCTACTTTTACATAACACAAAAGGCTTTTCAACAGATAAATGCAACGCTGAACGGCGAATATATTTTTATTTCGCCACTAATACACGGCAAACAGGGCTTTAGAATATATCACTGCACCGCACAAGGGATAATATATTTTACTTTTGCCACTAATACACGGCAAAAAGAGCTTTACAACATATAACTGCCCTGCACAAGGGAAATACTTCCTTGTAATAAACCCTGTTAATGGCGGTATCACACAGCACTTGCACCCCAATAAATAGAACCGTTTTCTGGAATTACCGAGCTGTATAATGGAAACTTGGATCCGCAGTCAGTGCAGCAAGGTGTAATAGGATTGTTCCCATTCCCCAGGCTGTAACCTCCCCGACTGAACCCTGTTCTATATAAATGCTGTGAAATGATTCCTCCCTATCCTTTCCCTGCACCTTAAATAATCTTTCCCTGAACTTATAAATAGTTTTTTTACCACAATGATGTTTTTCCTATCACTGTCCCTAGCGCCTGCTGACGTCTCTCCCTGCACTAAGTACACTGGTAAATGGCAAAATCTAAGATTGCTGACGCTATTTATAGGGCTGTGACATCACAGGGCTGGCTGCTGATTGGCTGCATGCATGGCATTATGGGTGATTCTGCCTTCCCAGAGTTCCTTTCTCCATGTCCTCACACGTGCAGCAGCCATTTTACGAAAAAATGTGATTTGTTACCAGGAAGCGTGAGGAAATTTGGATTCGGTGTGAATCGAATAATTCCTGAAATTCGAATTCCACTTCGTCAACTTCGATTCGCTCATCTCTAGTAGTAACGTTGTAGCAGAGTTAATTGGAGGCTGTTTCGGTGAATAGAACACAGACTGGCGTAGCTGCGCAGCTAGGACGAGGCATAGGTCTGGCCTCTCCAGTCTCCTCCCTAGGGCGAGGCATAGGGCTGGCTTCTCCAGTCTGCTCCCTAGGATGAGGCATAGGGCTGGCTTCTCCAGTCTGCTCCCTAGGATGAGGCATAGGGCTGGCTTCTCCAGTCTGCTCCCTAGGATAAGGCATATTGCTGGCTTCTCCAGTCTCCTCCCTAGGACGAGGCATAGGGCTGGCCTCTCCAGTCTCCTCCCTAGGGCGAGGCATAGGGCTGGCTTCTGCAGTCTGCTCCCTAGGATGAGGCATAGGGCTGGCTTCTCTAGTCTCCTCCCTAGGGTGAGGCATAGGGCTGGCTTCTCCAGTCTGCTCCCTAGGATGAGGCATAGGGCTGGCTTCTCCAGTCTCCTCCCTAGGACGAGGCATAGGGCTGGCTTCTCCAGTCTCCTCCCTAGGACGAGGCATAGGGCTAGCTTCTCCAGTCTGCTCCCTAGGACAAGGCATAGGGCTGGCTTCTCCATTCTGCACTCTTGGATGAGGCCTAGGGCTGGCTTCTCCATTCTGCACTCTTGGACGAGGCATAGGGCTGGCTTCTCCAGTCTGCTCCCTAGGATGAGGCATAGGGCTGGCTTCTCCATTCTGCTCCCTAGGATGAAGCATATTGCTGGCTTCTCCTGTCTCCTCCCTAGGATGAGGCATAGGGCTGGCTTCTCCATTCTGCACTCTTGGATGAGGCATAGGGCTGGCTTCTCCATTCTGCACTCTTGGACGAGGCATAGGGCTGGCTTCTCCAGTCTCCTCCCTAGGATGAGGCATAAGGCTGGCTTCTCCAGTCTGCTCCCTAGGATGAGGAATAGGGCTGGCTTCTCCTGTCTCCTCCCTAGGATGAGGGCATAGGGCTGGCTTCTCCAGTCTCCTCCCTAGGACGAGGCATAGTGCTTGCTTCTCCAGTCTGCTCCCTAGGACAAGGCATAGGGCTGGCTTCTTCATTCTGCTCTTTTGGATGAGGCATAGGGCTGGCTTCTCCAGTCTCCTCCTTGAGATGAGGCATAGAGCTGGCTTCTCCAGTCTCCTCCCTAGGATGAAGCATATTGCTGGCTTCTCCAGTCTGCTCTCTAGGACAAGGCATACGGATGGCTTCTCCAGTCTCCTCCCTAGGATGAGGCATAGGGCTGGCTTCTCCAGTCTCCTCTCTAGGACAAGGCATACGGATGGCTTCTCCAGTCTCCTCCCTAGGATGAGGCATAGGGCTGGCTTTTCCAGTCTGCTCCTAAGACGAGGCATAGGGCTGGCTTCTCCAGTCTCATCCCTGAGATGAGGCATAGTGCTGGCTTCGACAGTCTCCTCTCTGAGATGAGGCATAGGGCCGGCTTCTCCAGTCTCCTCCCTGGCAGAAGAAGGGTTTGATGCTGAGGAAAGGGCTGAGCTAGCTGTTCCTCTCTCTCAGACGGCTGGTACCCCGGCCAAAGCCTGGGGGCCCACAGTCTGTGGCAGAGTATCCACGTCTCAGCGTCGTCTTCTGGTCACTCATGCAGACTTGCAGAGTCTTCCCCTCCGAGCGCTGGTTCCTAACTGCAGAACACTAGGGGCTCTGACTGCTCTCCTTATATACAGTTTTAGCAGGACTGGAACCTTCTAGTAGGAGGGTAGAGTGGAGAATCTGAGCACAAAGAGATATAAAGTAACTTACCTTAGAGCTTCAATGATACTCAATGGCAATGACACAGCAGGTTTTCGAGACGCAAACAAGTACCCAGACATAACAACAGAGCTAAACCAGACATTCACAAGGTCAGTCTGTCTGGTGTTGGTGGTAAACAAGTCCTGGTCTTTCCCTCCAAAATATGGTCTTTAAAATGTATGGTAATTGTGGAAAATTACCAGCTTTCCATAGTGTTGTGCAAATGAACAGCAAATATATGACAACAAACATATAAAATGCAGTTACACAGTATTAAACAGTGCACGTTAACCCTTTAGAGTTGATGACTTTGCATGGGGGAGATAGGCAAATGTCCAGACTTCAATGTAGCCCTGCTCCAGTTACAATTGCATGAGAGGAGGGGCTTACATGAGAGGAGGGGCTTATATGAGAGGAGGGGCTTACATGAGAGGAGGGGCTTACTTTGAAGGAAGAGGGGGGCTTGTAAGACAGGTAAGGGGGGGCTAACATGGGAGGAGCTTGAATGTGAGGCTGACCTGTGTCATATGACCATCATTGTGAGGAGGGAAGGGTCTTATAAGAACTATTTATCCCAAGCTTCCCATCCATTTGTGACTGAAGCAACATTCACCATCCAACACACTCAGGGGGCTCCCTATCTATCAAATAAATACACAAATCTTATCTTTGGGGTAAAAAGGGGGGAGGCCACAGCTTTATTACAAAGACAGGGGGACCTTGTCTACACTTAACTCCCAAGCCAATGTACTTTCTTCGTCACCTCGCATGCCTGGTCACCGTGACCAGAGAGCATGTCTTTGTGGAAACTTCAGGTGACTGCCACTTCTCCATCTTCTTCTTAGACAAGGTCCTCCCTCCGCCAGCTGTGACATCTGAAATTACAGGTATCATGAGCCAACCAAAAGCAATATAAACATATTAACATATCAACCGCAGAATCAGAGGAAAAAACTCACAGGGAGCGAGGGTGCGAAACTCTTTACTGGCCGAGCGCACGCCAAGAGGAAGTGGAAGAGGAGTTCATCCTTTATCTATACCACCCTTGCGGCACACTCAGTCCAGAGAGAGCCCTCCCCTGCCATTTAACCCTTTCCTACTCCCCTGTGCCCTTCAGTCAATGGCCCCCACGCTTATACAGCATGGGAGGCTTCACTGGTGATTTTTTCCCTTTCCCTGCCTTTCATAATGGGTAAAATGGTCAATAAGGGTATAGTCCGACCATCGGCTCCCTTTGCTTCCTCCCAGGGAGAGCTCAAACAATATTTCACTCAGCAGTCTGCCTTACCAGATCCAGCCATGTAGGACTGCGACATGTGCTCCCAAGATGGCTCCCGCATGAAGACTGCATTCAGGAGCCCTTCCTCACAGCTCCAAGGGCGCCGCTCCACTTCAGTGCCTTCTCTGTGCTCCCCCGCTGAGCATTGGAGTCTCCACAGAGCTCCAGCCATGTTCCTCCACCGCCAGCACAGTCACACATCACACATGTGTCTTCCGACCCCAGCCCCATAGCCTCATCAGCATCCGAGATGGGCCCACACTCAGCCACAGAAGAAGCCGGAAGTTCAGGTTAGTCAAGGGGAGCCACCCACCTTCTGCCTTCCCCAACTGCGGGAGCTGCTAGTCTTATTAACCCCTTGGACTATGCTTTACGGCCGTAGGTCTCCATGTGACCAACCACCCCTGGTGCCCCCTCCCAGGAACGTGTTTTGGACCACCAGATGTGGCCCTCCGGCCTAGATATGTGCCCTTCCTCCTCTCCTCCTGCCAAAAAAGGTCCCCTTTTACCTTTTCATTTGCCTGGACCCTTGTTGGCAGCATCTCCCAACTGGTCCTCCGTTCCTCATGGGACAGATCCCATCAACAAGCGCTTAGCCAATATCTAATTTTTATCCCACCTGCATAAAGAACCCAGCCAGCTGATCTGCCACTCCTGCCCAGATGGGAGGTGCCATATTCGATTTCGCAATATTTCGTGAATATTCGATTGAATATTCGTCATATATTCGTTGAAATCAAATATTCGTCATTCTTCTATATATTGCGAATGTTACGCAAATTTATATTCGCATTGCGAATGAAACTTAGAGCTGAGGTCCTAATGGTTGTAACTTGTATTGCTATAATAACGAATATCATGAATATAGCGCCATATTCTCAATCTTCGTTATATTCTGGCAATACAACCATTAGGAACCCAGCTCTAAGTTTCATTTGTGAAGCGAACATATACTGATCTTGATTTGATCTTAGAGCTGAGTTCCTAATGGTTGTATTGCCAGAATATAGACACAAATAGACTCACTGAAGAGTCAGAAGAACCACCTTAAAAAATGCACATCCAACAATAACCAAATATAAAAAAATATATAGAGTTTATGAAACAACACAGACAAACAGACACATTAAAAATTGTATACAATATGAACACTGTCGGTAGCAAATAAGACCGACACGTACAAGATCCACTGAACGTCCACAAGATCAGGACATAAAATGTATTTCCGCTATACGCAATATATAAATAACATTTAGAGAATATTAGGTAAGGTATGGCCACAAATAAATGGAAACAGACCGCAATGAGGACAGAAAGTAAGAGCCAAAACCTGTGACAACCGCTGATGCAGTGGATCTGGACAAAAACGAGAGACGCCCAACGCGTATCGCCGCGCAGTCCGGCTTCCTCCAGGGTAATGGGTCCAATGAAAGTGTGTCATATATATATATATAAAATAAAGCACATCAATGTAATTCACCTGTGGGAGTAAAATCAGCTGTAAGAGCGCGGCAGTATTCGGAATGGCATAGCCTGATGGCATGTGAAAAAACCCGGAAGCCAGGGATCCCCTGGTCACATGACCAAAGGAAAGTGGTGGTTGTGGAATGCACGATGCGTTCCACCAGCAAAAAAGCCGCCCTGAAATTTAGAAGTCACGGGTCAAGGAAGTAGCAGGCCAGGTGACCGGAAGGAGGAAGTTGTGTTGGAACGTAAAATGCGTTCCACCAACCAAATGATGGCCACCGTGGTGCGCAATATGTGCTCGAGAGTGTACAAAATGATCGCAATATATGAGATAATAAGTACAGGTGCATATAAACATATATACAGAAGCCTGGTAGATACGCGCACATTGAATAACCAGACAGTAAAATAATAATAAAATAGGGGGAAGTGATGGTGTGTGCAAAAACATGCAAAACAAACAGTGAAATAGTGATTGTGAACCACCGAGTGCCAGGGCAGAGGGAAAAAACCATGATTATATTGAATTAATTCTAATAACAACCATTAAATTAATAATATAGACATACTAATAAATACACATGAAATAAATGCATACAAGACATAAATTAATAAATAAATAGATCATATATATAATATATAATAAATTCATAACGGGCAAAAATAAGCAAAAGCTATAATGCAAAAGTGCATACATGGGGAATAGATAAAAAGTAAACACAATAAGATGTATATACAGTAAGGTGCACACAATACGACTTGTATGCACAGAAATCTGTGAAAACAATCAGGACCATAAATAATGTGCGAATTGGAAACACAATACATGAATAAACTTATAATAATGTACATATATCAAAAAAACAAAACAAAAGAAATGAAAAATCAGCAACTATATCAAAGGTATGCAAATCAACTGTAAAAACCAGCAAATGTCAGTTCTTCATTTAATCCATGAGGGGCCACCGTATCCAAGGAGAAAATCCATTTAGATTCCAAACGAAGAAGCTGAGAGGTAACCGAGCCCCCCCCCCTCAAGGTTTTGCGTAGCAGATCAAGTCCAGCAATCCTAAGTCCAGATGTGTTACACTGGTGACAATCCAAATAGTGCGCAGCTACTGAGGTCAAAGGTTTCTTAGCCTGGGCTCCATCCCGTCGTGCCAAAGCAATATTTGATAGGTCCTGTGAATACGCGTCCGTATTTCCTGACCGGTCTGACCAACATAGATTTTGTCACATTCACAGATGAGAGCATAGACCACATTTTGAGAACGACAGTTGATATAATGGCGAAGAGGGATCTTGTCAGGATGCTAGAAAATAACGAAGACGACGAATATCATGAATACACGAATATAGCGCTATATTCTCAATCTTCGTTATATTCTAAGCAACAACCATAAGAAACTCAGCTCTAAGTTTCATTCGCCATGCGATTAATATAACCTGTATTGTTCGCATTGCGAATTCAACTTAAATCTGGTTTCCTACTGGTTGTATTGCTAGAATATAACGAATATCGCAATGCGAATAATTCAGGTTATATTAATCGCATTGCGATTACAACTTAGTCAAATTTGTGAGATCGTAAATCTCACATCCGACAGTACATTTTAGCATGGAGGCGTTCCCATGCACACGGGAAGTCGGCAGAAGCGGCAACGGGCATTGACTGGAGCGGGCAGGGCGCCAGGAATCCTCCGGACAGGTAAGAACAGCTTTTGGGAAGTGGGAAGAGAACCAGAGAGCAGCAAGGGTTAACAGCTAAAAAAAAACAAAAAAAATGAATATTTGAAATTGCGAATATATAGCGCTATATTCGCAATATTCGCGAATTATCGAATTTGCGATATTCGCAATAAAAATTCGCTATTCGAATATTCGCGCTCAACACTAGTCATGACATCCAACTGTATGCCCTACAACAACACCTGGATGATATAGAAAACCACAGCCGCCACAACAATATCCGCATCCAGGCCTCCCACCGTCAGTTCCTATGACTGACCCACTATCCGTGATTATGGAAATATTTAATGGCATCCTGGGCCGTCCGCTAGGATCTCCTATAGAGATTGACATTGCCCATCGAGCCCTCAGACCCCCAACCCGGATGGCTCTAGACCTAGAGATTTCACTTGCAGAATCCACTTCTATGCAATTAAAGAGCAGATCTTGAATAAAGCCCAACAATCACCTTCGTCGTCATAAAGGGACTGCCATTATGATACTGCAAGATCTATTCCGCCATACTTTGTCACAGCGGGCAGCTCTGTGTCCTCTCCTGAATCTCCTCCGGGACCACCGAATTCCATACTGCTGGGGCTACCAATTTGCCCTAATTGCAGCTTCCAAGGGACATGCTGCTACTCTTCCCGATCCAACGGACGTTCCACGTTTTCTCCAACACTTGGATTTGCCATTGGTTGACCTAGGTCCTTGGCGTTCTATCCTCCCACTAGTCTCCACCTCAAAGGGACGTCCTTCGTCTTCTCAAGCTTCCAGAACCGAGACCTTCGGACCACCCATGCGTGCTCTTGGTGGACGGTAACGATGGAGCTCCGCTGGTTCCCTGCGTGGATCTCCCCATGCCTCCGTCACCTGAAGGACTTGTTGCTGATCGGGACTCTTGACCTATTGCCACAATGGTTCTTTTCTTTTTTTGGCTCACTTGCTTTTTCTTAGTACTAGGTGGTATGTTCTCAGATTTTGGATTGGATAGGGAATGTAGCCGCTCCTCTCTGGTTGCTACTTTCCTTCCTTAGAGTGAGACTATCCCTCAACACCATAAAAAAGAACGCAGGTCCCATCACTTCCATCGCCAGACGGTACACATTATTTGCTTCCAGGAAACACATTTTAAAGGGTTTCTGTCACCACATTTTTCACTATTAAACAGGCTGACATTATGTAAATGTCACCTGAATTCCAGTGTGCCCCCGTGTTTGTGTAATTTCAACTTTTATTATATGCTAATTAGCCTCTAGGAGCAGAGGGGGCGTTCCACCTGCTCCTAGATAGAGATGGCCCGAACTATTCGCCGGCGAACAGTTCCCGGCGAACATAGCTTGTTCGCGTCCGCCGCAGCAGGCGAATATATTCAATGTTCGCGTTCGCCCCTATACTTTATTATTGAGCAAACTTTGACCCTGTACCTCACAGTCAGCAGACACATTCCAGCCAATCAGCATACCCTCCCTCCCACACCTCACCACCTCCTATCAAAAAGCAAGGACAGCATCCATCTTAGATTCATTCTGAAGCTGCAGTGTTAGTAGTTGTAAATCGCAATGCGATTAATATAACCTGCATTATTCGCATTGCGATTACCACTTAGAGCTGAGTTCCTAATGGTTGTATTGCTAGAATATAACGAAGATGGCGAATTTAGCGCTATATTCTCAATCTTCGTTATATTCTAGCAATACAACCATTAGGAACCCAGCTCCAAGTTGTAATCGCAATGCGAATAATACTTACAATTATTAATCACTTCGCGAATCCATTTAATGCAGGGCTCGACAAATCCCAGGCGCCAGGTCGCCATGGCGACCAGGAATTTGGTTCTGGCGCCTGGGTATTTGTCAGCCCGTTCTGTCAGGTGCCCGGGCGCATGGCCGGCGCGTCCTACACGCGGACTAGGAGCGCCGGCCCCCTCATGCTGCAGCTGCCCGAGCGCTCTGTATAGAGCCTCAGGCGGCTGCAGCACTGCCCAGGCTGGCACGTCCATGAGGGCGCTCCGCCCGGGCACAGCATGAAGAGAGGGACTGACAGGAGGGAAGCGCTCAGCGCTCCCTCCTGTCAGTCCCTCATTGTAGCGTGGCCGAGCCCTGTATGGTCCGCGGTACAGGGAGCATCTGTCTCCTGTACCCGGCCGGACGGACAAGAAGTGCGCACACAGTGTGCGCTTCCTATCAGTCTGCCCGGGTACAGGAGACTAAAGCTCCTGTACCCGTGGAGCATACAAAGCTCGGCCACGCTACACTAGAGGAGGGGGGCAGAAAATAACAAGGGGGAAAGATAATGACAAGGGGGGAGGGAGAAAGTGAATGACAAGGGGGGAGAAAGTGAATGACAAGGGGGAGAGTAATGACAAGGGGGGAGAGAAATGAATGACAAGGGGGAAGAGAAATGAATGACAAGGAGGGGGGGGGGAGAGAAAGAGTGAATGACAAGGGGGGGAGAGAAAGTGAATGACAAGGAGGGGGGGGGGAGAAAGTGAATGACAAGGGGGGGGGAGAAAGTGAATGACAAGGGGGGGGGGGTGAGAGAAAGTGAATGACAAGGGGGGGGGAGAAAGTGAATGACAAGGGGGGGGGGTGAGAGAAAGTGAATGACAAGGAGAGAAAGTGAATGACAAGGGGGGAAAGAGCTGGGCGTTGTAGTGATGCGAGGACTGAGTGCCAGCTGGGGGTTGTAGTGCTCAGTAAAATGTCATGGTGCCCGCTGTGTTTGTGCCCTCCGGACCCCTGTGCCCTCCCCTCCGGACCCCTCTGCCCTCTCCTCCGGACCCCTCTGCCCTCTCCTCCGGACCCCTCTGCCCTCCCCTCCGGACCCCTCTGCCCTCTCCTCCGGACCCCTGTGCCCTCCCCTCCGGACCCCTCTGCCCTCTCCTCCGGACCCCTCTGCCCTCTCCTCCGGACCCCTCTGCCCTCCCCTCCGGACCCCTCTGCCCTCCCTCCTGACCCCTCTGCCCTCCCCTCCGGACCCCTCTGCCCTCTCCTCCGGACCCCTCTGCCCTCCCCTCCGGACCCCTCTGCCCTCTCCTCCGGACCCTCTGCCCTCCCTCCTGACCCCTCTGCCCTCCCCTCCGGACCCCTCTGCCCTCTCCTCCGGACCCCTCTGCCCTCTCCTCCGGACCCCTCTGCCCTCCCCTCCGGACCCCTCTGCCCTCCCTCCGGACCCCTCTGCCCTCTCCTCCGGACCCCTCTGCCCTCTCCTCCGGACCCCTCTGCCCTCCCCTCCTGACCCCTCTGCCCTCCCCTCCGGACCCCTCTGCCCTCTCCTCCGGACCCCTCTGCCCTCCCCTCCGGACCCTGTAATCCTTGTAAGGGTTTCCACATGTCATGGCGGCCGCAAGTGGCGATGACTTAGACGCTGGCAGCATCTGACGTGTCATATAACCTATTGAAGAGGGGAAGCATTATGGGGGCCCTATATACTCACACATTATGGGGGCCCTATATACTCACACATTATGTGGGCCCTATATACTCACACATTATGGGGGCCCTATATACTCACACATTATGGGGGCCCTATATACTCACACATTATGGGGGCACTATGGAGAACACTATGGGGGCATCTATTGGGAGCTTTATGACGCGGCTCCGCCTGGCTCCTAACTTTTTTAGCTGGCTCCTAGATTCAAAGGAAATTTGTCAAGCCCTGATTTAATGCCTCTATTTGATTGTATATGCCGGTTGACTATAACTACCACCAACGTTCTGCTGCCTCCGAGGCAAGATATCTGAACCCCCCAGGGGCCATTTGGGCGTTTTTGATAAAAAAACGCATCAAAAACGCATCTGCGTTTTTATAATTTTTTCTTTTTTTTTTTTTTTTTTTTTTGTGTTTTGCCACATTTGGTTGCATATTTACATTTGGTATAGGCAGATATGGTATTCTAGATCATTACTCTGCCCAAATCTATATTCAGCTACATGGCTTAGAAAATCTGCTGTCAAACAATGATCCTAGGTTTTGGTATAGACACATGATCTAGACGACCATATCTGCCTATACCAAATGTAAATATGCAACCAAATGTGGCAAAATGCACAAAAAAAAACTAGAAAATGAAAAAAATTATAAAAACGCAGATGCGTTTTTGATGCGTTTTTTATCAAAAACGCAAAATGGCCCCTGGGGGGTTCAGATATCTTGCCTCGGAGGCAGCAGAACGTTGGTGGTAGTCATAGTCAACCGTCATATACAATCAAATAGAGGCATTAAATGGATCTGCAAAGCGATTAATAATTGTAAGTATTATCCGCATTGCGAATTCAACGTAGAGCTGAGTTCCTAATGGTTTTATTGCTAGAATAAAACGAAGATTGAGACTATAGCGCTTTATTCTCAATCTTCGTTATATACTAGCAATACAACCATTAGGAACTCAGCTCTACGTTGAATTCGCAAATAAGATGTCCCAAACTATTCACCGGCGAATAGTTCCCGACGAACATAGCTTGTGCGCGAACATATGCGATGTTAGGTCCACCCCCTATCATTGAGTAAACTTTGACCCTGTACCTCACAGTCAGCAGACACATTCCAGCCAATCAGCAGCATACCCTCCCTCCCAGACCCTCCCACCTCCTGCACAGCATCCATTTTAGATTCATTCTGAAGCTGCAGTCTTAGTGAGAGGAGGGAGAGTGGAGCTGCTGCTGATTTAATAGGGAAATCGATAGCTAGGCTAGTGTATTCAGTGTCCACTCCAGTCCTGAAAGACTCATCTGATCTCTGCTGTAAGGACAGCGTCCTGACAGCACCCCAAAAAGCCCTTTTTAGGGCTAGTACATCAGTCTCCCTCCCAGTCCCTCCCACCTCCTATCAAAAAGCAAGGACGGCATCCATCTTAGATTCATTCTGAAGCTGCAGTGTTAGTAGTTGTAATCGCAATGCGATTAATATAACCTGTATTATTCGCATTGGGATTACAACTTAGATCTGTTCCTAATGATTGTATTGCTAGAATATAACAAAGATTGCGAATATAGCGCTATATTCTCAATCTTCGTTATATTCTAGCAATACAACCATTAGGAACCCAGCTCTAAATGCGATTAATATAACCTGTATTAATCGCATTGCGATTACAACTTACCACACTCTGCGTCAACTAGGTATTTTTCCATGGGAGTTTTGCCATGGATCCCCCTCCGGCATGCCACAGTCCAGGTGTTAGTCCCCTTGAAACAACTTTTCCATCACTATTGTGGCCAGAAAGAGTCCCTTCGGTTTATAAAATTCGCCTGTCTATTAAAGTCTATGGTGGTTCGCACTGTTCGCATGTTCGCGAACATTTGCGGAAGTTCGCGTTCGCCGTTCGCGAACGGAAAATTTTATGTTCGCGACATCACTACTCCTAGAGGCTCATTTCACACCCTTCTCCTCTTGATTGACAGGGCCAGGCCAGCGTTGGTCTCCCCCAGCCAGCCCTGTCTGCCGAGGAAATCTCGCGCCTGCGCCGTCCTGTTTAGAATTCGGCACAGGCGCAGTTAATGAAGGATGCTTGCCAGCTGCCCGCTTCCTCACTCCGCCTGCGCAGATTACATCACAGTGCTCCCGGAAGAGAAGTCAGCCGGCATTAGTGAGGAAGCCGGCGAGCATCTTTCACTCACTGCGCCTGTGCCGAATTTTAAACATGACGGCGCAGGCGCGAGATTTTCTCTACAGACAGGGTCGGCAGGAGGAGACCAATGCTGGCCTGGCCCTGTCAATGAAGAGGAGAAGGGCGTGAAATAAGGTGGGCGAAATGAGCCTCTAGGAGCAGGTGCAACGCCCCCTCTGCTCCTAGAGGCTAATTAGCATATAATAAAAGTTGAAATGACACAAAAATGGGGGCACACTCGAAAAATAAATTACAGGGTTAAATTCAGATGACAATTGCACATGCATAATGTCAGCCTGTTTAATAGTGAAAAATGTGGTGACAGAAACCCTTTAAGGAGAGGGGTACCCCTGGAATTCGGCACCGGCACTACACGACCGGGCATTATGCAAACCACCCAGTGAATAAAAATAAAGGGGTTGCTATAGCAATCCATAAATCCCTACCTCCGGTCGATGCCAGGCGCCTTATTCTTTCCTTGTTGATTGGTGGACGCACCTTCCTCGATGTTTATCCCCCTAACCAGAATCAGGTTTCTTTTCTTTTAGACCTTATTGATAAAGCCCGGCCCATAGTTCGTGGTACAGAAGTCCTTTGTGGTGATCTTAGCCTCACCCTCAATCCCACACTTGACAGGCTTCCCTTTCTTATTCGGCCATGATGGGGGCATTGGTTATGTATCGCTCGCCCCTATTCAGTCCACACCGGCTTTCCCGGCCTGCCCACCCAACACCCCCACATTCCATACCCACCCTTTACCCCAACATAAGACTCCGACAACCGACTGGAATGTAATGGTCACAGCAGCCGTTTAGTCATATAAATTAATACATAAACCATAACAATAGTAAACCATAATAACAATAACCAAACCCAATGGGAGGCAGTCCTTGAACCCCCAAAGAATCCCGAGTTGTCGAACTAGGGGTGAGACATAATTTTTGCCTCCAGCCGTTAACTCCCCAGCTCGGAGGCACCACCGAATGGCCCCCCCTCAATCCAACCACAACTGCTCACCCACCAAGGGAGTCCAGCCCCCACTGTGGGGCCCTCCCAATGGCCTCAAGTTCCACCGTAATCAACTCCAAGGACCCCCTCCCATCCGCCATCAACGACCGGATTTGACCCTTCAACCCCGGGCGTTCCTCCACATCCTCAGGGCAATCTCGACTCCCTCTGCAAAGCCAGGCTCCACAGATCCAACCCCATGGCATTCAAGTGCACGCCATCTGCCCTCCAAAAGGCACCCTCTCTGCTCTCCAACTCCTTATGCCGGACCACCACCGCCCCGTTCCGGGACATAAAATGCCCCACTGCCCTATTAACCTTCACCCTGGCCTTATTCACCGCCTCCACCGATCGTGCCTCCCTCCACGTACGTCTCAGGACAATGTCGGACCACACGGTCACTAAACCAGGGAACAAAGACCATAAATGTAACATGTCCCACTTGATGTCCTTCACTAGCTCCCCAATAGGCCTCGCCGCTAAATCATTGCCTCCCGCGTGACCCACCAGCACATCCGGCGCCCTATCCATCCGAACAAAGCGGTGTACCTCCAATAACACCCCTTTCCATACCATGCCCCTGTGCCCTATCCATGTTACCACCGCCGATGCTCGATCAAAACCCAGCTGCTGGCTGTCCGGCCAAACTACTGCCCAGACGGCTCCCCAGAAGACATACGAATGCCCCAGTATCCACACCAAAGCGGGCGCTGCTCCTGAAATGAGAAACAATGCAAGAACAACACCGAACACGAAAATCCCCAATCCCCTCAACAACCCAAACCACCTACAATCGATGCAGGCGAACATAGGACCGAAAATGCGCTGATTCACAACGCTCTATACGCTTAACGACCTCCTCCCCCAGGCCCAATCGCTCCGCCTCCGTAGCTGCCCCAATCCTAAAGGAGTGGCTTGAGTAACCCTCCCGGTCCAACCCCAACCGCCCCAAACACTTATAAAACACAGCCGAGAATTGAAACCGGGACAAAAACGAATCATCGGCGTGCCTCAACAACGGAGAAACCCCCCCAACGGCCCCCACCCCATAGTCCTGAAGACATTGAACTGGACAAATTTCACAGCCCGTAATCCTAAACAGCACCCCCTACATCTCCTCCACATCCGTCTTTAACCGGCAGATCACGAATTCCAGCCTGTCTGAGAACAAATCCACGTCGTCACTCAAAAGCCCCCCCCCACTCTATTAACCGCTGGGCAAACCAGCTCCCCCAACCGAAGAGCCCCAAAAAAGTCCTGCGAGAAGTCCAAATGAAACAAACGGACCTCTCAATCTGAACTACACGTCCCCCGCAACTGACTACCCAACTGCAACAACAACGCGCACGACACAGGCCTCCTGGAGCCCTCCCGCGTCCGCAACCTGCGCCACCCTTTCAAAGCCTGAACCACCAAAAATGACTTTGTAACATCTTTTTTTTTATATATATTTCTATATTGAAATTATGAAATTACAAAGTGATTCTTTGTTGACGACTTTGTAACAGCAACCATCTGCCGCAAGCGAAATCCAAAAGCCAGTCCAGCCAGACACCCGTTCATCTTGCTCACCGACCAACCCACCTCCTTACAGTGGACCACAAACATTAACAATGCAAATTCCAAATCCTCCAGCCCCCTGCCCAAACCACCACACCACTCTTCCCAATAACGCCACACCCGCAAGTACATCGCCCACGTACCGGGTGCCAAAGAAGCTTGCAGGAGTCCAACAGGTCCCACAGGCAGGTCGGACACTCCAAACCCACCAAGTCCGCACCCGGAGCCAACTGACGAAAAAGAGGTCCCACTGTGAACGAGAAAGGGCGTCAACGATACAACACCCCCCGGCACATGCACCGCCACCACCCAAGCATTAAGCGATAGACACTCTAACACCAGCAGCTGTAGAAGCCACACCACCAACGGCCACGATGCCGACAGACCATTAATCGCCTGGACCACCCCCATGTTATCACAGTGGAACCGTAGTTTTCTATCCCGGAACTCCTCCCCCCACAACAAAACCGCCAGCACAATCGGGAATAGCTCCAATAAAGCCAGATTCTTCACCCAGCCATGCTCAACCCACGTATCCGACCAGCCCCCCGCGCACCACTGCCCATCGCAGAATGCCAAGTTGAATCGTTCCAGGGGCAGCAGCAAAAATATTTCCACGTACTCCCCTTTCCAGATCATCTCCCGGACCTCGGGCTTCGAATGAGCCCCCAAAGGCCCCTCAAAACATACATTGTTCTGTTTCAGTATCTTGCACTGTGTATTGGTATGCTCCTCTCTTCTCCTCCCCCCTCTGTTTCAGCTTCTACTTGGTTCAGTCTAGCCACTTCCTGTTTTCCCTGTCATGCATTGCTGTTTGTGTGCTGTAATTCTGAGGAGAATCTGAGGAAAATCTGAGAAGAATCTGTGTAGTATCTCATCTTCCTATCAAGGAGATTATTAGAGGCATAATTCTTTTACTGACGGCGGGCACTCATATATGGACAGAACAACTGGAAGGTAATTCTAAAAAGTGCTTTAATAATCCCAGATGATGTTAGTACATCAATGAATACATAAAAAATAGATATTAAATGATAAATAGATCCATAGCATGCTCATATAGAAAATAATAAATATATAAAATATACTCAGATAAAAGATAAAATGGAATAATCCCTGAATGTCACCATTGAAGAATAACCTCAGATTTCAAGGATGTCACTGGATGTCTCCAATCTCATACAACTGATGACAAACGATACCAGCTAAAATGTGAGTGTCTCTATTGTATCCAATATGGGGATGACAAATCTATCATATATGTCTCACACCTGAAGTGGATCAATAAGCCACATACGCGATGGAAAAAATGTGTCAAGGTCCGTTTATATTAATATAATAACGATGATGTTTCCCACATAAAGTGGGCTTACCTCCGCTCTTCGTATGAGGTTACAGTTTGTGCCAGATACCTGTATTTCCAGTATGAAATCGCCAGCGTCCCGGCGTTCCACGTGTGCTCGGTATACTTGTGGCAGCCAGATCTCGTACGGAGGTCTCGTGTGAGTTCTCGTAGGCTGTGGTTTTGCCTACCCGTACTGTCAGGTGAGACGCTAATGTGTTTTTCCCCTATGCGTTTTTCATTTCGATGTTTGCTTTACAGTCTCAAATATACTCCCAATAAAGGATTTTTCTCTCCCTCACTTAATGACCTCAAAAAAGAACATTTCAAAGAGAAGATCAGTTGTATGAGATTGGAGACATCCAGTGAACTTTTATCCAAAAGAGCGATCATCAATTCAAAGAGAAGATCGGTTTGGACTTTTTTGTCATTCTTTGTCCCACGTCAAAAGACCATCTGCATACACAATTGCTGTGCCATCTCCAATAGAGATATACATGCCACTGTATTGCTTTTTAAAAAGACTGCAACGTACCATGTGCCAGTAGTTTGACGCCCCAGTGACATCCTTGAAATCTGAGGTTATTCTTCAATGGTGACATTCAGGGATTATTCCATTTTATCTTTTATCTGAGTATATTTTATATATTTATTATTTTCTATATGAGCATGCTATGGATCTATTTATCATTTAATATCTATTTTTTATGTATTCATTGATGTACTAACATCATCTGGGATTATTAAAGCACTTTTTAGAATTACCTTCCAGTTGTTCTGTCCATATATGAGTGCCCGCCGTCAGTACCCAAATTGACTTTTTTCCTCTGGAGGGGTGATCCAGAACGGCCAGGAGCACCTTTCCTGAGAAAAGTAAAAGTGAGCGTCTCCTCATTTTTTCACTTCAATTAATAATTCTTTTACCATCTGGATTCCCTGCATATCTTGTAATAAAATCTCCGGATTAAACACTACTTGATTAACTCCTGGGTGTCTGATGCGTAAACTGTAAGTGGAGGATGTCTGATTCAACAAGTCACTCCTCACAGATGCGTGATTTGTATAAGGCTGACATTTCGAAACGCCACATACATACACCTCCCCCTTGGCTTTATCATCCACCCACACACTATCCTCCTCTCCCTCACCCCCTGCCTGCGTCTGCACTGACACGCCCCCTCCCTGAAACGCCCGCCGCTTATCGCCCTCCGTACCAACTGAACCCGGCGCACCCTGCACACCCCACGCCTGCAACGGTGACCCCATGCCCATCCCCCAACTGGCCACCAAACCCTCCCAAAAGCTGTCCCAGACCCCTCCCTAAATCCGTCTGAGGCCCACCGCTATCACCAGCCCCCATGCCCTACACCATCTGCGCTAATTGTCCCCAAGCAATCTCACCTGGCTGCCTGGGTGCTGTGTGCCCATCAGCCGCGATTCTAGAATCCGGACGATCCCTCCTCTGCGCTGCACTTCCGGACTTCCGGACCTCGCAACAACGCCACCTTCAAGTAGCCCCCTAGGGACGCTGGGTCCAGGGTCGTCATCATCTGGCCGCTCCAGCTCTGGATCCCGGGACATGGACCTGCTGTCTTAACTCTGCCTCCTGGCAGAGCTGGAACCGAAGCCTCCAGGACTCTCATCCCCTGCTGCCGTATTCTGGCAGTTGCTGTGTCTCCACTCATGCAGTCCCCTGGCCCTGCCAAGACCAGGGACGTCGGGGTTAACTCCATTCCCGCCCGCAGACCGGGGGGCGGGGCTTCTGAATTCCAGGGCCTGGGGCCTGCTGCCATCTGCCGCCTCACTAGTAGCAGCCCCACACCGCCTAGGATACCTCCCACGCTGAGGGGCCGCCTCCCCGCCAGGAGTTAGGGAGGCGCCCGCTGCTCCAGGTCCCGATCCCCCGATGCTGCTGACATCTGAAGGAGATGGTACAGGTAGGATTACTTCCACGTCGGGGCCTACTTGGCGTAGCTGGCACAAGCAGCACCCGATGTGAAGGGTCCTGTGAAGGGCTCCTTATGCGTCGCTGAGCCCGAGGGGGGGAAGAAGAAGGGCTAAAGCGCGCCGGCGGCCTCGCCCGTCGTGGCCGTACCATAGGTGGGTGAGGCAGAACAGGGACCTCACCCTCCCCCCTCAGCAGCCACTGTACCTGTTCCTGGGCCCAATCCGAAACCCCGCAACTCCGCTGCCTCTAATTGCTCCATCACGTGTAGCCATCTTCTAGCTTTCACCAAAATGGCTGCCTTTTCCTTCCCTACCCTCTCACTTAACCCTTTAACTCCTCCCCCTGCACTCAAACTGGACTAGCCTGAACTCCCTGCATCCCGTTAACCCTCCTTCTTTCTCCTCCGCCCTACATCTACTCCTCATCTCTGTCTACCATCCTACCCGTGCTCTCCACAGTGCTGCACCCCTACATCTCCTCCTTATCTCTGTCTACCATCCTACCTGTGCTCTCCACAGTGCTGCACCCCCTACATCTCCTCCTGATCTATGGTCTACCATCCTACCCGTACTCTCCACAGTGCTGCACCCTCTACATCTCCTCCTCATCTCTGTCTACCATCCTACCCGTGCTCTCCACAGTGCTGCACCCCCTACATCTCCTCCTCATCTCTGTCTACCATCCTACCCGTGCTCTCCACAGTGCTGCACCCCTACATCTACTCCTTATCTCTGTCTACCATCCTACCTGTGCTCTCCACAGTGCTGCACCCTCTACATCTTCTCCTCATCTCCATCTACCATCAAACCCGTGCTCTCCACAGTGCTACACCCCCTACATCTCCTCCTCATCTCTGTCTACCACCCTACCCATGCTCTCCACAGTGCTGAACCCCCTACATCTCCTCCTCATCTCTGTCTACCATCCTACCCGTGCTCTCCACAATGCTGCACCCCCTACATCTCTTCCCTCAACTCTGTCTACCACGCTACCCGTGCTCTCCACAGTGCGGCACCCCTTACATCTCCTCCTCATCTCTGTCTACCATCCTACCTGTGCTCTTCACAGTGCTGCACCCCTACATCTCCTCCTCATCTCTGTCTACATTCTACCCGTGCTCTCCACAGTGCTGCACCCCTTACATCTCCTCTTCATCTCTGTCTACCATCCTACCAGTGCTCTCCACAGTGCTGCACCCCCTACATCTCCTCCTCATCTCTGTCTACCATCCTACATGTGCTCTCCACAGTTCTGCACCCCTAGATCTTCTCCTCATTTCTGTCTACAACCCTACCCATGCTCTCCACAGTGCTGCACCCCCTACATCTCCTCCTCATCTCTGTCTACCATCCTACCTGTGCTCTCCACAGTGCTGCACCCCCTACATCTCTTCCTTATCTCTGTCTACCATCCGACCCGTGCTCTCCACAGTGCTGCACCTTCTACATTTCCTCTTCATCTCTGTCTACCATCCTACCTGTGCTCTCCACAGTGCTGCACCCCCTACATCTCCTCCCTCATCTCTGTCTACCATCCTACCCGTACTTTCTACAGTGTTGCACCCCCTACATCTCCTCCCTCATCTCTGTCTAACATCCTACCCGTGCTCTCCACAGTGCTGCACCCCCTACATCTCCTCCTCATCTCTGTCTACCATCCTACCCCTACTCTCTACAGTGCTGGACCCCCTACATCTACTCCTCATCTCTGTCTACCATCCTACCTGTGCTCTCCACATTGCTGTATCCCCTATATCTCCTCCTCATCTCTGTCTACCATCTTACCCGTGCTCTCCACAGTGCTGCACCCCTACATCTCCTCCTCATCTCCATCTACCACCCTACTCCTGCTCTCCACAGTGCTGCACTTCCATACATCTCCTCCTCATCTCCATCTACCACCCTACTCCTGCTCTCCACAGTGCTGCACTTCCATACATCTCCTCCTCATCTCCATCTACCACCCTACCTGTGCTCTCCACAGTGCTGCACCCCCTACATCTCTTCCCTCAACTCTGTCTACCACCCTACCCGTGGTACCAGGAGTAACCTCCATCCAGGGGTGTAGCTATAGGGGGTGCAGAGGTAGCAGTCGCTACCGGGCCCAGGAGCCTGAGGGGCCCAAAGACCCTTGTGCCGCATAAGAAGACACACAAAGCACTGAGGGAAGGGGGCCCAAGCTGAACTCTTGCACCAGGGCCCATGAGCCCTTAGCTACGCCCCTGCTTCCATCCTCCTCTTATCAGCCATGGACCTTCAGACCCCATTAGAGTCATGTATCTTACATTCAGGTGGGAAGGCCATAAACCATTTCTGTGCTGTTGGGGGCTTCACTAAATAAAGAGTTTGTAGGCTGTTCAGAGACAAATCACCTTGAAATGTGGTGGGGGGGCAGGATCACCTTCTGGTCATGGACCCTTCAGGAGATGCTGGATGGTTGGGGGTTGGTAGTGGTCACCACCCCTACCTACCAATGGGTTGGGGGGGATGATGAGAATACAAAGTGAAGAAGTTGGGGGTGATAGTTAGTTCCTGCTTTGTACTGGAAGGGTCAGGATGTGAGTTCAGGCCAGATCCTGGGACCATGTGTGAGGATCGCCTGATCTGGAAGATGTGTTAAGGCCACACCCCGAGATATTTTGTTGGACTGGATTACAAATAAAAGAGTTGAGCTCCATCTGGATCGTCTGGCGGCTGTATGAAGGAAACGTGAAACGACGCGACCAACGCTTATTACATAAATGTAGTACCAGAACCAAGAGTGGTAAAGTGCTGGAAGGGTGTATATTTCCCCCAGAATTCACCCAGTACATCACCGTCCCCAGGCTGAGGAGATCCCAGGTGTGGAAAAGAAAAGGAGAGCGCTTCATAGGGAGGACTGTACTGCCCAAAGAGGGGGCCCTGTAGCAGCGCTCCTCACCGTCCGCTGAATGCCGGTGCTGACACTGAGAACTGAGGCGCAGCCGGGCACACAAAACCATAAAAATTTACAGAAAGACCCTAAATAAACACTGTATAAGTAAGGCGGTGCCGGAGCTGTGCATGCAGGCCTATGGCTACGTACGGTCATCAAAGGGCTGCGCACCCGTCTTTATGTTTTGTCAACATATCTGAAAAATTTTATAAACTTAATTTAATAAATCTACATTTCTATCAGTATAAAGAGTGTAAATTCATGTCTGTGTAATAGGCCCGGCGGTCACACGGTGATTTAGAAGAAACGACACCTACTAGTCTATACCACCACTGTACTCACAATAAAGACCCTGCAGTACTGACAAATGGCCACAAGGGGTCAGGGAAGTCCTAAAAGGGAAATGAAGAATACAGTAAAAGAGCCAAGCTAATATCCAAAACTATGGAAAACTAATAAGTGTCATTCACATCCTCAGCGTCTCCGCAACCAGCTATACCTCCAGTGAGGAGTGGGAGTGACGGAGATGACCGAAGGCACAACGTCGGGATACGCCACGGACCACATCCCACACTTACTGTGGATGAGGTGGCAAATTTCGTTTTACAGGTAAGTAATCTGAGCGATGTGTTATTAACAGCAGCACTGGATCCATAGACATCATGTGCCGCCGACCCCGCATCAGTCACGCGCTTGTCTCCTCACTCTGGGGTCTCTGAAGGTAATGGTACGATATCATCTGGGGAGAACTTAACCTCTTCGATTTCCGTTTTTGCGTTTTCATTTTTCACTCCCTGCCTTCCTGGAGCCACACCTTTTTTATTTTTCCGTTCACATATCAGCTGGTTTTTGCAGGACAAGTTGTACTTTCTAACGCCACCATTTAATATTGTATACAATGTAGTGGGAAGCAGGAACAAAATTCCAAATGGGGTGGAATATAGAAAAATAAAATAAAAATTCTGCCACAGTTTTACAGTGAAAATTGGCAAGACTGAAGTCCTCGAGCTGATCGCTGATAGTAAGAGGCGCAGTACACGCCCAGACGTGAGAATTGCGATGATTACGATTTTATTTTGGGTTCGACCCCTTTATCAAGTCTGTGTAAGTGGCGCGGACGCCAGGAGATGTACCGCTAGGAATCGTGGCCCGGCTATCCTACAGAGATACAAGCAGCGTCCGGGATTATCAGCAATTGAAAAGTTTATTTCACAGGCTCAGGATTACTTTCAAGGAACGCCTTCACCGATCTCTGCTGGGGGGGGGGGCTTTGTGGGCCCTAAAGTGCACGCCTCCAAGTTTCCAGCTTCTAAGATGCCGTGGTCACATTACCACCGGTCACGGACATTAGGCGTGGGTGTCCGCAGTATGAAACAGCAGGCACCCGCTAGCTATGGAGCTTGCTCTACTCTGGCACCATCTTTAACCCCTTAATGACCTGGAAATTTTCCATTTTTGGTTTTTACTACCAGCCTTACCAAAGCCATAACTTTTTTATTTTTACATTTATATAGCCGTGTGCGGTCTTGTTCTTTGTGTGAAAAGTTGTACTTTCTAATGGCACCATTTATGTTGCATACATTGCAGTGGAAAGAGATAAAAAAAAAAGCCAAATGGGGTGGAGTTATAAAGAAACACACAATTACATTGTAACGTAGTATGTAAGGCCGAAAAAAAACATTTCTACATCCAGTTCGGCCTGTTATCCTGCTAATAGATCCAAAGGAAGGCAAAAAACTTCTGTGAGGTGGAAGCCAAATTTCCCCAGTTAAGGGGAGTAAAAAATTCCTTCCTGACTCCAATCAGAATAACTCCCTGGATCCACGACCCCTCTCTAGTAGCTGTAGAGTCCATAGTCTCACTGCTCTTACAGTATAGAGTCCATAGTCTCACTGC